>KZ806891.1:493200-553956 GCA_000696205.2 Oncopeltus fasciatus
TATACAGACATACACATTAGGCCCCTTATGCTCGGAGGAGCTGACATTGTCAAGCTGTTTAAATGACTCTCGTTATTTACTTTTAAATTTTAATTTTATAAATTTTTTTTTCTTGTGGTATTTAATCCCATGTAAATTTTAACAATTTTTAACAATTTGTCCTCAGGGACGGTTAGATTTTTTATTCTGTTCCCTTGTACTAAAAATTGTTAAAATTTACTTGGGATTAAATACCACAAAAATATAATATTTATGTAATTTTATAGTTTTTATGTTCCATAACATTACAACAACGAAAATAAAAATAAAACTAATGTTAAGGGAGATATTATTGGATATAATTTAGAGTTTTTGCGGACCCCCTTATTTTAAAATTATAAACCAAATTCGATATTTAGCTTTTCATTACTAACTGTTTTACTAGTTCATTTTAGATCGAAATCAGAGATGGTGAGAGGAAGATCTAAATTTATAATACCGATGTCTTCATTTTTATTTGAGTTTGAAGAAAATTTGTACAACATACACCAATTTTTGATTTTCTAAAATGTATTTTCTATAAACTTTTTTTTACAATAAATGCTTTATTAAGGAAGATATTTACGAATATAACTGCGACGGCTGAGAACATCCCCTACTCTTCCTTCCCAGCCAGTCTAGAGTCAGGTTTTGTGGTCACTCGAACAATTACAGTTTCATCATACCTTCTATTCTCCGTCTTCATTGGTTTCTGAAACCATCTTCTGTTGGCGAGCGCTTTCGGACATTATCCATCCTGGTGGCCGATTACATGTGTTCACTGTCACTGTCTGTATTCAACTGCCTGAAGTGAGTTGAATGCAGACAGTGACAGATGGATAATGTCCGAAAGCGCTCGCCAACAGAAGATGGTTTGCAGAAACCAATGAGGACGGATAATAGAGGTATGATAGTTCTATATTCATTGGTGGTGGATAAACCTTTTAGCTTAATTACAGTTTTCTTCAGCTTATTAAT
Source organism: Oncopeltus fasciatus (assembly GCA_000696205.2). Taxonomy (NCBI): domain Eukaryota; kingdom Metazoa; phylum Arthropoda; class Insecta; order Hemiptera; family Lygaeidae; genus Oncopeltus; species Oncopeltus fasciatus. Next base: position 494,197 of record KZ806891.1, read on the forward strand.
GAAACATGGAAAATCTGCTTATATTACACAGCTCCTGCGTACCGGTTTATAATTACTAATGTGTTTGGTTTTCTTCAGTTAATTTATCCCTGAAAACAGTGGTTATTGATTTCAACTCCTTCTTCTTTCATAAGACTTGCACCTGAGGAAACAGATTTATGTTTGTGGCTAGTTTTTGGTGAAATTTTCTCTCCTCATTTGCTGAACACACATTTATTTCCATTGTAAGTCCGATTAATGTCAGACTTTGCTCGCGGCGTTTGTCGGAGGTTCCAAGAGGCCGGTGGTGTAACCCCTGCGGAGTATGGAGGTTATCAGGATGGCAGACAGATAAGACTGCGGGGCTCTGGGGAGTTCTGGGAAAGGCGAGAGACCCGGTCAGGGGCTGGCTGGGGAGTGTCTGTGCCAGCCGACCGGTTCTCCGGCTCCATAAAGGAGTCGAGCAGCTGACTCGTTCTGGGAGCTGTCTTCTCCCCGCGGAACACCATTCATTAGCCCCGGCCAAAATAAACATCCAAGAGCCCTTATCTCCCGTTCCGCTCACTTACTTTCGGCTCGAGTGGAGGCAATCAGACTCCATTTGCTACAGGTCAATTCTGTTGAAAGGGATTTTGGACAACGTGCGGTGAACTAAAACTCAAATCGATGTGGAATGAATAGTTGACCGTCAAGCTCTATGATGAGTTGTAGTCACTACCATGACCGAATGCCCGATAATCCTCTCTTCATAAAACTCAAATTCTTTCCAAAACGATTGCTGTTCAAGGCTTTGGTTATCTAAATTATTTTCGATAAGCAGGGTTCTATTGGCATTATGTTGGTCAGATCTCTCTATCTGGTGACAACAGCTGAAAACATTATAAGGAAAATTAATAAAGTTCCAATAGACTTTTACCTTATTAGTGTATTTATCCAGCACCACTCAGAACCATTAATTTCTTGAATTAATACTTTAAAACAAAAAAAAAATCTAATTTCTTATTGCAATATATTTATGAGTGATTATTGTAAACTGAAAACCTCTAGCAGATTTTATTTCTAGTTAATTCATTTATTGTTTTATTTACTTTACCTTTAAAAATGTAACATTTATAATTTATTTAATTATTTTAATTACGAGAAAATAAATATACTTAAAAATAAACTATTTTGTACAAAATAAAATGTATAATAGATTTTGCTCAATTGAACGTTTTGGAGACATTTATATAAAAGTAGTTTTAATGTAGAAGTTAATACTGAAGATGGAGTAATCTCGAATTTTAAAAAATAAAAAAGATGAAAACTTAAAAAAATTAATACGGAAAATCTAAAGATTTTTGTACGATGGAAAGGGTAAATAATAAATTTCTGGAATGTCTCCTAGCTGAATTCCGAAAATATTACCCGTAAGGGGGCCGAAACGGACTGTTCATTTTTACTTGGACAGAACTACATATTTCTAACTGTTATTATACTATAATCAGATTTACATGTTATGTTTATTGGAATTATATACGTGGGTTTTACACTTTTGATGAAATAGTCATAATATTATAGATAATGATTTATAATATAAAAGTAACCTATGTTACTGCGACGCATCAAAATTCTAATGTAAATTTAGATATATCATACCTTCTATTATCCGTCTTCTTTGGTTTCTGCAAACCATCTTCTGTTGGCGAGCGCTTTCGGACATTGTCCATCTTCTTGGCCAAATACATGTGTTCACTGTCACTGTTTCTTATTTAGTAAATTTAGATTTCTGGAAATATTTTATTCTATTTCAATCAATTGCTGCAGTTAGTATGGCGAATATTGTCCTGCTGACAATGACTGTTGAGAGAACCACCAGAGGAATATTTAAGAATTACTAGAATTTGAGTATTAGATTGATCAAAATTGACTTGTGTAAGTATTATAAATAAATAATCTAAAAGGTTATTTTCACCACCAATGAATATAGAACTATCATACCTTCTATTATCCGTCTTCATTGGTTTCTGCAAACCATCTTCTGTTGGCGAGCGCTTTCGGACATTATCCATCTTCTTGGCCGAATACATGTGGTCACTGTCACTGTCTGTATTCAACTGCCTGTGACCACATGTATTCGGCCAAGAAGATGGATAATGTCCGAAAGCGCTCGCCAACAGAAGATGGTTTGCAGAAACCAATGAAGACGGATAATAGAAGTTATGATAATTATAAATAAAACTAAGTTCTAAGTCATTTTTCGCTTTCCCAATTATTTTTATTATGTCTATTCGTGTCAAATATCGCCAAACTTTGGTTTTTGTAATTCCACATAAACAAAAAATGTAGCATATCAGTTATTTCTATCGGAGCTTACTTGTAAATATAAATATTTTTTTAAGAACTAACGTATTTATGTCTAAAATATTGAAAATGTCTAGTGTTTAAGAAATAAAATTTTAATAAATCAATAGAAACATAAAATGTTCACGTCAGAGTACTCATAGTCTATTCGTAGCGAACTTTAGATTACAATATAAGGGATTTTCTTTTATAATTTGCTTAAATGAGCTAAAGATAAGAAGTTTTGATAAAAATATACTTTTTTCAATAAAGATAAATCCTTTTTTACATACTTCTCCAAATCTTTAAATCTATGCTGTCAGAAAATGATTACAAGGAAAACTTACTTGTAAAATCAATTTGGACAGTTGAAAAGATTAATGGCAGGCAAAAATATTCTCTATTGTAATTTAGTTCAGATACGACACTGTACATGAACAGCAGTATTAAAAAAAATAAAGAAGTTTTAAAATTTTTTTATATGATTTAAAATTAAAAAAATATATACATTAAAACATGATTCCAGCTTTTAAATAGCCGGAAAAGGGTAACAGGCATGACTTCAAATACTTAAAAATTTTCATCATTGCTTAACAATGCGAAATTCATATAAAACATATAAAAATGTTTGGGACATTTTCGGGCTTCGTCTCTCAGCAGGAACATAAGACACATTGCATGAACTGACCAGTCTCTCGGCGGCCCAGCCTTGGAGAGATAGCCGGACAATGACAGGACGGTACAGCGGCGGCGGGCCTCGGCCGGGGGGTCAATGATCTATTTGGTCAGGGGCAGGACCACCCTTGCTCGCGGCATACTTCGGCCTGCCTTCCCGTCAACCTAGCTCGCTCCTCTCAGGGGCGCGTCTCAAGGGGAACACTTCTCCCTCTTTTATTTCAAACATACTTATATAATGCGTGTGTGTGTGTGTGTGCGTGCGTGCGTGTGTGTGTGTAATATGTTGTGTGTGTAATATGTTGTATGCTCTAACGGGGAACGTAAATAAGGCCAATAATCCCACTGCAATCAAACATCTTTGGTCTATGCATAATTTAATATTTGAATTTTCGTTTGAATAAAACAAATAACAAATTATTAAAAGAAGAAAATTTTTATAGGAAAGGAAAGTAAGGAATATATANTATATAAAGTTTCTTGAGTCTACATTTGAGTATGAATTTGTCTTATATGTCAACCTCCAAACTTTTATCAATTATTGTTGCCCTTCTATATTTAAGGTTTACATAATAGTTTCTAACAGATATGGTTTTGTCAATGAAATCTAACTATAAACAGAAGTTTTGAGAAGCGTCAACGTGCAAAATTAATATTCCCAAGGTTGCTGAAGTAAACGAAAAGCTTAAACTTTATTTTATAATTTACAACTATTTTTGTTCTATTCCTTTTTTTTTTCTTTCTTTTAGGGAAAGCGATTTATTTATCATTTTAAATGACAATATATATATATATATATATATATATAAATTCTTAATATTGTTTCTTGATGAAATTGAAGAATTATATTATTATCTTTAAAAAAAAAAAAATACTAATGGCGGTTACTAAAACGCTGGCTAAGGAAAATAAAATACGTAATTTGTAGCTCTTTATTTTTTCAAACAAACTGCAGGAAATTAGCACTGATTACACTATTACCGCGTGATTGTAATTTAAAAAAAACAAACTTTATTAGCAGATTTCATACAGTAAAATCAACCTATTCCCGTTGGTACCAGGACGAGCAATCAAAAAATTTTAATGAATCTTCACCGTTCCTATATTGGAGATGCTATAAATAGGGTTTGTTAAAATTCATATTTTTTTTCCTGCACCAGATCTATTGTCCGCAATTTTCATAACAATGAAACCAAATTCGGTATTTAATCTCATGTATGTGTTCCCAACCCATTGAACGAGTTAGTCAATGGCTGAAATAGGGAGGAGGGGATTTTATAAGTGACAAAAATTAAAATTTTTTATTTTCGGTAAAATAAATTTTAGGACATAATTGGTGTAGAATGTAGTTTTGTAACATTTATAATATATAAAATTTTCATGAAAATGAAGAATGATATTTAAGAATGAAATTTCCAGTGTTGGGCGAGTTTTAAAATGTAAAAACGAAATTTAATATATAAACTTTTAATTGAAAGTTTTTATAATTACTTAATTTATAAGCAAATCGCAATGCTGGATGGAGGGCTTCAGAAAGACACCATATATATCAACCTAATATCTTCGCTCTTTTTTATGTTTGGGAAAATATACAAATTCTTATGAATATGAATAATTATTTATTATGGTTTTGAAAATATTTTTTTATAGGAAGAGTTTTAAAATCTTTTTGCTATTTGCATCGCGACAAAAATCTATAAAATGCAATAGGTGAATATTTATGTTTTCAATGCTTTGATATTTTAACATTATAAGGGAGATATTATAAAATTAAGCTATTAATTTGAGTTGTTCGTTTTCTTCAATCTTCCTTTCTGGGCAGTCTAGAGTCAGCCGTTAGCGACTTTACCGTTTACAATAATTTATCCTGCATTCTCTGCCTTTTAAGTCCAGGTTAATCATTTATTCTCATGTATTTTCATCTATTTTGAAATAGCCTTTTTGATGACTCCATAAAGTTGAGAGCCGGTGTAAATATTACAGGTTTAGAAGATGCCCTCGGTCTGGTACTCTTAACCCCGAAGCCTGGGGTAAAATATTGGTAAGCGATGAGATACTGTTATCTGCCATCTGGGCCCTACTCAAGAGACATGGATCCTCCCCATCAAAGTACGAGAACACCGACGCACATCAAACATCTAACCCGAAATGGGAATAACCGAAGCGATATATTGAAAAGTTTAACAAGGTATAAAACGGGAGGGAGAAAATATTTTCTTCTGATTGGTTTGTGTCAGTCTAGGAAATGAAGATGTCTCTTTAGCAAACGAAACCAGTTAAATATGATGTCGCGAGGAAAAAGCTTGACGTGAGACGCGAAAACAACGCCACCATAACACTGCTAGTGACAGATGCACGTTTTGGGATGAAATTGAACGCAGGCACTAGAGCAGCTACAAACCTGCAAGAAAGCGCAAGCAAAAATACCTATGAAAGGGTTCGTTCGCAGAAGCTGTGTAAACCAAGAAAATTTCCCATGTTTCGTTGAATCCTGGACATATATGAAGGAACAAAAATAAATGACTAATATTATTTTAAAAACCACCTGAAAAGTGGTTTTTGAGTAGGAAAAATCAAGGCTTTCTACGAAAGGCTAAGCGCCCAGTCCTCTCAAATCCATCTTAACAACTTTTTGGTGATAACTATTATAAAAAGAAATTGACTACTATTATACTCTAAAAAAAACTTTTCTTAGCATTAATGATAATGAAGATATGATTAAATATCTCTTCAGTTCTTTGCCAATCATACTTTAAGCCAAAAATATCGTCCTTTAAACTTTGTACAGTCATACTGATGGATTTTTATTTACAACCAATTATTTAGATTTTTTGAAAAGTTTATTTCACCTATATATTGTTGGCTAATAAGCAATAATTCGAGTAAAATATTTGAAGAATAACTTTAAGAAGGGCACCCTTTATGAGATGCATCAAAATATCCATCACAAATAAGCAACTATAAAAATAAAATTACCCCTTAAAGTAGGCTGGTTAGAGAATGGTTCATCAATTAAATTTTGTATTTTTCAGCAACGTAGAAAATAGAAATCATGAATTGATATATGGAAACTTAAGGGAACTTATAAGAAGATCAATGTATGAATAGATTGAGAGAAAATATCTGGAAAGGAAAGGCAACAAGGAAGTAATTTCCATTTTAAGCGGACCGAACTCACTTCTACTGATTTCAAAGGCTATTTTCCTTTTAAAAAATCCCCTTTAGCCGATTAATAAATAATATTTTGTAATTTCTAAAAACAAATTTAAATTTATCTTAAATTGATATTGATCCAACCATAAAGTACACAGCCATAGGAGGACAAGAGTAGAAACTTCGAGTATTCTGTTTTATCTTTGTTTATTTATATGCTTTTTTGAAGGGGAAATCACAAAAGATCCTGGCTTCCCACTTAGATGAAATTTTGTGGTTAAATGATCGCCAGATCATCTATTCCCTAGTTTCTCCTTTACAAAGGAACGCTTGAAGATTTTGTTAGTATTTACGTACAAAAAGAAAAAAAAAAAGAAAAAGAAAAAAAGAAAAGGTAAATAAAATAAATAGGTCAAACTGTATCTAAGAATAAAAATACTACTGCTAAAAAGGTAACGCCAATCATTTCATGAAATGAAAAGGAAAGTTCCGGCTTAGCCGAGGGATCCATTTGGTTACCTCAAGCCTTCTGGTTACACTTGGTTCGAGACCAGCCTCGGGCAGGATTGTATCGAAAAGTAAGGGAAAGGCAAATCCTTGAAGCTGTGTCATTGAATGAGAGCTTAAAAAACTACAATAGGAAGCGGGTCTGCTCATTACTCCGAACTCATCGTATTAATCCTGTTGGAATTAATCGAAAATCGTGAGTGATTCAAATAAATGTATAGAGTAGACCAATCTTCTCGCCGGAGTCCTTTGGGAATACTCAGCATCCCTTGGAACCGCTGAGGATTGATAAAGCAATTAAGGGTTGATTTCAATTGCCTTCCGCCCTTTTCTCTTTCCGGCAACAATTTATTTCGTAGAATGTACAGTAGAGTGATCAGTGTTCTGATTTTTTTTTGCTCCTCTAATACCCACTTATTTAAAATGGGGGAATTAGAGGAGTAAAAAAAAAATAAAAAAAACAAAACAAAGTCGTTGAAGAGCAAATGACTTTTGGATATTCAATCAATAACCTTTAAACTATATTATTATTTGTGTCTGACGTCCCTCTACATAACTCAGATATCATGACGGGCTATCCTACAGGTCTGTAGACTTTTCTAACCGAGATGTGTGAGCAGAGATTATTTCATAGAGACCTCCAAAGGAATAACATTAGCTCTCACAGGAGGGAATACAGCCCACTAATAACCAAGTTGAAGTCCTCACACTACCTTACTAAGTCATGTNTAAAATAGGGTGGCAACCTGTAGATAGCCCCTTCCTCCATGACCCTAAGTGGTTGAATTGAAGGCTAACACGCAAAAAAAAAAAAAAAAAAAAAAGTTTTATTTAACTCTTTATTCAATGTTTTTTAAATTGATAACTGCGGTGCGTGATTGATGCAGTCTGTCGCAGAGGGAAGGATTAGCATAAGAGATGTTAGGCTTTTACTAGAGATTATAACAATTAATCTAAAGGGTTATTACTACCAATGAATATAGTACTATCATATCTTCCGTAATCCGTCTTCATTGGTTTCTTATGTTCTTTTGGCGAGCGCTTTGGATCATTTCCGAAAACGCTCGCCAACAGAACATAAGAAACCAATGAAGACGGATTACGGAAGGTATGATAGTATTATAACAATTTCTCCTCTCTTTTTCCTGTATTAAAGCATAATACTTATTTAACAACAAACTATATGCTTTGTAAGCTCTCTCGGACTTTTAATTGTTCACAGTTAGAGGGAAATGGCAGTAGAAGTATTGAATTAGGAAAAGTGATCCATACATTATGTATGGGAAAATATATTAAGAAAAAAGAGAAAGGGAAGATGGTCGAGCCACGGTTCCCTCCAAAGAAGAAATGAGACTTCACAGAAGCAGTAACAATTACGAAAGTGTGTTGAAGAGAACGAATCAAATCAGACAATGAGACTTCGAAAAGATAGTCAATCCTGAAAATTGCTTCAAAAAGTTTAGGAGTTTTCTGGTAGTCCATCTGCGGATAAATATACTTTAATATGGCCCATTTTATATACCCAATCCTTTTTTATATACGCCATTTGATATTACTTTTTTTTTATATACCCTTTTTGGTGTACCCTTTTAGTGTAACCAATCCCCTTCTTTTGTATACCCAGTCCTTTTTTTTTTATATACCCAATCCTTTTTGATATAACCAATCCTTTATATATGTACCCAATCTTTTTTGATCCATTGAGTGAAAAAGCCTTGAAGAACCCCATGAGAATGAGTACGCTAAATTTAATATAAAAACTTAGACATTTAGGTATGTAACATTCTTCAAAGTGCTTGCATATATGAGAGGAGGATAATTAAGAGTGTAGGAAATGGGATAGAATAGTAAGCTTGTTCTAGGGTTTTAACTATTGCTCTTTTCCATGAGAAGCGGAACTCGAAATTTCGGAGAGAAAATAAGTACAAATTGAGAGGATGGTTAACGGGTGACAATTGTTTATTGAAAGACATCCCATGGACTATAAAAATCATGTAAGGATTTCATCAATGATACTGGAGTTTATGGGACTGATTGTCAGAGGATGAAGACATACTGACGTGGGATGCAGTGAGATTTAAGAGGAATTGTTCAGAGAGAAAAAGAACCTAATAGAGAAGTCATAGTTCAATATAGTATGGACTTGGCATTTCGAACTACATTTCTATGATAGATTTCATGAAGATGTTCTAAAGGCTGCGTACAAACAATTCTTTAAAGGTGCTTTATAGAAAGTTTCCATTTTATTCATTCCATAATAAAAGAAAAACTTTCTTGTGATAAAAAAAAAAAAAAAAGGAGAAATTATACAAAATTGATAAAGGAGTAATATTGCAATCTTGCAAGCTTTGTGGGCAGAATAGGCTTTTTTCTGCTGCATTTTATTGTGATAAGGGAAACATTAGTTATTTGTTCTAAGATGATTTTAGTTGGGGTTCGGTCATGGAAATGTGAACTTAGGGACAGGACGTCCACTCTCATCTTCATGATAGCCCTGAAGATGGCTTACAATGTAAGCCGAAACGTTGGCAGATAATCCTTTATTAAAAAATACATTTTTTAAATTTGTGTTTTTTTGAATCTAATATCTATTAGTTATTTGTACCCGTTAATAGGGATTTATCGGGGGGGGGGGCGAGCGGCGTCGAGTTGGGGGAGGTAGGGGTTGCGTCCGTTGCCCCAGGACGAAGTTCGCGCGGCCTTGGATCCTGCGCTGGAGCCCAACAAAGGAGCCAGATCTCACTTTTCCCTTTGTCATGTAGGGGGGGGTGGGGAGGACGACCTGAAGAATGGCTCCCCCTCTTCGCCCCCCCCCCGCCCCCCAGATCCCAAGGGGAAAGTACTCTGGGTCATTGTCAATTATAACATAGCGAAGGTCTTTGCATCTCCCCTGCGCTTTCACTCCTGTCTCACCATTCAGATACTCTCACGTCTCCTTCACATCGCCAACCCATTGTCACCTCGCCGCAGTCATCGCCCTCTCTCTGTTTACCTTAATTTTCCCACTGAATCTCTGTATACACTTGGAACCATTTTAATAGATTCCCAACTACTGCATTTTAATTGTTTCAAATAGGGTTCTCAATGAATTCTAAAATGATATATATGAAGCAAGATTTACACTTATTACTAGAAATGTTGCATTTCTTTTTAGTAAAAAAAAAATTATTTTAGAGCATGACTAACAAATATTTAATTTTATTAAACAACAGTAAAACATTATTCGACCAATAACTAAAACTTCTTTGTTTTGTTGATTTTCGACGAAAATTTGCTATCAGGGGCTAGTTTAATTAGACTGATTGAATCCAATTTCATTCGCGAATTCGCGTTCAATCTTCCAAAGAGATTTACACGGCAGTAATAAACATTGGAGTAGCCTAAGACAAGTTGAAGTACCTTTGGGCGCCCTCGGCAGCAAAGCCGGTGAGTATGAAGCTCAAAACAAAGCCAGTGAAAGTAGTATATTCGCTGCACGTCCAAGTCGCTGCCCTCGTTCCCAGACCTCTCCAGCTCCCACAGTCTTAATGGCACTGATCAGGTGCGCAGAAAACTCGGGCTTCTGCAAATGGCTCCCTCACGTATTAGCCGATTTCCCTCAAATTCTTCAGGTTGTTCCCATGGCCGTTTCGCTCTTGTAAAGTCTTTCCGATTCGACAATGATCCAACTTAGGGCAAGCTAAAACCGTGGTCACTACATCGACACAGCGGAATGACTCCCCGCTCATTGTGTAAATAATTTCTAGATATAATATGTTAGATTTAAGTTCTCAATGACACACCTGTGTACGTGTGTCATACATCATATAAACGCCGGTTATGCCTCACCGGTTACTTCATTTGTAAAGCTCCTCGGAGCACAACGTCCGCAGACATATTCTCACCATAACCCGCACATACCATACCTACGGGCTAAAAGGTCGCTATAGGTGGTGTACCAATTACACTCACACCGCCATAAATCGGTCGAGAGTGAGGATAGTTAAATGGAAAACCAAATTGTAATGGCATCTGTTGTACAAAAAACTAATGTATAAAAGAAAATATATTTGTAAAACTTTTAAAATGTAATGTCCACATTTTAATAAAATATTCTAAAGTAGTTCTAGGAGGGGTTTCTTTTTATTTTTATTTATTTTAGTATAGTAACTCTGAATTCTGTATTTAGGTTGTCTGTAACAAACTGTTGAAAGCAATTGTTTTTTATTAAATCGGATGAAGATGAGTTGAGGTTTATAGGAGTATAAATATTTAATTATAATTTTTTCGAATAATTCTTACGAAAACGTTCATAGCGCTTAACAAATGTAAAATTTAATTTTCTAACATTTATTCTTTATAACATTTTTACAAAAGCCGCTCATTTAAGAGGATATTTTTAGTGTAAAAACAATTTTTGAGCATTACATCCATACTTGTTCCTAAAAGAAAAAATCGAATAAATGCCATATACTCTTTATATGTTATTAGTAAAAAGATATAATGGTGGGGAAAATTTTCTCTTAAAGGATTATGAGCTCACGAACAGAGAGGTATAATTATAATCATAAAATCAATTTAAAGAGTTAAAATATCCATCTCGCGAAATTTGTGTAATTTAAATGGATTCTTCAGCGCAATTCTGATTTAATCCTACACTTAATACTTGATTATCAGGTAAAACCCACTCTATTTGTTTCATTTTTTATTTTCAAATGAGATCATTAATTTTTTTTTTTTTTTAATCCTACCAGTTATATTAATTTATGATGCTTTTGAGTCTGGCGCAAAAATTGATCATTTGAAAAAATAATTTTTTCTTCAATTATTTTAAAAAGTATGAGTTTTTCATGTTTTTAAATTTACAACGATATCGGTCGTATATTTTAGCTGTGTTCAACTGTCTTTTTTAATGGCCGAACTAGTATCTAAATCATGTTTATTCTTTAAATTAAGATCTTAATTTTTCCAGCTAGAAACGTGTCTTGCTATACAAAAGGACTTATTTTTCGTCCCGATTTCAAACTAACGGAAATAATTATTTTGGATATTATTGTTCTTCATTGCCCTGTGAAATATAGAACTATTTAAGCCAATAAATTCTTATAAGCACTTGCCTGCTCCTGCAGGCTAGAAATACTATGTTATTATCATCTGTTTGTGAAACACTTTATTAATAATAAAATTAATATTACATATTATATTTACAGAATGTTGAGTTTAAATGAAGATCATGGCCAATGAGATGAAGGGAAGTTTTTAATTCCCAGTAAATCACCTCTCCTAATGACGCCCTTTTTCAGATAAAACAGAACTAATTTCTCTTGTAGCAGTTTACAAACTTCCGCGTACTTAAGAAGCGATCACGAGCGAGCATTCATTCACTGTCCATTCGTCTTGCTTTCTGCTAATGAGCGCTCGTTCATGATTCCAAAGATCATGGTACTGCCACTATAAAAATGTAATTTTATCACGTTTATCGTCTATATTTTGAAGAAGAATGTATTTTTAAATATATTGATTTACGAAATAATTTTGCTTTCTACAAAAATTTTATAATTTAATTACAAAGAAAAACAACACATAATAAATATTGCATGAAAAGAGAATCGCATTTTCAACTTAAATATAATTTATGTTTCTTGGAGGTCACGAAGCCATCCTTTGAGTGGACTCGAAGGTTTTTAGGAGTTAAGAGTTAGAGGATAGGGTATGTGCAGATGGACAGGGGTCGTATGGTAATTGGCTGTGCAAAGAAGAAAAGCGGGATAAAAGAAAGTCTTGAACGAAAGGGATATTAAATTCCTAGTGAAGTGAAGAATTTGATTCATGGTGAGCGTTTACGATTGTTCTGAGGAATTTGGATTCAAAGGATTTAGTTCTATGGATCCCTAAGTTCTGCCTTGTTTATCCAGATTGATCTTAAAAAAGTTTTATAGGCCGTCTGCTTGTTATCTAATAATTTTTGAGAAACTATTCATTCGTCTGTGTGCAGCGGCCCTTGGTGTTGATTAAGTTCTTGTCTTATTATTTCAGAATACTTGATGTCATGGGTCAAGTTGGAACCAAAGGTAACGGACGGAATTTGTTGTAAGGGAATGCTTTCTCGCACCGAGTCCTAAACCAGTCAACACCTCCATTATGTAATTTGGCACAGTGGATTGGTAGAGATATCCATTTGCGGACTTCTTTGTGGTGTGGCACTGCACATTCAAATGATGAATTCTCTTTTTATATTCTTAGAGCTGTTTTCACAGGGTCAGACACGACTTTTGCATCGTACTGCCTGTTAATAGAAGTACATAGGCTTGGCTACACTGTCCCGCTAAACATCTAGCCAGGGCAGATCCTGTAGAGCTAAGTCGTGAATGCAGACAATGTGCACACTTCTTCTAATCCCTAGGAAGTCTCCTCAGTTGCGTGTCTGGAGAGCAATGCCGGAAGACTGTGAGGACACGCCCTGAGAGGCGGGGTGTCTGGTTATGGTTCAGCTGAGGAGGCGAACTGGTCGTAGACAGCTCTTGCCTTTTGAAGTGTCATGGGTCCACCTCATCGCTTGCTTTTTCTATCGCAACTTGACGGTACACCACATTAAGACATTAGTATTATAGTATATAAATATATATAATGAGCATTAGTCAAGTCTGAGCTGAGCATCAAAGTCAAGGATTGATACAGTGAGCTACTGCCAACTGTTGTGAGACACTTCTCCCTTTCTGGTTCACTGTCTAGTTATGGAGGGGCATTAAGGACCAGAAGGTCTAAGCGCAGCTTGCCAGTTATTGATTTTTTTTTTTCACTCATTCAATAATTATTGATGACGACGGAGGCATCTATGTCAAACTTCGCACTTCTTTTTTTTCCAGACCGTGTCAAATACCAGGCGAATTTCTCAGCAACGTCATTCGGTGAATGAATATAGGAACTTTCCATGTTTTCCAAATATCACTTCTTTCGATTTCTTCAATAAACGAGGGCTGGAGTAGCATAAATTAAGCAGATATCTCATCATTTATTTGTATTGCTTCAACCAAGAGTATTAAATTAAAAAAATAATTACTCCTAAAAGCCGAAAAGAATAAAGAAAAGCTAAATGTTCTAGTGTAATTTTATAAATATTATTTATTTTGTGGTCTTTAATCCCACGTAAATTTAGATAATTTTTAGTGCAAGGGAACAGAATAAAAAATCTAATTGTCCCAGCCAGGACTCGAACCTGGATCCCCTGCTATCCGGGCCGGTGCATTTACCACTTATGCTACCGAGACAAGTCTGATAAGTTATTAAATTCCCCGCACTAGTGTAGCATAAGTGGTCTCGGTAGCATAAGTGGTAAATGCACCGGCCCGGATAGCAGGGGATCCAGGTTCGAGTCCTGGCTGGGACAATTAGATTTTTTATTCTGTTCCCTTGCACTAAAAATTATCTAAGTTCTAGTGTAATGAGGAGAAGGATTGGGGAGAGGGGGGGCTGATAAGCAAACTATCGGTCATAGTTAATTTTTAAATATTATCCTTATCGTGTACCTTTATAAACATATAGCAGAACATAAATAGTAGAAAATAAAATTTTGAATATATTTATTTCATATATTTTTCATGGCACAGCAATAACACATTTCTTGACAATTATTAAATTTCATTTCTTTGTTAGCTATAAAAAAAAAAGTTCGTTTAAAATTTTTCAAAACAAAGCCAAAATATTGAATTTAGTTTATATTTTAAAATTATGTTCGTGCTCGATTAACTCTCAAATTTACAATACTGATTTTAAGTGTGATATTTAATCCCACGTTAATTTTATGCAAGAAATACAAGGGAATAGAATTTAAAAAAACCCGGAAAGCAGGAGACCCGGGTTCGAGTCCCGGCCGAGATAGTAAGATTTTTTAATTCTATTCCCTCTCATTTCTTGTCTCAAATTTACATTCTCATACATCTTCCCTGATGTACGAGTTTTTGTTTTTGTATTTTTTTTTAGGATACAAATGTCAAAAAATTACATTTTACACTTATTTGTTCTACTTTTTTGGTTTTCAACGTTAATATTAACGACATTATTATTATTTTATGTTTTGGTTTCTCTCTTACAAAAAAAAAAAAAAAAAAAAAAAAAACTCTACGGTTGACCAATTTCAGCTATTAACGTAACACAGCTTTTAGTTTCATTCAAGATTCAATTTTATCACAAAAAAACTAATAAATTTGACAGAACGCACTCACACTCATATACATTAGAGTGTTAAGTAGGTAGGATAGGAGAAATTTTTTTTTTTTTTTAAATCTGTCCTGAAAACATGATCAATTACTTGTGAATTAGAAATTTGCTAAAAATATTTCATTAGTAATAAGAAAATAAAGTTGATGGTCATATATGTTAACAAATGTCTGACTAGGCAATTTCTCCTCTCCACTCCCCCATTTGGTTTGAGGTAGCAGTGAATCAGGCTCCGTAAGATTGCAAGTCTGATACTGGACAGCGAGGGTGAAAGGATTTTAGAGGCATCACAGTATCTTGTTATTAAAATAAATGTATTGCAGATTCTGTCTCTGCCATCTAACACCTTACTGTCTTTCTCCACACAGCTTATTTTTTTCCTTGGCATATGTTATTTTCAGTCAAATATTGAAATCAGGCCAGGGGACTCCACAGGCGTAAATGTGAGGAGAAAGTTATTGACACATGAATCTCTAGCCCTTCAACATCAACTTTCTCCTGAATAATTTCTTATCTGTCGCCAGTAGGGTAATAAAACGTTTTTTTTATTATATACCGGGCTTTATAAACCTTGGAAATTAAACTTAAAAATAATATTCGATTTTCTAACTTAATTCTTATTTAAATAATGTAATTTTTTAAATAATTATAAATATCCACTAATCTCAGCTTGAGCTCATGTGAATTTTGTACATTTGAAAAATACACTTTCAGGCATAAATAGTGGAGATATGATGAAAAAGGGAGGTACCTTAAGAAAGGCGATGTGTGTATCACTCTTCAGCTAGTTTTAAATTTTAACCATTATATAACAACCTTAGCGACGTTTGTCAATGCACATATTCAGTAATGTATTTCAGAAGGTACAGAAGCAACCTGCATTTCAATTATAAGTAAAATCAGCTTAGTAGTTTTTAATGTTTATGAAAAAAGTGGCTTCCTACTCGTGGCCATCCGATTCTAAACACCCATGGCACTACCCTAGTACTCGCAGAGCCATGCTTGAAAGACCCGAACAGATCCACTCGGATATGTGAGAACCCTTTTATAATTTCCTACAGAAAACTTGTTATATGAATAAAAAAAAAAGGCTTTTGTATTTGTTTTGACTTAAACTCTCTATTATAAAACGATCACGCAAAAAGTACGAGAATGAATAATTTAAATATTTCAAATTGGCACAAACCTTAGGTCGATAAGTGTAACCGTTTTGCTGTCAAAACAATTTTAAACATTTAATGTTTTATTTAACCATCTCAGAATTGATTGCTAAATTTCATATAAAATTAAGCACATCGTCAGAACGGATGACCTAATTACTATATTTCATCAAATTCCGATCAGAAGGTTCCGACAAAAAAACAATGTACTATGAATGGTGTATTATAGTAGTCAACATAAAAATATTAAATCATAAACTTCCTCCTTAAAATTTGTTTTACGTTTGGACATGTTGCAACCGAAAATCTAATGAGAGGAAAAATCCCGTCCGTCATAAGCCGTATAGCATGCTTAAGCGTCATAAAAGAAACTTCTCCGACCCTATTTTAATTAAATTTAGGGAATTTAGGTTCTATCCGTTCTTAAAATTGGGCCTAACTTCTTATCTGCTCGATCCCATCAAATCTAAGGGAGATAAATCAATTGATGTGATACCAAAAATCAGCTGTTCATGCAGGAAAATAAATATGTTATGATGACTTCTATTGCTTTCTGGTTTTCAAAATTAATTGTACTTCTGTACAAAAAAAAATTAATGTAATGTACATAATTTTTCTTAAAATGACAACTATGCCAATCATATTCAATCTTGATCGCAAGCGTCAAAATATATTGACGGAGTTTTATTATTTTTTACTTTCATTTCAAATACATGTTTATTAATACAGCAGAGGAGAGAAACTCATCATATAGCTGTCAATAGAATATAATAAAACTCATAAAATTCCTTTAAATAGTTTTTACTGGGGAAAAATTTATTTATTTTTTTTTTTAATTGAAATTAAAAGTATTTACAAATTTTGCGTCTGGGCTTGACCGTCTCGAAAAATTGGCCATAACATTCATAATAATATTCGGTATTAACAATTATTAAGTATGTTTTTTTCTCTAAACTTCCTCCTTTCCAATTTTAATCAAAGCGAATCTTTCCAGAAGTTTGCACCACAAACCATAACTATCTAATTTAGTTTCTATATTAAAAAAAAAAAAAAAAAGAGTGGGGCCCGAAAACCCTTGAAGTTACATTCTTTTTCTTTAATATGCGTTTTTTTTAAACTGTTGTAGAACATAAAAAAAAAAATTAAATAATTCGAAAACTGCATCGAATTGACTAAATTCCTAACTAAATTTTTAACAATAGGGATTTTAGAAAAGAAAAAAAAATATATATATATATAGTTGTGGTTTGTTGTGCAAACTTCTACACAATATTCTTCTATACATGTGTAACGTTATCAGAAAACATGTTTTATCGTACATTTTTTTTTCTCCAGAATATCATGGTAAAGTCATTCTGAGCCGTGTATAACCATACCACTGTTATAGCGAGATCAAGAGGAAATATATATTAATAATAATAGGTCATAGAATAAAAAAAAATAGGTAAAAAAAAAAATAAAACCTCAGGAGTGTTGTATTGCGACCCACGGCACACTAGATACGGTGTTCAGTCAGCAAATCGTTCTGCCTGATTTTTTCCCATTCACTCATTCCTCTCATATTTTATGAACAGTAAGACAAAACTACCATATAAGCACTGAGATTATTAAACGTGAAATCATATGCTCTGGAGTCTGTTGCCGTTACTACTGTACTGCTGGACTTTTATAATAATAAGAATTTAATAAATATTTTCAGTCAAATATTGAAATCNCATAATAAATATTGATTTATTTATATATTATATTCAGTATTGTAAATAATGGAATAGCATTAAAAGTTAATTCTATATTTCATAATAAAAGGTTATTTTCACTACCAAGGAATATAGAACTATCATACCTTCTATTATCCGTCTTCATTGGTTTTTGCAAACCATCTTCTGTTGGCGAGCGCTTTCGGACATTGTCCATCTTCTTGGCCGAATACATGTCTTCACTGGACTGTAAATACAGACAGTGACAGTGAACACATGTATTCGGCCAAGAAGATGGACAATGGCCGAAAGCGCTCGCCAACAGAAGATGGTTTGCAAAAACCAATGAAGACGGATAATAGAAGGTATGATATTTCATAATAATTTTAATTATTATTACCAATCATTCACCACATACAATCGGTTTATAACTGCAGTAGACCGAATTACGAAGATAAAACGCTTGAATTGACTGCAGACACAGTGACACTTCTTCACTTCCTCATACGGCGACAGACCTACAGGACCATCACAGCCTCCTCTACAAACTGAAACACCTTTGCATCAGTTTCAGTAAATCTTGAGAAAATCTTTTCATTTTGAATCTAAAAGATAAACCGACTTGACATTAAATTTAAATCACTTTGTAGTCTAATTTCAGCTGAAATGATGTGCAATCGTAATGACATGATTGTCACGTAGATGTCAAACAAAGACAGCTTAACAAGCTTTATAAAACGGCATGAATGATTTATATGTATTTATACATATTTTTATTTCTCGAAAATATAAAGACCTGAACAGATCCCTAACCTGGCACCCGGATATTTTATTCTACTTCATTAAATCATGAAACGCCAAATTTATTGGAAGATTTGAGTTATGAACAATTAATGAGAGGGAATAGAATAAAAAATCTATCTGTCCCAGCAAGGACACAAACCTGGATCTCCTGCTATCCGGGCCGGTGCACTTACCAGTTATACTACCAGGACGCACTAGATATCTCATTAAATTCCCTCTACACTAGCGATAGCTAGATATCTCATTCTATTCCCTCTCATTATTTGTTCAAAATTTATGTGGGTTAAAAAATCACAACCAAATAAAAATATTTATAAAGAAAAATTAAATAAAGTAAATGACGAGAGTCGACAAAAAGTTTGACAATGTCAGCTCCTTCGAGTTTAAGACGAAGTTCTTGTCTTTCTCGTGGGTTAGGCTCTCGCTAGTGTAGAGGGACTTTAATGAGATATATAGAGCGTCCTGGTAGCATAACTGGTAAGTGCACCGGCCAGGATAGCAGGAGATCCAGGTTCGATTCCTGGCTGGGACAGATAGATTTTTTATTCTATTCCCTCTCATTAATTGTTCAAAATTTACGTGGGATAAAAAACCACAACCAAATAAAAATATTTATAATGATTTGAGTTATGATTCATCGTTTCGTTTATCTATTAAAAAAAAATTAAAATGCTCCTATGGAAAATCAGTGAACTCATTAGGTAGCTACTAGCAGGAAACGGAAACGGTCTGACCCATTTAGAAACCAGGGTTTAGTGGACTTCATTAAGATTAGGAGGTATAAAGGAGCAGGCCATCAGTCAGGAGTAAATGACAACAAAATTAGTTCTCTTGAAAATACTCAGGACAAGATGAGTAGGAATCCTAAAATATTTCCAGGGACACCAGGGTAGCTATCTCACGGGATCCTGGCGCTGCGGGTTCAAATCCCGCACAGAACAATCTTTTATTTATTAGTAAAAGCTTGTTCTGAGCCATGGATGTTTAAAATGGGATGACAACCTATAGATATAGAAGTCATAGACCTCCATGAACCTAAGTGGTTAAAGGGAGGCTAAGATAAATGAAATATAAAAAATATATATATAAATAAAAGATGTCCACCCGGTAGACAAAAGGAGGGTAAAAAAAAAAAGTCTCTGTCGACGACGTCATATTACGTTTTTTTTCTTGTCAATCATATTATATTTTCTGCCAACGTCAATAATACAATTACCTTGTAATAATCAAATACAATAATTATATTTATATAAGTTTCAAAAAATGATCTCTTTCGATCAGCTTCTTTTGCCACTAATTCTGCAATGTTAAGCAGTATTTTCTCTTACATATGCTTTTAATACAAATATACATATATTTAATAATACTTAGTGGTTGGATTTATGCCACCCATCAAAAAAATAGCATCACTCTATAAAGGACGTGGAGAAGGAAAGCGTTATGTGAAGAAAAATAAAATATTTGTGGGAGACAAGGGAATTGTTCCTTGTAACCTGGGTGGTCTAGAATTTCCCCTCTAGCGGCAAGGAATTAAAGCCCAAGCCTCAATTGCCTTGGAAAGTTTATCTGGAAAGTTGCTAATAAAATTATTTCTTTCATCTCATTTGTGATTATTACTTACGGGCATCAGTAAGTTTTTGTCGTTAAAATGTTTCTGTTTTTTGTCAGTTGTATTTTCACAACCCCCTTTCATGTATCATCATGGAGGAAGGGTCTATCAACTGGTTGTCATCCTGTCATCCATGACTCTGAGACCCTTTATACTATGATTTTAATATTCTGATTTTCATGACGTAAACATTGAATTTAAAGGTATTTAAGGAAGATCTCTGGCCTTGGTAAATCATAGGCCTTGAGATTAAATATGTTTGAGTTTTTAAAAAAATACGTTTTAGATTTTTCGTTAAACAGTACAATAAGTTCAAGAGAGAATTTTCAACCTATAATCCTTCTAAGTATTGCCCCATTGTTACATAATGGAATGGTTGAAAAGTCAGAGATTAAACCAATAGATTCGTATTGATAATATTTAATCATTGAGAATTAGCCTTATCCCAAGGCGAATCCGATCTCATTTAAAATATAAAACGTCGCCGTCAATCAATATCACGAAATCTCAATGTTAATCTCTATCTTAATTCTCAATATTCCTATAAGTTTTCCTTTATCGTCCTCTCTTCCGATTTTCCCATGGTTATTCACTTAAGAAAGTGTCCATTCATCTGTCTCACCCATCCCCTGATTCTTGTCTGAGATGCGACACATACCTTTCCTCTTGTCTAAAGAAGAAATTATAGAATTATAAAAGTAGATCAACAAATACCAATAATGGAGGTTTAATGGCTATCCGATTAAAAATCTTAATAAGAACCATTCGGAAATAGACTCAAAGGAAGTGCATATCTAAACTATTAAATTAAATTAATCAACAATTAAATAATCTAACAATATCTACACATAAATATGGCATTACATATAAATTCAAATAAGAAATTAAAGCTGCTTATTTATGAGAATAAATGACGAAATTTATCTTACAAGCCGGAGAGAACAATGAACGTATAAAATATGGCCGCTAAACTTTGCTCTATTCTGAACGTAAAAGTTTAAAAAAATACATTTTTCCCGTATCATGCAATATTTTCGTAACTCAAATTAAACGAAGATTTATTATTATAAATTTTAGTCTTTCCCAAAACATACCCCTCTCCTTCCTCCGATTCCGATAAAAAATTAATTATTTCAAGTCAGTGATGAAAAGTCTAAAAACTGAAATTTGTTTCAATATTTAAAAAATGATAGACTCGACGAATCATTCTTGAATATTTTCTTTGTTATGCATTTTTTTTTTTTTTTTTTTTTTTTTTTTTAAGTTTTAAAACATAATGATGAGGAAAGTTGTTTCACAAATGATATGTCCAATTTCCTAACTCTAGCAGAAAAGAAGATATTCATTACTTTTCAATTTGGTTTTTATCTAACCCCTCCTCCGACCGATTTAAGCCATTAACAAACTCATCCAACATGAGAGAGATGTCCGGGTGGTGCCACCGCCACCTTGGTGCGTCGTCACCATTTGGGTCCTTCTGGCCTCCCCTTCGCCCCTAAGCGACTTAAGAATTTGTATTTCTTACTCCTCACCCCCATTCAGGCAATAATGACCCTAGTGGTTGATTTGCAAAAACTAAAAGATTGATTTCTTATTTTGAAAAACTTTAGACGCCAGAGCTGTTGCGTGCGGAGGCTGAACCAAGGGTAAAAATCCTCATACACTAAATGCCGGGTCTGGTTGTAGTAGTTTGTGCAATAATGAATTTCCCAATATTGATTGTGACTTCTGAATTAGCTCACAATAATATTGGTATAGCATAAATGAATATAATGAGTATATAAATTATTTGCAATTTCAATAAAAAAGGGAGCAAGAAAAATTTTGATGTTTTATGAAATGAAAAGTACAGAATTTATAGGTTTACAATTAAAATGGTTTATTGGCATTAGTTTAACAAATAAAAAAATATTGTATTCAAGGGAATTACAAAATAAATTAACTTAATTAAAAATAATAAATTGAATAATTAACTAATAAATAATAAACATAAATGGTTTGTAAAAATTGTGTGATGAAGATTCTTTGTTGTACGAAGGAGAGAGAGAAGGAATAAACAATAATAGGTCTGACCTGATTGTGAGCCCACGGAACACAAGACTGTTGAAAATCACAACTGCGTCGTATCCGGGTGAGGAAGAAAACATCGTCGACTGGTTGAACTGATGAGGCCGGCCGGCAGTCAAAGACAGGTGTGCAGGCAGCGTCGGCCAAAGTACGGCTTCGGTGAGATGTTGGCAGTACGCTAATCGTTGGATTACTAGCGTAATATTGATTAGCACTCCAATATAATGTAATGCTGATTCAAAAAATTAAACAAATTAAATGTCGCTACTTCAGGAGAATAAAATGTTCAATTAATTTGAAATGTCTCCAATAGGGAAATAGCGAGAATCACAATTACAGTACGGTGCTATCACGTCAAGGGCCAAAACTTAACTCACTGTGCTATCAGGTCGAGGGACAAAGCTTAACTCTCTGTGCTATCAGGTAGAGGGACAAAGCTTAACTCTCTGTGCTATCAGGTAGAGGGACAAAGCTTAACTGATAGGCTTATGAGTTTAATAGGCTTAACTAATGGTTCGAATTCCTTCTCTCACCCGTGTGACCTGCCTCTCTCTCTCTCCTTGTTTATATTCGTAAAATTATAGTTCAGTGAGAAATCAAAATAAAACTGAAACTTATATATATATATTTACAAATACAATCATAATTAAAAAAATATTTATCGAACTAAAATGTATGAAATAAAAATATTTAATAAATAATTCATGAGAGGGAACAGAATAAAAAAATCTATCTGTCCTAGCCAGGAATCGAACCTGGATCTCCTGCTATCCGGGCCTGGTATGTTATATTTAATTTTTCATATTTAAAATAAAAATAATAAAAGGGAAGATAATCTCAGGATATAATATAAAATATTATATATAAAAATAAATGTTGAATGACTTCAACAAGAGCACTTACAGAAAACACACACACACACACACGCCCATATATAGGGAAATATACGAAAATTGAATTGTTTATTTATTTTACCTCTTAAATTTAAGAAATTAAAATTTGCTTTCCCCGTTAATTTATATATTCTATCTCTGGGATAATAAGACACTTATATGCTGCCAAAGCACATAAAAATAATGTGTTTCACTTGCATTTAATTGCACTTTCAGTGTAAAGCCAGATATGGAGTTATTGTATCGCTTCAAAACCAATAAAACTTTCTCAAGTATGTCTACATCTACTGATGGCTTTCGAAGATGATAAATTCGTTTCTTTAGGCTCCGTTGATGTGGACATCACTAAGCCTAGAAACAAACAATTTGTACGATTTCACTGAGTTCTGACACGAGAGCTCGGCCTGGCAAAATGACTCACTTGAACGAGGAAATGCAACTAATTCCCGAAAGGTCATTGCAACATTTTGAGGTCACAAGGAAAGTAAAATATTTCCCTGATGGGAGCTGGGGGAGTAGAAAGTATTTCTCTCTTTAGCCGAGTAGAAAGTGGGTGTATTCACGTGGAGAAATGAAAAAAAATCCAGCACCTTGTTCTCCCCCCCTCTGCAATGTGTGGTCAACAATAGGAAAAGTGTCAAGGGCTAACTTTTACTCTCCTGCTGCTTATGGGGAATACTGGGATCCAGTTAAAAATCCAATGTATGAGTATATTCTTTTTAGTTGGGGTTTGATCCTTACAATGCAATACAATACACCCCATTTTAAACACCAATTTTTGAAAAATGTGTGTTTTTTAACTTTTTCCCGACGTTTCAGCTTGCATTATAAGCCACCTACAGGAATATCATGAAGGCGAGAGGGGACGTCGTGTCACTAGGATCCCATATCATGACGACCCCATTGTCATGTGATCCAAGGTGAGACGAGGTCCCCTCTCGCCTTCATTATAGCCCTGAAGATGGCTTACAATGTAAGCCGAAATGTCGGCAGATTGTTGAAAAATATACATTTTTTTAAATTGTATTTTTTGGATCTACCCCTACCGAACCCCAACTAATATCATCTAATAATAATATCTACGGTCAAAAAACTCCATTTGAACTTATCCATTGTATAGTTTTCGACGAACCATTGCATTTCAAATATGGCATTAGTACTTTTGTAATAACTAGAAGTCCGCCATGTAGAAGTTGAGTAAACTAGGCGAATTCCTCTGTGTAGTTATTGAGGATTTGTTTTTTAACTTTCCATCTCGGGCTATCCCCCACATTCATAGAATGTATCTTACGCAACTGCTTAAAAACTGAACTAATTGTCTGCTAAAATAAAATAAAAACATAATAAAAAACAACTTTTTTTTACTGGAATTTTATATTTTAGGTAATACCTCATTTCTATGGTCAGATTTTGCTTAATAACGAACTTGGCTTTTCGTTTTGCATTTAAAAGCTATGTGCAGAATTCCATTAAGAAAATCTGAAAACAGTCGATAAAGCATTAATAGACTGACACATACGTCCTCTAGCCTGAACCTATATGGGAAAAACTATAAATTCTAGTGATTGGTATATATGGTGTCTAGTCGGAAGGATCGGTAAAAATATAGAAAAATTTCCAAAAAATCTGTCATGATTTCTCTGGAATTCGCTAAAGGGCCTTTAAAATATAAAAAATGGCCTAATGTACAATCCTATTTACTTTTAGGCACTATCTAAAAATGCAACTTCAGAAACGTACAATAAAAACAAGAAAAAAGTTCATATGTTCTGCATATATCTATTTATTGGCTAGAGGAGTAGTCCAGCCATAGTCTGAATAAGACATTGTCGATTGTCATATAAATCGATCCATCACAGCCATAGATTGATTTAATTGATCACTGCCTTGTTCGGCCTGACCCTTGTATTTGTATATTTTATGAGGAAAAATAGTGGTGCCAAAAATTCTTTAGGGATTTGATACTTTTTTTTTCTTTTTTTGCGTGTTAGCATTCCATTCAACCACTTAGGGTCATGGAGGAAGGGGCTATCTACAGGTTGCCACCCCATTTTAAACACCCATGGCTCAGGACAAGCTTCTATATTATAAATAAAAGATTGACCTGGGCAGGATTTGAACCCGTGGCGTCAGGATTGCGAGACCCGTACGGATCCCCTGAGCTAGCCTGGCGCCCCTGATTTGATACTTTGAGGTAGCAAAGTTGTTAAGCCATTGGACATTGCTTTCACTTTTCCTGCAATGATCTTCACATCACATCTCATTCATTGCATATGCATTCAGGATATTTTACAACTTGTAAAAGACTTCTTCTTCTTCAACCGACTGACCGATCCAGTGGATATCCATGTTATACCCATAATACAGTTATCAGTGAGCTGTTCCCTCAGCATAGCAAAGTTGTATAAGTTATTATTGTGGGCAAGGTTATTCTAGTTAGATGTGTTCGATTCCCCTTTAAAGTAATGCAAGTGATGAATGTAGTCCTTAATTGCTGTTAATGAAAATAACAATAACAAAATATGGCTGAAGAATCGCAGTTATACATCTACTAATGAAGTGCGCACTTTTATTAAAAGTAATGAAATAAGTAAGTAAAAAAAACCCTTTAAATAAATAAAGCATAGAATTAAAATTAAACTTCATTCATTGGTCTCATAGAAATTTAAGAACATGACAAATAGTTTGAAGGTTGTTGCTATGAATCTTGTTTAGTCGCCCTGTTAAAATACATTTTTCCCCTAAATGTTTGTACTATAGACACTCAAAGAGAATGTTTTACTCTATGGTGTAAGTTGCATGTCTCACAGAAAGGTTTTTGCCATCAAGTATTTGTGCTTAATTATATATAGTGCATATATAATACTACTAAATTACTCAGACTCATTATATTAAGTTTTCATTTTCTGTCCTCGACCGTAAAAGAGGTCCAAGCTCTAGCCGAAGATTTAATCTTCCTTCATTTATTATCTCTGAATAAATTCATCACTCCCTCATAATGATTTATTACTAGTGCCTTTCCGATATATTCGCGTCTTTGAGTAGGACGTGTATCTTTCTCTCTCTTGAAAATTGTATCTTTCTTCTCTCATGGCTTTTTAGCATGGTTGCCAAATCTTTTATTATTTTGAGTTCCACAATGACTGGGAATACAAATAAATATTACAATACTGCCATATAGTCTAAGAGAGTATCTTATTAAGGATAATAAACTACAAGTTGATTATAGGAAAATAGATGAGCATTTGTACTTTAGTATAAAGAGTTTAGTTAGGAGAAGTTGATGAGTAGTGAAATCACAGTAGACTCAAGAAAATCACAGATCCCCCAAGGTTGCAGGGTAGAGAGAATGACTGATCACCTTGCTTCATATGTTTATCTGAGTGCACGAGAGGCAGGTAGTATAGATCTCTGAGGTTTGGCCAAGTGTATACAAACCTATACGAGGTGGCAATAAATCCTCGGAGCGTAAAGCCAAGCAGAATAAGAAATATAAACATAATTGAAGAGTATATTGACAAGTTTCATTATTGCAGGTGCTGTATAACTTGGTCAGCGTCCTGGGCTATGACGGCTACACGACTTGCACAAAGCCCTTTAGAGGAGGGAAGAGCAGACTTGATGTACCATGCGATTTCTCCACACAGACCTGGTGCACCATCCCCGGCTCCTATTACCCCTGGTGAGATAGTAATTTCATCTGTTAATCTCTGACCAAACATTTTATTTTTATATGGCCATTTGGCTCAGAAAACATTGGGTATTTTTAATTTCAGCAAATTTCCTAAAACTAAGTCAACATTTTTTGGGCTTCAAGTTTTTTAAAATTGGATCTTTGCGCTATATACATATTAAACACTCAAATGATTATAATTGATAAAGCACTTATCGAAATTCAATATTTAGTATATAAATAACAGAAAAAGTTATTGTTTAAAAGAACAAAACTTATGAGATGTTTTTTTTGTTGGAGTTCGGTCCAGATTGTTTGATATAAGTTCAAATGGAGAGTTTTTTTTACCATAAAGATTATGAGTAGATGTTTTTTGTTGGGGTTAACTTGTGTTTAAGTTGCTAAGGTCAAGGTTGTAACTTAAGTTACTAAGTTGCTTTAAAACCTTGACCAAACCCCAACAAAAAATATCTTCTAATAATCTCTACAGTCAAAAACTCTCCATTTTGAACAAAACATATAGTTAAGAGTTAACACATTTAATAGACTTTTGACCATAATAATGTTCAGTTTATAAATTGGTGTTAAATCCAAAACAATGTGGTCAATGTACTTATAATTCATAGTTCATTATTGGTAGCTTTCTTTCATTTACTATATTTATTTAATTTTCTTATTATTATATACTGTACCTATTTATTTTTAAATTTCCATTTAGCTTAGACACCTCTTAGTTTACACATAAATCTTTAATGCTTCCTTAAGTTTTCTCCAAAAAAAAACATTAATAGCAAAAAGCTTGTAAAGATTGGTGTAGCAAAAGCATATTTTTTCTCTCTTGGGACATTGAGTATCAGACAACAGTTTTGATATGAGATTATCCATCTTTGAACCTGCAAAATAGAAAATTTTTCTTCCTAAATTTTTTTTTCTAAAAAATTTAAAATCCTATAATACATTTTGGTATTCAACTTTATTAGGACAATTTTTGCTTTTACTTGATCATAGCTCTTACGTTTTCATACATTATTAACGATTATACTTTAAATAACCTGTGATGTACCCTGAGAGATCTATAAATTGAACTTAATGAACTGCTCAAAATAAATTCAATATCTTTACTTCTTAAATATTTGTGGGGGTTGTAAAATTGCAGCTGGAGACATAAAAAGAACTTACACTGCGAAAACATGCTAAGGAGAAAAAAATTTCCTCCTATTTACATAAATTCATCTAAGATTTTTCCTTCTGTCTTTAATCCTGTTTTTCCATAGATAATAAATTATTCAGTATGAATCACTTTTTCAGCAGACTTCCTTGAAGGAAATCAATCTATTCCCTTTGGTATTAAGATAAAATTCTCTCTTCACTTTTTTGGAAATACGATATAAAGATTTTTAAGAATGTACCTAGGAAGATTTGGAATCCAATAAGCTACCCTAGAACCAACTGTTGAGTTTACCTTATCTCCACATTATGCAATTTGGATTGTAAGATTTAATGTCATTTCCTCTAATTTCTATCAATGAAATAAATTCATGAAAGACATGCCAAATTTATATCTTCAGCCTGAAAGACTTATATATATGCTATTTTATAGCATATCAACTTTTAAGTGGTATTATATCATGCTTCAATTGAATTTAGTGATTTTACAGAAAAACGAACTTCTCATACAAGCAGTTATTTTATTCAATTTGCTTTTCTTATTTATCACATCATGAAGTTTACAACATCAATTTTCAAAGTACCAAAAATTATTTTCTAGGTATTGACCTAATTCTATTGAGCAATTGTTTCTATTTAAACATGAATCCAGCTAGATGTGCTAAATGCTTTGCCCCTTCACAACTTACTGTTGATGGTGCTAGGCAATGCGGGCTTAGTATAACAAATCGCCTGTATTCTTCAAGGATATATCAAGTGCCTTTTTATCCATCAAGAAAAGTATTTGCACTTGTGCACTTATAATTTTCTTAATTTTGAAATTTGCCCCTAGTGTCAAAGATTTCATTGATAAATTTTGTTAATAATTTGACAACAATCTCTACCTTCATTAATATTTTAATTTAGTTTAGATAAAGGAAATTCTGAAAAGTATAGGAAGAATTTGGATTAGCGCATTGACCTTTCTCTAAACCTCTACTTTTATGTTATCAATCACATCTATATATTGGTAGATTGAAACTAATATGTTAAATTTGTTTTCTTACTATATGAATTCCAAATGTATATGCACACACACACACATTTAGCTTCTTCAAAGTAGAATCTGTAGAGATCTGTTAGAATATTTTAAATGTCGAATCATGGCACCAACCTCACAGGAATTGGCAAAAATACGAAATTTATTAAGGCAACAAACAATTCGTTACCAAATGAATTCAGAAGGCTGTAAGTTTTTCCATCAAAATGAGGAATGGAAAACGAGGTGTTATCACCAGGAAACATAACTCTGTTCACGGAACTATCTATAAATAAGATTGGCTGATGTTCTCTTGGCATTTCCTCAGTGATATTGTTCTGTTGAAATGGGGTAAAACACAATTATGAGAAAAACCTTACTTAAAGGAAACTCATTTAGGGTTTTCCAAAATGGAATCTCTCCAATGGGAAAATTAATATAGACATATATTTTTAATCCGTTTTTTCAAAGAATCAATCGATTTGTTCAAATAAAGCTATCGATAAACAAACGATTGATAAAGCACTTCTTATTATAATTTTTTTTTTTACAAATATGTATAAGTGATTAACTTTGGAATCATGATGATAATTGTGGTAAAATAATCCCACATTATTAATTTGAATCGTACAAGGAGCCAAAAAAAAATCTAACAACCTCAGCCGGGAGTCGAACCCGGGTCTCCCACTTTCCTGGCGGGTGCTCTACCATTTTTAAAGCGCACTCACCAGGAAATNCCAGAAGATGGAAAGCGCTCGCCAACAGAAGATGGTTTGCAGAAACCAATGAAGACGGATAATAGAAGGTATGATAGTTCTATATTCATTGGTTGTGGAAATAACCTTTTAGATTGTTTACCAGCTAATAAGCTTTGTATCAAGCTTTGAGCTTTGCATATATATATATATATAATGTATATGTGTGTACATATACATATTGATTAATTTATTGAAGTTATGGGAATACCAGGTTGTTCAATAAGTTTTGCTTACTTGATAAGGAAATTAGAAAGTGTATTTCAAACCACAATTTTATGGTTTGAAATACACTTTCTAATTCAGTATAGTCTCTCTGAACATCCATATACTTGCTCCAATTTATGAATTCCATCTCTGAAGTGAGAATCTGGAAGGGCTGTATAATACATTTTCCAAGCATGAATTTTTTAAAATCTGGAAATAGATGAAAGTCACTGATGGCCAAATCTGGTGATACTCCAAAAATTCGAACTGATGCTAACAAATTCTTGGCCGATTTCATGACACGAATTCATTTCGGAACCTCTTGTTTTGATTCAGGATCATGGTGATAGACCAAAGACTTATCCATAGTGATGAATCGATACCCAAAATCTACTTTATCCTTTCTAAAACACTCTCGAAGTCACATTCTAATATGTTAGAATTGTTAGCAGTTAGCACATAGCCAATCTCTTTCACTTACTCGATGATTTTTCAATACGATATCTGGTATTTTTTTCACAATTTCTGGAGTTGCAGTTTTTGGATGTCCCTGATATGGATTGTCTTCAAGGCTTGTACAACCACATTTAAATTCAGCAACCCATCTTCCTACTGTACTAATTGAAGGCAATGAGTCATTATAAACTTCCAACATTCGTTCATAAATTTCCTTTGCTTTTAAGCCTTCCAATATAAAAATTCAATCATTGCACTTGATTTTTTTTATTATAAAAAAATACTGTGGCACATCGATACTAAATGGCTTGTAAACAAAGAATGAAATGACAGATTGAAATAAAACTTGTGAGTGTACTAACGATAAAAAAATTAGGCTAGGAGCAACTCTCTTATCGAACCGCAAAATGTATTGAACAATCAATTCAACTTTCATACCACCAAACAGAGCATTCCTTCAACTAACTGTCGAATATAAATATTTACAAGTTTCATTCAATAAGTTATATTTGTGTTACTTTGCACAGACTAACACAAATATTTAATCTTGTTTTCATACTGTAGCCTAATTTAATAATAATTATTATTATTGTCTACGGAGCCTTACTCTGTATTTTCATTAATGATGTGCTGATTTTTTAAATTTTCTATGAGTAAAATTTGCATGCCATTAGAAAAATTGCTCTTTCATGGTTTTAAAAATTAAAAAAATTACAATAATAATATAAGGTAATATAAATAAAAAGAAAATTTTTTTAAATGGGTAGATGAGACTTTCATTTCATCACTCCCAGCTCAAACATAAGGAATGCTCTGAAAAAATGCCCAATGATGAAAATTATTTCATTTTTATTTTGTCATTAATTAATTTGTTTCATTTCATTAAATAATTTTTATTTTATTCGCATTTTTTCTACATAAATTAGTTACTTTTTTATTATTGTATCATATATTATTTACACTGGCTTTAGTATGTGTGTAAATTAAATTTATTTTTAATTTTATCTCTTAATTTATTTCAGGAGAGCTGTAAGGAGGTTTGTTTATGAGAATCATGGCTTGATGCGAAGAATGTATGGCTCTGAAAGACACATCTCAGTTTTGCGTTCAGAAATAGAATCAAATGATGTAGAGTACCAAAGTGAAAAATGGAGCCAGGAAGCTAATATGAAGCATTACAAATTGAAAAAAGAAGAAATGAAAACCACTCAAAAAACAACTACGACAACAACTCAAGCACCCCTCACAACAAATCGGACAACTGCGGCTCCTGATATAACCACAGAAAATAGATCAGAAACAACAACTGATAATGATTTCTCAACAACAAATTTGGATGTTGAAACTACAACAGAATACTTAACTACGACACTAAAAACTGAAGCAGAATCAAAACCACAAATATTTCAAGATACTTTAGAAAAATCTAGCACAGAACAATCAACTACTGAAAGGTCACAATTATTCTACAGAACTAAGGGAGTGTTAGTATAATCTTTTTTAGTAAAATATATTTTCATTATTTTTTCCATAATTAAAAAATTTTCTTTTTTAGAAATGCCTGTCCTGTGAAAGAGGAAGTAGTTGCTCCATTTTGGGCTAATAATACACGAGGAGAGGTGTTGGCATTACTTAATCTATATCCTTTCGAACAGTATGTTCACTGGGAAAGATGCACGTATGTATGTTTGAGTAATTGTGCATGAAAAGATCAGCAGTAATTTAAATAACTAACTATTTGCAAACTAATAATCAAATATTATAATTTAGTTATCGAATTATTGCCTCTGATATTAAAAGAATCATTATCTTTTGAAAAAAAAAAAGTTTTCCAATTATAAATTAAATTTCTTTCTTGAAATCAGACAAAGGCTGAGTAGTGGCTGTTAAATTTTTGGCATAGGTTAATCTAAGAATTAGTTAAGCTCAAAACTATTGTCTAACACGATTGGTATATCGAGCCATATTAAGCTCATTGTCCATCTTCTGGCCGAATACATGCGTTCACTGTCTCTGTCTGTATTCAACTACAGTTGACTGTAATGTATTAAATACTATGAACTCATAGTTCAACTGTAGTTGAATACAGACAGTGACAGTGAACGCTTGTATTCGGCCAGAAGATGGAAAGCGCTCGCCAACAGAAGATGGTTTGCAGAAACCAATGAAGACGGATAATAGAAGGTATGATAGTTCTATATTCATTGGTTGTGGAAATAACCTTTTAGATTGTTTACCAGCTAATAAGCTTTGTATCAAGCTTTGAGCTTTGCATAGATTCACATTAACAACGTGCAGGTCTCTCGGTGGTCTAATCAGTATATAAATATACCGTTTAATAGATCTTATGAATTTGATTATGTTCTATTCAGTTTCAAATTATAAGACTGTTTCACAATAATAAAAAAATTAGAAAAGTGGCATCTTCTCCAGTGAAATTACAGGGGTATACCTATGACTTCAATAATGTGACTAGGTCTAAAGCAAGCTTAAAAGAGGTCTGCTTCAATTTTTACAGTAAAGAAATTTAATTTTAAATAATAAAAGCTAAATAAATAGATCTTTAGAGTAAAGTCACAGATTAAACATAACACAAGATTGTGGAAAAATGGATTAAAGTGGCTGTTCTTCGTTAGGTAAACTTTAAAGAAATTTAATAAAAATTTTTAAAAAAAATATTTTTATAGCACTGAAATTTACTTTAAAATGCCTAGAAATTCCAAAGCCAAAGCTTAATCTATTGGTCAGAAATAAGTGCAAAAACTAAATCTAAAGAAATAAACCAATATTGGAAGGCAAGGGCTGATGAGAATCTTGAAGCTATATCTCCTTTAAAATAGCAAATTTCCTTGAAAAAGGCCATTTAGTATGGAAAAAAAAAAAAAATTAAAATTTTCACTAAGAACAGTAACAAGGCTGTACATCATTTTAATATTGATACATATATGTATTAATAAATAATTTTTTAAAAGATTATTTTTTCATAGTAATATTATCGAATTCATTTCGGAACCTCTTGTTTTGATTCAGGATCATGGTGATAGNGTACCCCATAGTCATTCTTTGTAATATAAAATTAATTTTCTAATATGATTATTTAAATTTGTAATTATAGTTCCAATGAATTATCTCTTAACTGTTTTCCATCAACATTCTTTATATTACAGATTTGAAAACAAGCAGATGTTTTGCCGAGAGGGTTGCAGATGTGAGCAGCAGTACAGGCTTCACAGACTTCTTGCCTACGATCCATCAAACGACTGCAGAGGGATATTTTCAGATTGGTTTAAATTCCCCTCGTGTTGTGTATGCCGCTGTTATGATTTGCCCAGCGAGTTTCGGCTCACTTCTCGCTCTCCTAGAAATGAAGCCCATAACAGTAATTAATTTTAATAAATCTTATTATTATTTTTTAAAGATTAGAAAATTATTTTACCAATTAAATAAACTAAAATAAAGTTAGAGAAACAGACAAATTTTTATTACTTTATCTGGTTTGGACACAATTAAAAATTAAGCTATGACATTTTTTTGAAACCGAAATAATTAACTGAAAACTATGAACATTCAGATTAGTAAAGGTAATAAGCAAGGGAATGCTGGAAAACTAAATAATGATGCTTAGGCAAAATAATTCTCTCTATAAATAATGTTCAAAAAATAATTCATTGAAAATAATTAACACGTATAACAAAAAAGTATTAACATATATAAAATAAAAAATTTTACAACTAAATTAAAAAAAAAATTAACTTCTAATGTAAGGAGATTCGTATGAAGAACTCTTGAGGCCCTATGAGAATGGAAGAGTCACAGGAATTAGATGATAAAGACCTACGAAGTACTGTAAATGATATCTTAATGAAAAGAGAATAAATAAGAATCGATAAAATATCCAAGACGAAAATCACAAATTAAATTTAGAAAATTATGATTTTTGTCTACAGCCATAAAGTAATTTTAAATGGCCAAATCAGATAACAATAATATCCTATTTAAAGAAGCCTTAGTGACTAGATAAAAGCCACAAAAATCACATAAGAAATCAAATTTCAATATTGTTACAGTGATGGACATACAACTAGAAATCTGATAAAGAAAGACCTAAACTAATTGTACTTCAGAAGATGTATATGGTACATCGCAAATATTTTTCAAAAAAGTCTTAACAGATCCATATCCCAAATTCACTGTGAAATGCTTAATAAGACCTCTTGCCTTTACTTACTTTAACTTACCATTATTCTTTCAGAAGTTTCTCCAAAATAAAACTTGGCACAGAACACAATGGGTGAAAACTTCATTAACGAAAAAAAAAAAGGCACAGTTTAAGTTTTCAGGAAAAAAAAATCGAAGTTATACATTCAACAAGATGTAAGGATTGAAAAACAATGAAGATCAAATCAAATTGAACATATAGAGCTAGTCAAAAACCATCTCAAGCTTGCTAACTTGATACAGTTCATGAGGAAGTTAACTAGTGGTAAAAACCATAGTTAAATTTAAAACAAAATAAAAATAAAATGCTCAGCCCCAGACCAGTTATGGAAAAGATAATTACTTTCTTTTTACATAATTACTTACTTTTTTTTAAAAAATAAAGTGAAATTTTATTCTGAAAATAAAATACAAATCATGAATCATAGACTGAAGTTGTTTTTCCCCCCATTTTTTGGGCAAAAATAAATTAAATAAGACTGATCATGATGATAATTTTGGTAATGTAATCCCACATTTCATTATTAATTTGAATCATTCAGGGAGCTAGAAAAAATAATCCCTACCTCAGCCGGGGAACGAACCCAGGTCCCCCACTATCCAGGCAGACGCATTCCCCGGCTGAAGTAGAGTTTTTTTTCTAGCTCCCTGTATGATTCAAATTAATAAAGAAGACTGAATTTTTAAACAAAGTTATTGAGCTCGTCCCAGTGGTGTAATGGCAGTATTTGTGCCCGGAAAGCAGGAGATCCAGGTTCGAGTCCTGGCTGGGACAGTTAGATTTTTTAATTCTATTCCCTCATAATAATTGTTTAAAATTTACATGGGATAATAAACCACATCTAAATTAATATTTACAACTGAATTTTTAATTGTGTAAAATTAATTTTCCAAGTTTTCTGGCAGTTTCTTTTACATAAAACTACCAGTTATTCAAACCACCTGTATTAGTGCCATAAAGCACGAATATTAAGACTTTTATGTATATTGTTAAATAAAATAAAATTTCATACATATATAATTATTCCTAAGATATGAACATCTTAAAACTTTAAGAAATAAAACAAAATACTAGTAGTATTTAATTTTAAACAAATGTATCTGGCAGTACAACTTGTTTAACGAGGAACCAGCTTTAAATGATCAAATACTACACAAAAATCATTTACAATGCCGATGAAATTAAATAATTAATAGAATCATGAGTAAATAGGAGAAAGAAGAAATCAAATATTTTTATATTTGTCAATTGTAATTCGAGCGGAGAGTTTTAGATCGTGGAGTTCATTAGCAGAGGATTTTTTGGGGTTTAGTCCTTGACTGAACTCCAACAAATTTTCTACTAAGATCAATTGTAATTATATGTACATTTTTTGTTGTAAATTATTTATAAAAATAAATGTGTAAATAGTGAATAGTCACAATATTTTTTATGTACTTGCTCAAGGCCTGTAACTTAGAAGTTATATGTACTTACCATTATAATGTACTAGTTAATAAAAGGAAGCTTACAAAATAAATAAATAAAATTATTTACTAGTACTAAACACCTCTACACATCAGTCTCTATGTATTTTTTTTTGTTTCTCTACGCTTCCCTTTCATCTCCTTACTGTATTCTAGTGAATAAGATGCGAGTATATCTTAATTAGCTAATGCGAAAATTGGAATATTGCCTTAATTGATAGCTATAAATATTTTTGTTCATTATTATTAATATTAGAAGAGTGAATATAATCCATCCATTTCCTGTGTCATGACAACAAAGCACTTGGTCAAATCAGTTAATGAAATGAATGATCATTTCAACAATTTATTATGAATACTTTTACTCTTATATACTTATAATACTTGTATTATGAACAAGAATTACAAATTAGTTTTGACATAGACGTAATTTAATATATACAGTTAGTAACTTTGTTTTAAAAGTTCTAAATAACTCAGCAAAAAGTTCTTTGAAATATTTAGGTGAGAAAAAATCAATAAAATAGCTTCACATCTGAAGACAT
This sequence comes from Oncopeltus fasciatus, assembly GCA_000696205.2. Classification (NCBI taxonomy): domain Eukaryota; kingdom Metazoa; phylum Arthropoda; class Insecta; order Hemiptera; family Lygaeidae; genus Oncopeltus; species Oncopeltus fasciatus. The sequence continues at coordinate 530,765 of KZ806891.1, forward strand.
CATAAAAAATGAAAGTTAAGACTTTTGGCTACTGTACTAAATTGGTGTGATTGCAAAGCACATTTATAGTAGACGATTCTTTAGAGGAGCAATTTTCAAACCCATAACTTTACAAAGGCAATCACTGGGATCACTAATGACCAAAGTGGGGACTGGGATCACCAGTGATATATTGAGCTTAAGATCTCTAAAATAAATATCTAAAGTTCACCTGAAACGTGAGCACATTGGGTCTAGTGACAATAGATCCTTGTGGTCTATATGTCTTAGGGCTGGCTATTCCTTGCCCTGGCTTGCTGTATTAATTAATTATACAGGTTATAATTTCAAATAAATTAGTCATAATTCCAATTATGGCATTTACAAAAAAAAATAGAAACATGTTATTTTGTACATAGACCTTCAGCTATCTATTTATTAGGCTAAACCCATCAATATATAACTTTTGAATAGGTTTAGGATAAAAGCTCATTTAAAATTAGAAGGGTGAAAATTAGGAATGGGGTAATAAATAAAAAATATTTCTGGCTTAACATAATTAAATCAGTTTCACTAGTTTTTCTTCTTCCTTAATAAAAAAGTTTTCCTTGGATGATTGAATTATGAACTAGAGTAGTTCACCCAATACTAGCATGTCAGCTAGTAATTTTCCAGAATTCTAACTAACAGGTAAGTACTATATTCTGTACTTTTATAGGTAAAGTATAGTATAAATTAATTTTTTTTTATTTTTTTATTTTTATTTTAGAACAATAGGCTTCTTTTGATCAATTCTGAAAGTTGTAATAAATTAGTTGTATGTTTGAATCCCCACTCCTAATTTCTTTAGTCAATAAATAAATTTTATTGAGTTTCATTACTTAAAAATAAATATGATGGCCACTACATCGAAAGGACTTTTCATATTTTTACTTCACTCCAGTACAAACTCAGCTTTTCCTTTTATATTTTAAAGCAATATGTCAAATTGTATTAATAAAATGATTAATTTCAGCTTCTAGGTCATGAAATTAAAATTTATGGTATAGGTAAATCCCAACATCTAATAGTTCAATTTTGCTGTGTAAGTCTTAAAATATTTCTCTAGCTAATAAACATAACTAACTATGTTGAGTTTAGTTTCATTACTCTAAACTAAATTAGGCCTACTACATTAAAAAAATTTTTGTACACAAACTTGGCGTTTCAGGTAATCTCCCACTAATATTCGTGTGATTTTACTCTATAATAAACTTTCAATTTTAATTTAAATCTATATCATTATTAAAAAAACTAATTAGGCCAATAAATTAAAAATGTATGGTTGAGAAATACTTTCACTCCTATTGTTTAATTTTTCTCTGTAATTCTTAAAATATGTCTTTACAAATAAACAAACTTTGCAGAGTTTTATTACTCTGTACTAAATATTATACCCACTACATTAAAGAAAAAATTGTCATACTTGACATTTGAGTGTTGTTCAAAAATTTTCAATGAAAACAACCTCTATAGCTACATTACTTCAAAATTTACTTTGTATTCTTCAGTCATGAACTAAAAATAAATATCAGTTTTTTAAATATTGTTAACAAAATAAAAAAAACGAAATAAAGGTATTCAAAGACATAATTAAATTTAAAAACTAAACAAGATATAATTTCATTCAAGGAATTAAATATATTCATTGACTCTTTAAATTTAATTCCTTGAATGAAATTATATCTTTTTTAGATATCTTGTTATATCTAAACAAGATATAATTTCATTCAAGGAATTAAATATATTCATTGACTCTTTAAAGTGAATTTTTAGTCCATCAAGCTCTTTCAATAAGATCAATGAGAAAAATCAATTTTATTCCACCGTTAAGCAAGCTCTAAAGAAAGTGTGAATGTTTATTTCAGTTATACAATAAAATTTTAGAAATAGATGTAAATAAGGAAGTGTAGCATAAGTAAAAAAGGCAATAGTCAAAAGGGTCTCTCCTAGTTTAATACTGGAAAGCATACAAGTATTTAAAAAAAATTACTGGACACACACCACTGATAGCATAACATTAGACTTTTCATCCTGGAACAATAGCAACAATAATTCTCAACCACTTCTTTTATAAATACACCAATAACACTTATTATCACTATAAATCCCTTGAAATACATGCAATAATAATAAATATCTTAACAACTATACAAATGAAAATTTTCAAATAATATTGTAACTAAGAAAGAAACTACTTAAAAAGCTATATAATATTGAAATTAAAAAAAGAAGGAAAAACCCAGGCAGTCTAATACTATCATAACTACCAAAAATCTGTTTTAATTTTGATACACTAAAAATTTAAATTAATTTAGAATAGTGATTAATTTCTGGAATGATAAATTAATTAAAATCAATGTCACATTAATGTTTTATTTTATTGAATACAAAAAAATTGATATTTCAATAAAAGAGAAATAAATCTAAGATATTTGGCTGAAGTAATGACTGTTGACACAAGCTTTCACAGCTTGGGTTATTATCATAAAGGTCAACTTCCAAGTTGAACTGTCTTGACACTTTTTTGTCCTAAGCTTTCGCTCACCATGTAGTGAGCTTTTTCAGGGCTAATTGAAGAATGAAATACAATTCTTCCATTAGTCTTGAAGAAGCTCACTGCATGATAAAGTAATGAAAATCAATTAACCTGTTCTATACTGTAATGATGAGGGTAGGTCTAAGGGAAAGACTGTGTGAATGTTAGGTTGCATGTATATTTTTTTCAATTCTCTTTCTTGAAACTCATTTAACCTAAATCATTCATCAATTGTCACAAAATAATTTTAAACATGAAACTAATGTGACTTAAACATTAAAAGCCAACCTTTTAAATGTTAAAAGTCACCTGAGAATTATTTTCTTAAATAAAAATGTAAAATTTGTAATTACCATTGAATTATGTAAGTTTAATATCAATTTACCTTCAGAACTAATTAGAAGCTTCAGATAAAAGGGAACGGTAGAATAAGCTCTGACTGTTATACTTCCAATTGCACAGTTGGAAGCTCACTCCTAGCTTGATGAGTAAGAGGTCCAGGGTTTGATAATTTTCTGGAAAATTCTTTGCAATTTTCTGAATACTAATTTAAATCAAAAATAGGATTTTAAATTTCTGTCTGGTATTATTTTACAGAAGATTACTTTTTCTGAGGCATAAGTAGTAGAATAACATAAAAATAAATATCAAGTACTCATTTAACATATCTCATTCAATATTGAATTAAAGAATAATTGTGAATTTATTCCTCTGGGTTAAACAAAGTTAGTAAGAAAATTACAAAATAAAAAAATAATAAAAATGTCTCAGATGGTTTACAATCATTTCATCTCAGAGAGAAAATAAAATTTATTTTAATACAAACTAAAATTTATTATATACAACCTTAAACCTATTTAAAATTTATAGCTACAAAAGTAAAAAAGGAGATCTGACCAATAAACTTGGACCAAGGTAATTATTCTATAATTCATACACACACACACACACTTTTTGCTCGATTAAGTTCATAATTTTTAATTCCATCATTATATATATAATGTAAATAAAATTGAGATCTTGAGCAAGCAAAAAGCATTTTAGAAGAAAGCATAAATTTTTAATAAAGAAAATATTAAAGATTCATTTCAAATTAATGCAAACAAATTACCAAATATAAATCATTTGATAGATAATTAAATAAGTGAAAATATATAAATAATGATAACTAGGTTGTGTAAGCTATTATTACGCTCAAATAGTTTTAATTTGAAAAATTTCTCACTAAACAAATGAATAAATATGGGTGGACCTTAAATTTTTTTATGTATATGATTGTAACAGTAAAATTTAAATTGATTGTTTCTGAGAGTTCAAATATATTTTGCTTATATATATGAGCAAGGAGAGAGAGTAAGTTGGGCTTCTGGAAGTACATTTAAAAAGTTTTAGTGTCCTATTAATCTTCTACTAAAAACAAATATCCTGAGTATTCAATTGACATATACAACAATGATTTTTTTTTTTTAATCTATCAGATCTATTATCATTAGAGATAATTAGTAGAAAAGTTACACATTCTTATCTCGGAAGTATAATCAATTTTATAAAATTGTTATTATTTTTATTATTATTTATTGATAAAGTATTCTTCATTTAAATGGGAATACCTAAAAAAAATCATTGCAAGAAGAAATAACATGTGGTCACTAGCCTTATTGAAGAATTATCAAAGACCCTATGAAATTCATAAATAAAGGGAAAACACTTTTACGTTAAGAGCTTATATTGTCTGTTACTTCCTGGAGATGATATACATTCCGTTTTTAAAAATAAAAATGGAAAGTCAAATATTCTTTAACTAGAAGCTAATTTTATGATTTGGAAGTCAACTTGTAAATAGGATGCATAGATTTAGACTTTTTAGAATTCAGCTTTGCATTTAAGCTACTAAGTGGATTTTTAGGTAATGACAGCCTTGATTGTCCTAAAGGAATGAAATCATGCTGATACATTGAAATCTTCTTGTAAAATTTTAATACATCTGGATTTGCCCAGACTTGCTTTGGATTAAATCCTAATATTCTAAGTGAAGATAAACTTTTTGCTCTAGATAAAGCAACATATGCTTGACCAGATTCAAAAGTACTATTTAATGCCATTTCAACACAATCCAGTGTGAGACCCTGAAAAATAAATTTATAATTAATCATGGAAATCTATAGCATTTCTAATCTTTGTATATTTCATTGTTATATTTTTATTTTAATACTTATTTACTTGTGACTTGTGGATTGAAAATGCCCAGGCAAGCTTCAAAGGAATTTGCTTCCTAACAATAAGATTTCCTTGTGCACCTTTAACAGTCCATTTTTCTTGTTTAACTGTATAAGTAATCCCAGATATAAACTTTACAACTGGTTGTCCTAAAACATAATAAAACTTAGCTAGAAAATGTGAAATACATAACACAGAAAATAATTTAATTAAATTTGCAACCAAGCGAAAATAAAAAACCATACTGAGTTCTTAAATTTTAATGCAGCTTCTTTAGTATATTTTACAGTCAAGCTTTTCTAATGCATTAAGTGCTAGGAAATTTTGGGAGAAAGGGAAGAGCAAGTATATTTTTTTTTTCTTTTTAAGTTTAAAGTTTCTCTCTTGTCATAGAAATGTCGTTCCTCACAGGAAGCAGGGTATCTTGTAAATATACAAGTGGTGTCATTGGTCACCTTCTCTCCCCATGTGATTGACTTTGAATGTCATTTTTAATTTCATAGTAATCTAATTACAAAATGTTTTTATTTAACAGAATGTAATAAATAAATAAAAAGTTTTTTAAAAAAATGCATGTAAATTTATTAGTGTATTGAGAATAAGATAGATTGATAGCTATGGCAAGCGCAAAACAAATTCTATTAAAGAAATATCTTATTTTTTAGATAGAAAAATTAGAATAAATAAAATTATGGCAGAAAAAAAATTGGCAGCATGAAAAATGGAATAATTGATTGATCCCAAAATATTTACAATTTTCATTCTTAACATTATTTGCAATAAGCTTATAGGCCAAATATTCTGGAGTTAACAGAGAGGAATACTAGAGAAGGGGGCCAATAAAAGGAGATTGCCATGTGGTTTAGAATATCCTGGAATGACACATATGTTAATAAGACTTGATAAGAAGCAACAAAAGAGACATTAAGATCAGTAGGCCAGTATTTATAAAGAAGTCATTAATAATGATTCCCTCCCAGGATCCAATGGACATAACTAGAGCCATAATAGATGTAAATAATCTAAAGGGTTATTATAACTACCAATGAATATAGAACTATCATACCTTCCATAATCCGTCTTCATTGGTTTCTGCAAACCATCTTCTGTTGGCGAGTGCTTTCAGAAATGATCCAGCCTCGTGGCCGAATACATGTGTTCTCTGTCACAGTCTGTATTCAACTGCCTTGAAGTTGAATACAGATAGTGACAGAGAACACATGTATTTGGCCACGAAGATGGATCATTTCCGAAAGCGCTCGCTAACAGAAGATGGTTTGCAGAAACCAATGAAGACGGATTACGGAAGGTATGATAGTTCCATAAAAGTTGTCTTTGAGAATATATTCTGCTCATATTCCCTAACTTGCTTCTACAATTTTGATTTTTTTAAAATAATTTCATTCAGACAAAAGTTTATAACAGGATACTCTATCAGAGCTTAACAAAATTGTTCAGTAAATTAACATAAGATTGATACTTTAAAAATTTAACCAATTCTGCAACAAAATCTTCGAGACCCAGGGAGGAAACACTTGTTAAAGAGTGTTTATTCACATCCCATGGCACACTAGGAGAGGGGTATGGTAAGCACAAAACCATCTTATTTTTTCTGATTTAATAATGAATGGTAGCCAATTGGGAATGGTTAACCTAAGAAAACCTCTGGGTCATTGCGAAAAGAAGGACAGACTGATAGGGAAAAAAACAATGCCATTGAGTCTTGAACTTGGGGGCTTTGGCTCTGGAGTCCACTTAATCACCACTGGGCCCTTTAATAACTTAATAAAAGAGATCAAAACAATATTTCTAATATTAATATTATGTTTAAATCTGTAAATTAAATATACATTTATTTGTTTATTTCATATCATCATGATTTTATAATAAAATGGATTAAGAAAAGTTAGACAAGGCAAGATAAACAAGTAATATATGTTATTTCAATGAAGTTGATTTAACTTACGAGTTCAAATTAAGAAATATTGATTAAAAATTTGAATACCCTGCTCCCATTTGAATACATTTAATATCTAAAAATATTTAAACTTTCAACATTTACAAATTTATAAATTATTTTACCATTCATAAATTTTTCTATCACCCCTCGAGCACCATTGACAAGCCCTTGAGAAACATTGATATTTTTCAAAAGCATGACCTGAGCTCCTTCTTTTAGCAGTAAAACTTTTTCTACTGGAGTGCAATCATCAAGAATGCGTGTGGCTGATTCCGGAGTGTCTCCTGCTATGAACTTTTTAGCTTCACCTACAAAAAAATTACAAATATTTAAAAAAAACTATATCAAAAATATTAAATATAAATGCTTGCACTAGTATCTGAATTACAACATGTAGAGATATGAAAAATACTTTTATCAAATTTTTAAACTTTAAAATATAACTTTTTAAAAATATGACATTTAAAATGGTTTAAAATAGAAGTACTAAACTTTTTTTCTTTATTTAGCATGTTACTCAAAATTCAATGTAGAAACCTCATGAGATAACCTAGCAAATTAAAAATTATTTATTTTTTAATATTCAGAATCCTTTGAAAGCAAATTTGAGTTATCCATTCTCCTATCCAGATATAATCCCCATTTTGTAAGATTTGATTATCAAATTATGAAGTTAATATTTTTCAGTAAGAAATTAATCCATCACTTGCCCAGCATCTAAAGCAAACATTCACTCCTCATCCAGATCCCGATAACTTGTCCAATAATACGGAGGTTGAGGAGTCACTGGATTTACCATTACCAATGTCCTTACCGATTAAGGCAGTGACACCTTCTGAGGTCAAGTACTCATTTTCGAGTACAAAAGTGTGTGTAGGTCAAGTACACATCTTCGAACCACCCATTTTCCACTTTTCTGGAAATTTTCTGAAATAATCCTATTTCCCAAACCCGGTAAATTTTCTGCTAACACATTATTCTATCGACCAATTAGCCTTCTTCCATTACTTTCCAAGGTATTTGAGAAAGTTCTCTTAAAACGAATAATTTATATAATAACTTCCTTAAATATTCTTTCTAATCATCACATTCAGCTTCCGATCCCATCATTCTACTGTCCAGCAGGTGTTTCGCGTTGTAGACTTTATTTCCTCTTCCCTCGAGTGAAAAGAATTTAGTCCTGGTGCATTCTTAGATGTCACTCAAGCATTTGACCGAGTATGGCATACTGGACTATTATATAAGCTAAAGTCCATATTTCCAAGTACAATCTACCTAATCCTTAAATCTTATTTTTCTAACCGTTTCTTAAGGGTCCGGCAAGGATCAGATTACTCCGAACACTACCCTGTGAAAGCGGGTGTTCCACAGGGAGGTGTACTTGGACCCATCCTTTTTATCCTTTAAACTGCAGACATCCCTACTCATCCTAATACTCTTTTAGCCCTCTTTGCAGATGACAAAGCGATCCTTTCCTCCCACCATGACTCCAAAACCGCTTCTAACATTTTACAAAACCACCTTGATGCTATTCAGCAGTGGTGCAGAACTTCCCAGATATGAACGTAAATCCACCCTCCCTATCCCCTTGAGTTCTTCCACTTAAAATGACCAAATCACTGGAATAAAAATTCTAAGTTTATTTCCTTCCCAATTTTCTACAAGATCCTTTGATCTTTTTTATTCAGCTAATTAGTATTTTATATACTCAAGATTTCTCAAAATTTTGTGACCATTCCTAGTCCTACTGTGTAAACCCCTTATTAAAATATAATTTTAATTCACATTTTCCACTATTAAGTATAAATTATTATATCATCGAAGTCCCTCTCCCAGAAAAAGGGACTTCAATGATATAATAATTTATTAAAGTAGGTAGAAGAATATAAATTTTAATTACCTTAAAATTTAAATAAATTATATGAATAATCATAACTATATCAAACTTTAAGAAATGAGACCTCCTTATGGTGATTCTATTTATTCCCATAAGTATTCTCCCTTTTGCTCTACTGATATAGCTAATTTAAAAGGTAATAAAGTATTACCAGCAAGATTTTCTAGTTTGGAATCATTGATCATCTTTGCTTCTTTAGTGTAACAACACAACCTAGTTGCAAGGATACCACTTCTTTCAATGTTCTGAGAAGCAGTACTGATAAGTGTAGCAGTAATTTCAGGGGTAACTCTGTAAAATAAAAAATGAATCACAACATTTAGAGAGAAGCAAAACAGTTATGAACAAATTAAGTTATACAATTATTTTTAATATAGGATAATTACTAGAAAAAAATCAATATTTAGACTTTGGAAACATCTTCAGCTTCTTATGGGTTCTTCAAGCAGGTCAAGAGTCAAATAAACCTTAATTAAAGTTAAATTCTAAGATAACTTTTAACTGAAGACAGGCAGATTAATGATTTTGAGCCACTAACAAAATTATTTCACTATATAATAGCAATGAACGCACACACGCACGCACACACACACGCACGAAAGCACGCACTCACGCACGCACGTACGCACGCACGCACACACACACACACTTTTTTGGTTTTTCAAAGAACCCCTTGAAAAGGACTGAACATGTTGAGAAAGGAATATTAGAATTCATTTCCATATAATGTTGAATTTGAATTAATTGCATACAAATGTTATTAAAAAAAAAAAAAAAGAAGCATAGGAATAAGAAAATAAAAAATTTAAAAAAATATTTATGTGTGTCAGTGTGTTTATAAACACACACATATGTCTAAAAATTTAGTTTTTCATTCCCCTTATAGTAGAAGTAATTTATTTTTTCATTCCTCATATAGTAGAAGTAATTATCAGCCTTATGATAATTCTGCAATGCAACATCAGAATGTCCACAATTCTTTCCAATGAATTTCAATAAAAATTTAACATTATCTTAAGTAAAATTATCTTCCTAAATCTGCCTCACTGCCTTCCACCTGATTATTATTTATGTTTTATGTAAGCTAATATTATTTTTAGTAATATTCTATAAATATTATATTCTCATGCTTAGGCATTGGTTCAAAATTCACTATTTAAAAAAAAATAGAATTAAACAGTTTCCCACCCCCTCAACCCTTTTGATATCTCGTATCACGATTCCCTTCAAATCTCTTTAACCTCATCCAAGAACTCTCAATCTTTACCTCAACAATGTTCAGGTGGGCAAGTTACCTGATACCTAAGACTGTAGTATTGCTGTGGTAATACAAAATAAAATTATTTGAAACATAGTATTAAATACAAAACATAAAAAGTTAATTTATGTCAATGTCAACAAAGTAAAGTCATTATTTTGGCAAACTACTAAATAGTTTAATTATAATAATTTTTAATTTACTAAGGAAAAATACCATCTTATTTGTAACCCTTGGGTCCATTAGTTGCAATTAACATAGTAGTTTCTCATTAATAAAATAAAATGTGCACATTATTGTTGTGAGAGCTTTTATTATTATTTTTATAATTTTTTTTTTTTTAAGAATCTGCAAGACATAAAATTTATGAGAACTTTGATGAATCAGTTCATTTACCCTAATCTTAGTTTAAGCAGAGGAAGTAAAATAAAACAAGCTTATACTTTGATTTCTTTAAAAAAAAGAAAGAAAAAATAGAGAGGTGGAAGAAATAACATAAAAGCATAAACAATACTTACTGTCCAAGTCTTATGCTGTTTAAAATAGATATAAACTCAGGATCTGTTTGGCGATGGACTTGTTTTAGGTTAAAAATTGAAAATTTACAAGCTTCCCATGCATTAGTCATGAAGCAGAATCGTTCCTTTGAGTTTTTTACAGGAGGTAACTGAAGAAAATCACCACAGAGAATTACCTGAATACCACCAAAAGGTTTCTCGTTGCTTTTTACTTGACGCGCCACCCACTCTATCTTCTGCAAAACAAGGGCATAAAGGATTTTATTTCACATAAAGAAATGAGATATACACCCTATAATAGGAAAGTATTATTAAGCAAGCAATACTCTCCCTGATCTATCATCAGGCTAAAATGAAAATTTTAATTCAATAGTAAAAAACAAATGAGACAATAAATTTGTTATGAGTCAAGAGTATAAGACAAATTTTTTTTAGATAAGTTTTAACACACGAATAAATGCACATGCACAAGAGCACACACACATATGAAGAGGAAGAGAAAAAATATGTAGTTATATTCACTTCAAATTAAATAACCAATATACCTAAAGAGGTGTTATAATACATTTGAAGCTTTTAAAAAAAATTGTGTTTCAAATGAATTGTTTTCTGAAAAAAAAAAAAAAAAAATCCTGTTTCCTATTGATGTATGCATTTTTCCTTTACTGATTATTAACTCTAGAGTTTACCAGGATTAGGTAGGAGGGTCTTTACAAGATTATGGGTTTTCATTATACATATTTCATCGAAATCATTTTGTTGTGATTCTTTAAATTGCTGAAAAGATTTAAGACCAATAGTGCAATTGAATATAGAATTGAAAATTTTTAAAATATAATTTAATTTGAGCACTACTTGCTAAGCATATGAGAAGTCTTAAATGACATTCTTATTCTAATAAAGTTTCAAATAGATGTGAGATGGACTTTGCCTTGTAGAGATCAGAACTATAACGATTTTTTTCTCATTATAAAGAAATATCTCTAGATTTATGTTGTGAAGGTTTTGGGCAATCAGTGATTAGACTGTCTTAGAAGTTTCTGATCTTTCTCATTGAGCTTATTTACTTTAATTCCTCACTTTATTTATTCACCTTTTATCACTAAATTTATTAAATATTAGATATAATTAAGTAATTTGTAGTTTACGTACCACATTCTTAAAATAATTTAAAAAATGGGATAGTATTCCTTATGTTTCATTGTACAAAACATTTAAGCATTTTTACTACTTAAGTAGCCTAGTTATTGGTATTTTGCAGTTACTAGATTTATAATAAAAAAATAAACCAAATATAAGAACAAGTGAACACTATTTTAGTCAGGGAGCTTAATTGATTAGGTATCCATTAGTAAAAGGAATATGACATATTTTCAGCCTGGTTAACACTCTATGAAGATGAAGTGAAAAGTCACCCGCTGCTTTGGACAGGTGATTTCAATAGATTAACTAAGGCAAAGATTATTGGTAAAAGTGAACATGATCAAAAAACGCTAAGGGTATTAGATTATGGGTTAAAATCTCAAAAAAGCTATAACTTAAGACAGCTACATCTACCAACCTTGGTATTTCCCCTCTTTGTAAATGTGGCAAAATCAAAAAATTTTGTTCTAATTTTTTTCATCGTATTTCCACCTTTTGTAGCTCATAGAGATGGTCATAATGGTCCAATAGTTATATTTATTTTCAACAATTCTCTTATTGAATATCATGTATCAAATTAAATTATGTTTTAAAATATTAAAAAAAAAAAAAAAAAGTTATTAAACAGATATTCAAGAATACAATTATGTGTTGGGTGCTTCTCACACTCTTCTTCTCCAAAGAGTCAAGAGCAATCATATCTTTTACTGGTATTTCTCTCTCCAGTTTATTTACTCTCATTTAAATATGTAATGAAACATGGGAAATCTATTTAGTAAAGCTGTTCCAAATAAAATACTTTTAAGAGGAATTGTTAAATTTTTTAATATTTAGTCATGGAGAATTGACTCAATGCTTGTCAGTGGTGCATTGAGATTTGCAGCTTGCTCTAACTACCTTTTTAACATAATATGTATTAACTTTTGTTTAACATTAATAGAGCTAAAGGAAGTTATTAGGCGAACCGTTTTAAAAAAAAATAATTTCATTCAAGATAAACTTGATATATTCAAGTAATGCTAATTACAGGTGTTTGAAGACCATAATGGAAAATACTGCATCAAAATAATTTGTCATATGGGCAAAACTCAAGAAATACAAACATACAAGGTGTAGCTATTAAATAACGAGTCTGATGCTGCTAAGGAAGAACTACGCATCTTGGCTTTTCATTTATGATCCCGAAACAAAACATCAATCCATGCATTGGAAGGGTCCAACCAAAGCGATGATGTTCAATTTTCGGTGTTTTTTTTTTGTTTTTTTTTACATTCATGGGATTGTGTAGCTTAACTGGGTTCCTGAAGGTCTATTAACTATTAATCAACATTACTACCATGAGGTGCTTGCTTAACTCCGAGAAAGAGTAAGGAAAAAACGACCCTAATTGTGGAAGAATAAGTCCATCACTTATTGAGAACCCATCGTTCTCCATCAAGACAGCGTGCCGGCTCACAATGCATTGTCTGTCAAAATATTTCTAGCCATGTACATCCCAGTTTTAACCATCTGCCATATTTGCCTGACCTGGCACCATGTGACTTTTATCTGTTCCCCAAGATCAAATCTACATTAAAAGGAACAAGATTTCAGTCCGTTGAAGCTGTGTAAGAAAAAGCAGCACGTGTAATGCAGGAACTCACAGAACAAGACTCCAAGCACTGTTTCGAACAATGAAAAATTTTTGCATGGAGCGCTGCTAGGATAGAGGAGGGGTGTATATTGAAGGTGATAAAAAGTAAATATGTATAAATTTAAAATGAAATATTTTACTGCAATAGACCCGTTGTTTAATAGCAACACATATATACTAACTTCTATTTAAAAGTTTTATAAAATAAAATAAAAATAAGAAATTTATTTTCAAGTGAAACAAAGTTAGGACAAAAATTGTTGTTGTTTTTTTTTGTTTTTTTAAATTTCTTAACAACTTTTTTAATATAGAAGATTAAAAAAAAAATTGATTTTTACTTCATTAATTTTGGTAGTAGGCCAACAACCTAAAGCTTTGATTAATAAAATGAAAGAAAAAACTAACTTCAAAATATTCAGAATCTATCATTGAAATTTCGTCAATAATTAGATGGTTACAATTTCTCCAGTTTAGTCGAGCATGAGGTCTCATGGCAAGCTGAAGACACTTTTCTTTAGTTCCTTCCCCAGGTCCTATTCCTAAACAAAGAGTAAACATACAAAATAAGAAAAAATAATCAAACAAATTTTTGGCTAGTAAAAATAAGTTTTACTTTAGCAAACTTGTAAGTCATTAATCTTGGGAATTTTATTTCTTAGATGATAAATATAAAATTACAGTACGTGAAAGAATTAGGGAAAAATCTTTATTTTTGACATTTTCTTATTTTATCATGAAAAACATAAACATTTATGAAGAAAGATTGAAACACAAATAAAATTAAAATTTTTAAATAATTTATATATGTTTTCAATAAATGTTATAGAAAACATAATACTTATAGGAGCTTCATATAGAAGTGCCCAAGAATAATTATTATTTGCTCATACATATCCCCTCATTTGTGTACATTGAGATTGAACAGCCAATCTCAAGAGATGAACTTCTCATCAAAGAGTCTTTCAAACAGCCCCTTGTCGATCCGGTTGAAGGGTCCCCACGCAGTATGTTTTTTTTTTTTTCTTCAATAGTACTTCAACTAATTATACTATTGTAGTAATTGTCCTTATAGAGACAGGTCCATTCCTTCGTTACCAGCAAGTAACTGACCCACAACCTTGTCCGCAAGCCTTCTGTCTTTAAGAGATTGATCGTCAACTCTACCATAGAGAAAAAACGTATGAACCATCCCATCAGGTTCAGCCATTACATATAATCTGAATCCATACTTAAGTCGCTTACTGATTATTTATTGGAAAAATTTCAATCGGCCCCTCGACAAAACCAATGACTTATCCAATGACAAGTCATTCACAAGGGAATAAACCTCCTCCATATGGAGTTTAAAAAAATCAAATAATGTATACATTTAAAAAATATTATCACCTCTAACATCATCAACATTTTTTTTTTTTTTTTTTTTATAAACTTTTTTTTATTTATTACATTCTGTTAAATTAAAAAAACATTTTGTAATTTGATTACAATGAAATTAATAAATGACATTCAATGTCAATCCATGTGATTGGAGAGAAGGTGACCAATGACACCACTTTCACTTATTTACAGGCTCTGTCCCCACGAGGTCATGGGGCCGTCTTCGTTTGAGTCGAGAGGGAGGGTTGTAGGGGTTGGAGTTGGAAGACATGGTCTGTACTAGTGGATTAGGATGGTATGGCAGTTTACTGTGGAAAAAGATGAAGTGGGAAGAAATGAGGTTTTGAACAAAAGGAATATTAAGATCAAGGTGAAAGGAAGAATTGGATACATAATAGGGAGCATTTGCAATTATTCTCAGGGTTTTGGATTGAAAGGACTGGATTCTTTGGATGTTGGATTTTTACTCGTGAATCCTGAGTCAAGATG
Organism: Oncopeltus fasciatus; assembly: GCA_000696205.2. Classification (NCBI taxonomy): domain Eukaryota; kingdom Metazoa; phylum Arthropoda; class Insecta; order Hemiptera; family Lygaeidae; genus Oncopeltus; species Oncopeltus fasciatus. Next base: position 545,814 of record KZ806891.1, read on the forward strand.
GAACCCAAGGTAATGAACGGAATTTGATTGTGGTAAAGGAATACTGTTAAATTTCACAATTTCAGGGAAGTCTTTCTTCCGCAGTTGGAAATTAACTTGAATGCATTTTTCTTCATTGATTTTTATTCTCCATTTTCCACACCGTTGTTTGATTTTTTAGAGGTGAACTTGTAGGTTTTTAGTAGCAGTTTTAGGATCGGGATGGGAGGATAGGATAGCTTTTTCGTCCACAAATAGAGCGAAGGGGTACTTGGATGGGTAGGGATGTCAGCAGTGTACTGGATAAATAGGATAGGTCCAAGTACACTACCATGAGGAACTCCCGCTTCCACTAGGTAGAAATCGGAGTAATCTAATCATTGCCGAACCCTAAAGAAACAGTTGTATAAGTAAGACTTAAGGATAAGGTCTAAGGGATCTGAATGAGGAGTAAATGTTTGCTTGAGGTGCTGGGCAAACATTTCGGCCATGTCTTTGTCAAAAGAGGCCCAGGAACCATCTCCTCGACGCAAGGGAGTAGAAGCTTCATGGTTCTTAAAGATTCTGTGAGCAATCCAAATGGATTTGTCTCCTGCTGAGAGGGTAGACAGATAGGCATTAAAGGCCTCATTTTGTAAAACACATAATTTTTGTTTTACGAGTCTGGAAAGATGATTAAAATCTTTGTGGTCTGAGGAGTGTCTCTATTTTTGGAACAATGCTCTTGAGCGGCGTTTCCTTTTAAGCGAATCTGGGAGTGGTTTTTGGGACTCTGAAAAGTATTTGGTAAATTTTGGTTTGAGATTAGCCATATACATGCATTGCTGAACATTTGTGGTAAAGGAATGTACAGCTTCATCTAAATCATCTGAGGTTCTCAGAGAAATTCCGAGGTCAAGTGACTCTTCTAAGAGAGTTCTAAACAAGGCCCAGTCGACTGGGCCATTAATGAGGGAGGGGGGTAATTGTTTTGGAATAGGAATCAGGGATAACGTTAGGAAAACTGGGTTGTAGTCAGAGGAGAGAGATTTTTGCAAATGAAGAAGTCTAGGATATCAGGAAGGCGGTTCACGCCAGAGGGCCAATAAGTGGGAGAGGAAGGACTAATTGTGCTTAGGTTTTGGGATGATATCGCATTATACAGAGCACGGTTACGGGAGTTGGTCGTTCTCGATCCCCATTGTAAGTGGTTCGCATTATAGTCTCCACCGGCAAGGAAACGGGGACCCAGGTCTTTGAGGAAAGTGGAAAATTCTGGTGTAGTGATTGGTTTATTAGGAGAACAATAAACTGCTGAAAGTGTGATAGGATGAGAGGGTGTGGAAATAGACACTGATGTTGATTGAAGGGACTCTGTGGAAGTGGAGGGTAAAATATGATGGGTACATGATTTTTTGATAAGGAGTGCAGTTCCACCATGAGCTCGTCTGTCAGGATGGTCTGTCCTATAAGTGTGGTAGCCAGCAATTTTTAGATTATTTCGTTTAGTTATCGTGTTTCTGTCAGAAATACTACATCTACGTTTTTGTTATCAAGTACTAATTTGAGTTCGTCAGTGTGTGTCCGAATGCCGTTAGCGTTCCATAGGAGGATAGCAAAGGAATTCTTGGATTGTGGAATCATGGTGTGGGAGTTGGTAGGGTCATTTTGGTGACCAGGTTGGTCAGTAGGAATATGAGTGGTGTAATGAGGGAGTTAAGTTGTGAGAAGGTGTGAAATAAGGAGTGCAGATATCATCATCATTATTGTAAAAGTGCAAAGCCATGAGTAATATTTGACAGCTGTTCCGTGACATGTACATTTGAAAAAAAAGGCAATTGAAATCTGTAATTGGTCTTCCAAAAGCCTGCTATTTGTTTTAGGCTTCTATTTGATTGATTCAAAATTTGAAAAAGTATAGCCATACATATTTTAACAGTTGCCATAAATCATAAATATTCATCAACAGTTCCAATCTATCCATTGAGCGATACTGGAATGAAACCCTCCTGATGTTTCCTGAATGTGGACATCATATGAATTTATTTTATCTACTATTAGTCTCATGAACTCAAGGGAAAAATAAGTGTAAAAAATTCCAAGGAGTTTATTGTGGCAGGTAATATTTTCAGAGACTTATTATATGTGAAAGGAAATTGTGTATGAGCTGGCCACTGTCGGCTGAGACTAGGCCAAGCTACCTGAGAAGGGTTATACATCAGTGAAAACCTCTGGAGTTGGTGAAGAACATTAAATATATTCATCTCCTTCTTCCGAGTCCTCATCACTTGAGAAATGGAATTGTGATCCATTTCATCCTGAGACTTGATAAACAATATTTCAAGAATTCCGAAACTGATAACGTGGGTTGGCTTCTTCCGAACCTTGATAAGGTAATAATATTTTACATTTATAAAGATATCAAGTAAACTTTGAACTTAATGAAACATACATCATCACATTTTCATTTTTGTTCAATGGTATGATATTGGATATGAACTGAAAATTTAACCTAATGGGCATAATCATAAAAGTTTCATAATACTTAAACATTTGAAAGTACTGCCCATCTGAACAGAAGTACTTGACTGAGAACAAGAAGTACTCAGCTGATTCTAAGAAGTACTTAAATGAACTACTGAAATTAAATAATTGTCTACTTATGTGTAAAAGTGATTGATACTACAAGGAATGTGACATTTCATGACACAATAGAGATAGAAAAATATTCAGAGAAAAACCAACACTTCGAACAATATATGTTTTCTTTTACTTATTTTCTTTTTTAGCATAAGTTTATAGAACAATTTAATCATTTATTTGCAAAATAAATAAATTATTTTAAAAAATTATAAATTTAACTTTCATGTACTAATGTACTGTACCAGGGTCTTTACCAGTTGATCATAGAAAATGCCATTTTTTCTTCCTCTGCTAAAGACAGATTCTTGGGCTCAAGAGTTTGAATACAACAATTATGAATCCTGAACTAACTTCATGAGTATTTTTACTTTAGCTGTAAAATATATTGTAGTTCTTCATTTTTAGAATACCTTGTCCAGTCCAGACAATTTCCAGAACAGCATCACCAACTTTATATCAGTCATTTTGATTGTGAATCATCTGAAGTTCACTGGGGGACAAAACGTTCCATTTCCAAGATTAAAATTTTTACTGGGGTGCCCAAGTCATTTTATCAAATGCAGGTTTCATGATATTGTAAATTTTAGGTAGTGCGGTTCTCTACATTCTCAAGATGCTCTAACTTGGTGGTCGGGCTGCCATTTGTGGCTTCGAGCAGCCATCCACACTCAGCAGGACACGGATGGTGACCCATCTTTAATGTGTGTGACCTTTGTATGTAGAGTGAGGGTATTTTACTATGTTTATTGTTATACATGTGTACATGTCAGTGTAAGTGATCCTTTTTAAACTAAGTCCCAAATGTTGATGACACTGAGACCTCCAAGAATTACAAAATATATATATATATATAGATATCTGAAAATAACCTCTTCAAGACTAAACAGTTAAACGGATATGAAATTCACAATGATTACAAATAAACATTGCTTTTCATTAATAATTCATGTAGATTTTACAAGCATCTATCAACTACAATTTTTAACATGAAGGTTCATTACAAAACTAATAGATACCTGCAAATGAATGGAGAGTGATCCCTCCAATCAAACATGCAGCTGATCCAGTACTAGCAGTAGAAACAGTGAACTCTGGAGGAAGAGCACTTATTACATGTTGAAGTAAATAAGATTTTCCAGTGCCAGCGCTACCTAAAAACAAGTATAATGCTTAATAGAGATCATAAATGGAGATTACTTATATATATATATAATGTCTGCCATATGGGAAGATCAATTATCACAATTACTTACACATACTGGGATATAATTCCATAATGGTTAGTTCTTAATGATTTAATCTAAGGCTTATAACTTAAGCCTTAGATTTCAAAGCACATACACAGTAAAAAAGTTCTAATTTAATTGTATGCTCTAAATTAGATTTTATTTAATTAAAATAAATAATACGGGAGGACTGCGTGAACTCAGCTGACCTCCCCAAGTTTAATGAAAGTCCGTAGACAAGAGTAGGTCTTAGTAGTGGGACCTTTTAGACAACAATTTTCATTGTTAAATATTTATTTTACAAAAATACATATTTGATCGTAAGAATTGAAGAAAAAATTTCATACCTATTGAATACATTTTTTTTCTTTTCTTCAAAACATAAAAAAAAAAACGAAAATATTGACGATTAATCAATTTAGTATTTTTCTTTGCTTTTAAAAAACTAATTTCGTTTTGATTTATAACTAAAATGATTTTAAAAATTTCCATACGAAACCCAAATACTAAATTCAGTTAATATATGTTGGAAGAAGGGCGGCTTACCTACCTTTTGAATATATCTTTTAAAATGTCTTCCTTCATATTCAATTTTTCTAAGAGTTTTATCTAAAGCAAATGTTAAATTATGTTTTAGACTAATTATTGTCTATTTTTTTTTCATTTTAGAGAGATTTCACGATTCTAAAGTTTGAGCTTTTTCTTAAATGCCTTCATCTTCCATCTATTAATGAAATCATCCAAATTTTATAAGACGGATATTTAAGAATGTAACTGAGAGCTTCCTATTCTCTGTCTGAAATGTTCCAGATCTATTCTCAGAGAATTAACCTTATTAATTTATTGTTTTCTCTTGCTTTAAGACTAAATAAATCCTGGTGAAATGTGGTGGTACAAACCTCTTTTATTTGTCAAAACACTAAGAATAATGGTTTTTTTAAAATCAATTTTGTACTTAAAATATTCTAAAAGAAACATAACAATATTGTTTTTTNAAAAAAAAAAAAAAAAAAAAAAACTTTCTTTTATAATAGTTGAGGAAGCACTTCCCACAAAATAATACTTCTTACTATCAATGGCATTAATCAACTGTTTTATTTATAATTGAGCCATTAATGTCTCAAGAAAGTATAGTCTTATGTCAGTATTAAGCTCATTTTATCCTCACACTGATTCCTATTGTTTTCTCACTAAATAATAACAGTAAAACATTTTGTTTTATAAAATAATGAGCTAAAATTACCTTTGGTTATTCACGAGTGACTGATATCATGCAAAAACTCAAGATTAAGATATTCTATTTTATTTATGTACTTAAAATATACCAGTAAAAAATATATTGGATCCTCTTCGGACCTCATGGAGAACTCTCTGCTGCTCAGAAGTAAGGCTAACAGACTCAGAGTTCAAGAACTGTTTCTTTGCTACCAAATCCTAAAAATAAAATTCAAGTTCTTAAAATGAAATTTTTATTTAGTTAAACATTGGTGAGGTCAAAATAGGCTTAGATCAATTCAGTTTACCTCCTTCTTTGCTCAAAAAAAAGTCTATCAAAATTTTTCCAGCAGTAATAAACTGTTGAAGCTTAAAATATTAACAAGATGGGAAAATCTACTAAAATATTTCATGTTTTGTTATGAATTTCAGTAAATTTATCTTAAGTATTCATATTGGTATCATATATGTAGAGAATGCTATATTTTGATTGTTAGTATTTCAGTAGTATTAGCAAATAATAACAAAGCAAAACCTTTTTTAGTTTTTGTGAAACTATTGGATGATTTTGTGGAATAAAAATGAGCACAAGAGTTTTAGAAGAAGAGAAACTGAAATATGTGGTTGATGACCACAGACAGATATGCCTTCTATCCAGCTGAGCTCTATGAAGTCACTTTAACAATCCAGACTGATTTGGATTGTGTTACAAAGTGCACTCAGTCAAACAATCTACGATTAAATGTTGATAATAAATTGTTATAGACTCAGCTTCCCTACTCAATGCCCACCTAATATACCCACATTCCTAATGTATTTCACTCCTATCAAGTTTATTCCTATTGCTAAAAGCCTTGGCCTTGTATTTGACCAAACTAATCAGTAAATCATATTTTTCTTGATCACCTGTATTTCACTCTCAATTTTTTAATTGATCCTGTCACCTATTCCTTCCAATGCTCCAACTTCAACTTTTGATTTCTTTTCTTTTCCTTCCTCTCTTTGAAAATGTGCACCTGATTTATGGAGGGCTCTCACTGGAGTCTGAGAATTGTAAGGAGTGCATTAATAAATAGAGAGGATGCCAAAGGCCCCTTAGCAAGAAAGGTGAACGGAAAGCCCAGAAGTGCAAGGAAGAGAAGCAGACCGGCACTCCTTTAATTGAAGGCATATTTGTGACAGCTTGGTACCAGTTAGTTAATGCATGCTAAAAGTCGAAAGGCATTGATTTAAAAGAGGAGGCCCAGGTCCCACAGGAATCATAGAAAGGCGAAGACGAATATATTTAATCTCTATAAGTACAAAAAAATTTTATTTTATTTTAGATAACAATTGAACTTCCACTCCAATTAGCTCATTATTTAATCTCATACTTTTTTTAAATGAAAATATTGTGCCTTCAAGGACATTAGTCGTTAATTTTAGGGCTAAGGAAGAAATAATTCCATATGTTCTATGGAATGTTGACCATTGATAATCAGGAGAAGGAGATAGTCAGGGTTCGGTCAAAGGTTTATCATTAAATAAAAATAATATTTTATTTTATAATAAATCTTTGACCAAACCCCGACTATCTCCTCCTCTTTATTTACATGTCATTTTTAATTCACACTTATATAATATATCTAGGAAAGAGGTAGGAATCTCCTTTCCAAGATATATGCAGTTCAAAAACAAGTTTATTTTCAGTGGAACTTTGCAATACAATGTTATGGCAAATGATCCCCCTGATATTTAATGAAATTTAACTATTCATTATAAAAGATACATATTTCCTCATAACTGCCAATCTAAACCATTACATAGGGGCAAACCAAATTGCACATGTAAAATATTATAAGGGAAAAACTATCTGAAAAAAGACATTGGGATGTACCATCTAAAGTGAAAATAAAAATTGCTGCATTAATTTCAGAATAAAAAAATCTGAAAAAGAAGGCATAAATTCAACAAGTTTAGTTACACAGATTAATTATATAATTAAAACAGATCTTTGGCAATTGAAGTATACTAAAGTCTATAACAATCATACTTACAATAGGTTCATGACCTTTATCAGCAAGACGTTTTATACCAGTCGGTGTTTTGACAGCATTAACTCTATTCACATCTTTTGAGCTAATAGGGCTTATTTCCTGGATTGTTTTCTCTTTTGTGGAAAGCATTTTATCCCTGAGAGAAATTTTTGGAGAGCTTTTTGAACTAGAAAGTTTAATGAATAATGTCTTCATGAACGCAACTAGGCTAGATGGAGGAGCATTATATATCAAAAGGTTTATTTTTGACTCAGGAAACTTGATTGTAGCTTTGCCTTCGTCCATAAATTTCTTATGAATAACAACATCTTTTAAAAGTAATCTCTGGTTAATGTCCTTCGATTGTACAGACATAAATATATCTCGAAATTCATTTCTCAGGATTGCAAGACAAACTCTTTTTACTTTAACAGATTTATTTAACGTCCCACTGCTAGACAGCCACTCTAAAGTGCAACTACAAGAGATTTCCGTAGGGCAACTCACAACGGCAGTCATTTCTACACAAGTAACTAATTTTTTTTTTTTTTAACTATACACAAAGAAGAAAAAAAATATATTATAACACTAAACTGAAGCTGGTTAATTTAAAACAGAAAAGTCCCCATGATTTCAAATAATCGTTCTAGCAAGAAACGTTCAATATAAGCTATGGAATAACTATTTATTAGCTTTGGAATATTATAACCGTGCATGACGTATTCCGGAATAGTTTCCATTATTTCTTTATGTTGGTAGCGAGGTTCAATGAGTGCAAGGCTTACAACTATACTTTTATTTGCTTAGTCCTTTTGGAATTTCCCCTGTGGTCAGTCACCATTTCAAGAGTAGTGATCTATTGGTGGGAATAGGCGCACAGGTCAGGTAACAACCCTTTAAAGTTTTATTCAAAAGGAGAGTTTGTTGACCGTAGATATTATTCTAAGATGATTTTAGTTGGGGTTCGGTCAAGGTAGATCCAAAAAACACAAATTTAAAAAATGTATTTTTTAATAAAGGATTATCTGCCAACGTTTCGGCTTACATTGTAAGCCATCTTCAGGGCTATCGAAATACAATGTCATG
>KZ806891.1:554941-603903 GCA_000696205.2 Oncopeltus fasciatus
CCTGAAGATGGCTTACAATGTAAGCCGAAACGTTGGCAGATAATCCTTTATTAAAAAATACATTTTTTAAATTTGTGTTTTTTGGATCTACCTTGACCGAACCCCAATTAAAATCATCTTAGAGTTTAAAGTTTTATTTTTAAAACATTTATAATTTCATATGATATTAGAGTTTTTAAGGAAGGAAATAATTGACTGTTTCGAGATGGGCTTTTTTGGTTAATATTTCCTTATTGACATAAATTATCCAGAATGTCTTAATGTAATGTGTCATCTACTGCAGACATATTTTCAAGAACCTAAGTGTTAAAATAATCAATTTGCAAATTAAAAGAGTTAATTTGATAAGTTCAAATTAAGAGTTTTTGGTTGTGGAGATTATTAATAGAGAAACTGCTGGGGTTCGGTCAAGGTAGCTTAAAAAAACAGAATTTAAAGAAATGTATTTTTTATTATCTGCCGAAGTTTCGGCTTACATTGAAAGCTATCTTCAGGGCTTTTGAATTACAATGTCATAATTAAATATGAGAAAAACAAAAAAAAAAATATACGATTTACATTTTATTACATACAATTTGACTTAGCTAAAAGTAATCAGGCATAAAATGCATAGGGAAATAACAACTAAATGCCTAGAAAGTTCACCGTACCGACGTATAATGAAGGTGAGAGGGGATGTGTTGTCACCTGGATCGAATCTTCATGACTGAGAGGTAAGGTTTGGAAATTAGGAAAACCTAATGGAAGGATAAATAAATGGTGGGAGAGCGGCCTGCATACCGGGGAAAATAGTATGGTATAAATTATTTCGGATAAGTTGCCTATGTATCTAATTGATAGTTGGACAGATTGATTTAGGAGGATGACTGATAAAAGGTGTTTGCGTTCATAGAGGTAAAGGTAATGTTTTCTGAGGTCAAATGTGTACTTCCAGGATGACGTGTTTTGTGAGGGCAGTTTTTGTTTTTCTGTGAATATGTTTAGGAATGTTGATTTTACGAGATATATTATTTTTAGCTTGACCAATGTATAAGCCATGGCAATTAGGACTGAAACAAGGAATTTTATTCCTTTAGAATATTTATTTTGAAATAAATCAGCCCTTCTGCTAAATCAACCTGTCCAATTGTCTCCTAGATACTTAGGCTACTTCTCCAAAATCAAGCTCTTATATTTATGTTCTCGAAGTAATTAAGTTTTTCTGTAAATAAGTAGAGCATTGTTTAATAAAATTCAAACTATTCTAAATTTATAACAATTAATGATTTGGTTTAGCTTATTTTTAACTACGCTATTTTAAAAAGGTCCCATGAAAAACTAATGTTATGTTGAAATGAAGAGTTTTTGAACGTGGAGATTATTATTAGACTTCTTTAACCTTTACTGAACCCCAAAAATGTCTTTACTATTAAGTTGTGTTGGTGTTGACATGATATTTAATTACCCTAATGTAGATGTAAAACTGGTTCTGTAAAGTATTTAAATTTGATGCTCCTTTATACATTTATATTCTGAATAAGGATATGTTGTAAAACAAAAACTTTAGTATATACAATGATCAGGTATTTATTCTGAAATTGAAGTTTATATAAAAATAATTCAAATTTTCTAGAATGAGATTCTCAAATATAGTTATCAGAATTTGGAGTGATCACCTTAGCAATGACTATTTATTTCAAAATTGTACTGGATAACAAATTTTTTTTTTTACATTTAATTACGACCCAATATAATTATTTTTTTCAGTCATTATCGGGCCAGCTTTCGACAAAGTACGTTAATAAGGAATTGAGATGGCTGGTATGCAAAGTATTTTTTTTGCAATTTCATATAAATGGGGATAAATTAATTTTCTTTGATCCAATTTTGATCAAATGTAATGGATCTGAGAGTCTTGGTCGTTCTGATAAATATTTATCTACTTCCACAATACTTGAAGCTTTAGGATTAAATTTTGCTAAAAGAACTACCGTATCCTTATAAAATTTTGTCCAATTTAAATATTATTGAATAAATAAAATACAATTTTCTTTTTTACATGGAGTGGTGTCATAAGGAAGCAGGTGACCACCCTTAAGTGACTCTTCCCGTGCGGATCTGGTCTAACATTTCCAAATTCCACGGACTTTAGCAATATCAATCTTTCATTTATGTAAAATTACAACGAATATACGTACAGGCTTATGTTGATTATATATCATGCTTATGTTTGATTAAATATCATGGAATATTTTTTGAAACACGACTGTCTGCCATAACTATGTCAATTGCATTGTCAGTTACTATTGCCAATAATTTGTTGCTAATGCCTTATTCTTCACATAGGTTTCAAAGCATTGGAGCCAAATTAATGGCTGTGTGCCTCTCTTAATCCAATGGAATCTAATTAATTACTGCATGGTACAGAATCAGAGTTGTTATAGTGACGGCAACAAAACCATTATTATTAGTAGAAGTCCAACTATCTGTAGTGAAGACAATTTTGGTTTTTCTTCGAGAACTAAATATAAGTAATATTGTGGTAGTAGGTTTTTTGAAAGGGGTTTTCTACTGGGAAGCTTATAATTCGGGCAAAGTATTGAATCAAATTCTTTATCACCCACTATACTGAAAGGATGGTGTTCTTTGCCTATCAACACAAAGAAATTAAATACCTAGGCTCATATGTGGCTCACTCATCATGGTGATGAAGTTTATGTCAATGCAGAGCCACTTGACCAGATCATGAGAAGGATAGAGAAAGAGACCTCGATGGATATGGTATCTCTATTGAAAGGGATGGCATAACTCTTTCTTATTGGGTGAGGTTACCGCTTTAATTCCTTTCTAAAGGTATTCTTGGATGTTGGATGTTTTGTTTTTCATTCAGTTGATTCAGTCTCTTTCTCTGTTGTGTGATGAGAATGAGCTTGATTTAATTGTAATTCACAAAAGAGACGACCGATCCGAACTGTTCCTTTTACTGACATAGTTCATTGAATTAGTTCGTTCGCGAACTACTTACATCTACTATTGATGTCTTTATTATTATAATTTTACTTTTATCTCAAAATTTCTGAATATTTTTTGCATCCTCAAACCTAGGTTATCAAAAAGCTTGAAAGTGCACCACACCTATTTCTGTTAAAGCATTCAAGTGAGAATTTCTGTCTCTTAACATTAACTTAAGATAATAAGTAATAATTTTATCTTTATTCCTGGTTTAGGGTCTCTATAGTAAAACAGCAAAATTTTGGAACCAAATGAAGGAGGAAAGGGCCCTGAAATTAAATGTTCACCTCTGCTTTACTATTAGTATGAATTGTCCTCATGACTTTTTCTTTCTTGATTAACATTTCCTTACTTAGTAAGAATGAAAATGGTGCCGACTAGAAGGATTATATTAAGTAATAAAACTATTGTGTCTGAAGAATCCCCAGTCTTTGTTATTGCAGAAATAGGCCAAAATCATCAGGGAAACATTGAGATGGCTAAGGACTTAATCATTAAAGCTAAGGTTTGTATGTTTTCATTGGTCAGTATGCTAGAAAGGTTAATACTTTTATACTTCTTATTTGAAGTGTATTTCAAGGAATCATTTATATCTTACATACACCTGTCATATTGTCTGTCCTTGTCTCAAAGTAACATACATTACTTCCTCTTTAGATGAAGAATAATACTAGGACAAGAGAATAAATTTTTTTTTCTATTTATTGCTGATTGCTCATTCATGTCTGGTATGCATTATTATGGATAGAGGTGAATAAATGGCGGTATAGAACCCCTTGGCCTGAACATGTTCTCATTCTCTATTTTATCCTGAAGAAGCTCTCACAAGAATGTGTGAAAGTTTCACAACACAACAATTTGTTGGTTGAACCTGTAGAAGAAACTGAATTATTACAGCGCATAACAGTTCCTTTTCTCTTAATATATTGCTGTTTGAGGTTTCTACTTCTGATTATTCTGAACAGGAAATACTTTTTTTTTTTTTTCTTATAGGCTTATTTCTTCTGTCAATGAGAGAATGACAGCAATGCTATTCTGCGGTCATTTTCTCATTTGCAGAAGGAATAAGCCTGGAGGAAAAAAAAAAAATTACCTTGACCCTAAAACCTGTTGCTGCCATCATGGTTATTAGCTAACTGTTGGAGATGTTGAGACACTTGAGCATAATTCTGTTTTACTGAAGATTAATTCCCCAACAATTGAAAGTAATCCAAATTTTATATATCCTAAGCCTATTTAGGAAAAACATTTCTCAATTTATTACAGTTCGTGGTCTAGCTAACTTCCATTGCTTATATAAAAATATGTCAGAGCATTTTGAGTTTCATACTATTACCCAAATCCATTTTATTACACTATAGTAACCTGATCAAAATGATTCATTAGACCACTTGTTTAACTTTATTTAAAGTATCTATTTAAGACTGTGTAATCATGTTATTACAAATCATTATTAATTATACTGATTTTCATTAAAATATTATATTTAAATATATTAATATAATATGGTGGCATCATTTTGATATGATTATAATCCTAAAATACCTTTGGTTTTATCCTAAGAAATATTATCCCATATTAACAATTTTTAGTGCAAGGGAACAGAATAAAAAAATCTAACTGTCCCAGCCAGGACTCGAACCTGGATCTCCTGCTACCCGGGCTAGTGCATTTACCATTTATGCTACCAGGACAAGTCTGATAGACTCTCGACACTAGTGCGGGGAACTTAATAACATCAGACTTGTCCTGGTAGCATAAATGGTAAATGCACCGGCCCGGATAGTAGGAAATCCAGGTTCGAGTTCTGGCTGGGACAGTTAGATTTATTATTCTGTTCCCTTGCACTAAAAATTGTTAAACTTTATGTGGGATTAAATACCACAAAAAAAAATTTATAAAATTATCTTTTATTGTCTTGCAATTCCTTCCCATGATACATGTTTATTCTTCTTTATTCATATAAATAAATCTAACTTTTTAAAACTGGTTTTAGTTATTAACATCATATTTTATTATTGAATATAGGAATGTCAAGCTAACTGTGTTAAATTCCAAAAAAGTTGCTTGTGGGAAAAGTTTACCAAAGAAGCATTAGATGCTTCATACATATCACCTCATTCATGGGGTGATACATATGGAAAACATAAAAGTCACTTGGAGTTCTCTGAAGAACAGTACATGGAGCTTCAAAAATTTGCCGAAGATCATGACATTCTATTTACTGCATCAGCAATGGATAGTGTAAGAATGATATTCAACTTTGAAATTTTGATTTTGTGTGTCAAGCACTTTTATTATTTGATTGATCAATTTGTTTTAGGTTTCATTAGAATTTTTAAATTCACTGGATGTTCCATTTATAAAATTGGGTTCTGGAGATTCTACTAACATTCTATTATTGGAGGAAGCTGCTAGGTTAAGGAGGAGTCTAGTAATTTCAACAGGTACTATTTTGAAAAGAAGACTTTTGTTGGATGGATGTATTTATATTGTATAGCCCAATGGAGTTTTGGGACTAGTGGGTGGATTTTATCTTCTCTATTAATGGTATTAATTTTAAAAGTTGTGGTTTTTGAAAAATGATCGAGGTAAATTTTTACTCCTATCAACTATAAAATAGTAACTATAAACTCTCTTAATTTCTCTGTTTGCATTCATTTTCGCTTTTTTATTCTTAGAATATTTTATGAAAAAATTTTTTTCCTCCAATAATAAAATAATCCTATAATATAATAAATTAAAAAAGCCGAGTTCTAAAATAAAATTTGTGAAATTGGTAAAATCTCTGTCCTTACTATATAAGTAACTATGCATTATATTTACAATATCATTTTCATCTTTACCTAATAGAATAATAATATAGCCTGTAACATTTAAAGAAAAATTTTTTTTTTAAATTTAATTTATTACCACTATTAGCTATACCTAATTTGACATTCAGCTAGAATCCATTTCAGTTCAAAATTCAAAAATAAACTAGGGTACTTTTTCTTTCTTTTTTCCTTTTTTAAAATATATATTCAACAAATGTTTCTATTAAAGAAAATTACATGGAGGTAATTATCATAATTTTTACAGTTTGGATCATATTTATATACCTAGCTCTCTGCTGAGTTGACTGATGATGTCATTTTTTTAAAGGCAAACTGCTGAAGATTTTAGGGTACTATTAATTTGATCTTTTGATCTATTCCTGGCTGTGATTTCCATTTCATCAAAATCTCCATAATGTAATTTCATTCCATCCTCTAACACAATTTGACATATCCACATTTTCAAATTGAAATAAAAACTATTTTAATTTATTGACTATTTGTTAAATTTTGCTATTTAATTAATCTATTGCTAATTATTCTGAACTAAATATACACTCACTACATTGAAAAAATGTTTTATACTTACACTTGATATTACACATGTGCCGATTACACACTGTACACTCGAAGGATCTTCAGCCACCTAATGTGGTACTTATGTGTGCTTGGCCCAAACTTAGAGATATATCCTTACCTTATGCACATAATCGGATTTTTCCAGAAGTAGAGTGAGTAAACTTTCTACAAACCTGTGATTTTTTCGTAGGGGTTTACTCTCTTAAATGAGTTTTTCACCTTTAGACTGATGAATCTCATTAATCTGTAAGGTCAAATCCTTTTTCATACCTAGGGCAATGCCTCTTCTTTCACAGACTTAAAGCAACTCTGATAGGAAACTTGTTGCTAATAGTTCATCCAAAAGTCTGAAGGATGTGAACTGAATACCTTCAGTGTGCGAGTCATGCACACTAGCCACCACATCACAGGTGTCCTGAATTATATGTATGATCGTTATACTTCTAGGAATTCATCTTCATTGGCTGTCTTTCTTGACTTTATGCCAAGTGCTTTTGTCAGAAGTCTGCCTGGCTGAAAGCACAACTCTTGGGCCTGAAAACACTAATCATTAGGACGAGAAAGATAGCCTATGAGGAGGAATTCCTATAGGCATATTGATTACATATATTGCTGTCTGAAAAAAAAAAATAAGCCATTCCACAGTTCAAATAACTTAGTATTACTAGATCATTGGCTTTCAAATCTGTTTAATAACTAATACAGGCTTAGATTTAATTATTAACATTATTTCAGGAATGTGTACTATGGAGGATGTAGAAATAATATATAACATTATTAGTAAGGAGCATAATAATTTTGCCCTTTTACATTGTGTCTCATCCTATCCTACTGATCCAAAAGATGCTAATTTAGGGGTGATTCCTTTATACATATCTAAATTCCCTGTTCTTATTGGTTATTCTGGCCATGAGTTGGGTTTTAATTTAACTTTAGCAGCTGTCACACTGGGGGCAAAGGTATGGAAGTATAATTTAGTCTTGATAAAGCTATGCAATCAAGTTTATTACTGTGAAGTAGTCTATTTAGACAAATATTAATGACAGTTTCTAATAGAAGACGCTTGATTAAATTAATTGATTAAAAAATAATTTATTAGTAATGTTTGTTTAAAAGGTTGTATTTGTTTGCTTGCACTTAGTTTTGTTAAACCTGGAACCAAAATTTCCTTTGTTATTGCACGAAGTAGTGTAGTTAAACTCCCCGCTCTTATGAGAAAATCTCAAGCCTTTTTTTTTAATTAACTTATAACTACTATTGTATTAATTTTACAATATTATTTGTTGAAATGGGTTTTCCCCAAATTTAACACTTTGATCTTTGCACAATATCCTTTGTTTATTACAGCTAAGTGCTTTTAAGATTCAAGATCTCATCTTCAGAGTCCAAGAATCTCTGTCTGGCTACCAAAGGGAGAATCCAATATTTTTTGCTTAATTAAACAATACTCTAAGGTAGAAATATTAATTTTAGATTATTAAGAACAAAATTGACATTCTTTAATTTAACAGTGATAATTGTTGGGCACTCATTATTGGCTTGCAGTAATTATTCCTCTGCTAGTCACGAGGTACTACCACTTAATTGTCCAGTGACAAACCCTTGCAAGTCTCAAATTGATATATTAAACATTGACTTGTCCTGTGATTTCCAAGGCTTGGCCATGGTCAAATATTTCTTTACTGAAAGTTTTTTAACTGTCACATTGATCACAGTAACAAAGCATTTGCTTATCATACTGTTGGCTTCTTCAGGATGTTAATATAAAGAATATCAAGTTTATAGGTAAACGACTGACTGCCTTTAGGGTGTTCCTTTCACTTGATTGCTCGGCTAATGGATGGACAATGGAAATACTGGATGTGCATTGTCTTCTGTTTTCAGTATTTTTAAGTCATTTCATTAATGCACTCTCAGCTCTTTCTAAGCTTATGTCTAGCTTTCTTGCTGAAATTGTTTGAGTCTTTGATTATTTTATGTGCTTTTCTTATGTATTCCTTGTCAATAGTTTTTCACTCTTTCTGAGTAGTGTTGTAGAAGTTTTGTTTTGTGGCTGATCAATCTATTATTTGCTTCTTAAAAGTGCCCAGCTATAAAACAAATTAAAATAAAAAGCATAATGTTTTGAAGAGAATGCTGTTTACATTGCCGGATAATAAAGTGAAACAGCACCTGTCTGAATACTAGGGCAGCAAACACAGTCAGGGAGCTTCCTAGTACTGGCCACCGATTCTCATTACTATTTAAAATGTTTCTTCTGATGAAACATTTAAATACTTACTTAGGACTACACACATTGTTTAAGAAGCCCATAAAATCACTCTTTTTTTTTCTTTTTTTTTTAGAATTACACTGATTTTAGTGATATAATACTTGCTCTCAGTTAGCTGTGATATTTTATGACACTAATCATTAATCATGGATCATTTACAAGACATTAGGTGATAATGGGACTAAATGATGGAGAATATTGTTAGAATTTAGAAAAAAAAAAAAGTGTTGTAAGAAGCTAGTCAGTCACCATGTGGGTGGTACCCAAGGTATGCTAGATTTAGAATGGAAGTTTTTGGATATGACGAGATTAATACTGAAAAGTTTAGAAGCTGAAATAGAAAGAGTCAAGCAACTACAATGGAATGTTGAAGATATATAAGACAGAGGAAGATAAGTTTGGGCAAGAGGTTAGTAAGAAGTGAAAGTTGCCGAGAGAATAAGATCTTAGGTCTTTGTCTTCCAGTTAAGAAGGACTCACAGTATGTAATAATAATACTCCAGCAAAGGTCAGTTCTATGTTCTATCATGCTCAACATTCTCATTTAGAAGTAATAAAACTTTACTATTAACCACAACTGTTAAGATTTAGTTAACCTTTCCAAGAATGACCTGTGAATATTCCATTAGCCCAGAAACTCTCTAAAATTATTAGTAGCATTCTATAAAAAAAATTTAATTGAGAATGAATGAATGATTTAAAATTAAAATGAATAGAATGGAGGATAATGAATGAGTTGAGAATTCAATCATTTGTGACAATGCAAAATCATCTGACATGGTCCACCGAAGAAGAAAAAATTGTACATAATACCTAATTTAATATTTTCTTGATAAAATATCCATGTTTATTTAAAAACTAATTAATTATTAATTTATTAATAATAATCCAATATGATTTGTCTATTGCATATAGGTAGTTTTTATTGTCATGCTTTTATGGTTTAGCTATGTTTGAGTGAATAATTCTAAAAAATCAATGAAAGGGGAAATGAAAAGATACACTTATGATTTTTTTTTTATGATGTGATATGTTAACATATATTTTGTAAGTATTTTTTGTGAAAATGTTTTGCTGGTTAGGCAATTTTAAAAAACATTAAAGCTAACTGGTGAAAATAATTTTTGGGGTTACTTAACCCACTTAATAAGCCACTACGGCCCAAGAAGATTTCATGTTGGCTTGACCGGATCTATAAAAGATTTGGTATAATTTTACAGTATATTGGAAACCAGCAATTATGAAATACATAATCTGAAAAAAAAAATTGTGAATATCAATGATTTAAGCACAAGAAATACTAGATACCAAATTAAAACATTGGTTTTCAGCATTCTTAGAAGTCTTCAATAATGTCTTCTACAATAAGGACAACCTACAATGCTGTTGAATGTCATTCGTGATGGGAACTCAGCTACAGCTGATCCATCCATTCACTTATTCCAAACGAAATTAAATCTATTATAAAATCACTTCCAATATACAAGCTCCCTTGTACAAGAGTACAAAGTCACTTTTTTTTTTTCTTTTAATTTCACCATATAGTGATTGCTTATAGTAAATATATTAAAAATTACACACTCGCATGTGCTTAATATTTAGCATACATGATTTTCACACTAAATAAGTGAACATTAATATCATTATATTATTTACCGTTTCTTCTTCCGGGTTGGACTGTGTCAAGTTGTTGATATTTGCCGAGCTTTCGCACATCATGTGATGGCTTCTTCAGGGCTAAAAAGATAATTACTTAGGATGAATTACTTAACATTCTCTTTTCAGCCCTGAAGAAGCCATCACATGATGTGCGAAAGCTCGGCAAATATCAACAACTTGACACGGTCCAACCCGGAAGAAGAAACGGTAAATACCATCAAAGCCTACGTGAACATCATTATATTAGTTCCTTATTGTGTATAATACAATGTAAGTACTGGTTTAATGAAGAAAGCTTTTCTTATCTTTAAAAAGTAATAAATGCCTCTTATTTCAGATTGTCGAAAGGCACATAACACTTGATAAGTCATTGAAAGGCAATGATCATTCTTGCTCACTTGATATAGAAGAATTTAAAATAATGGTAAAATCAATCAGAGAAATTGAAAAAGGTCTTGGGTCTGAGAAGCATCTTCTCCCTAGTGAAGAGCCATGTTGGAAAAAGTTAGGCAAAAGTCTAGTTGCCGCCTGTGATCTTGAAGAAGGTTACACTTTGACTAAAAAAAACATAGCCATAAAAGTTAGTAAGCCAAAAGGGATTCCATCTAAATTTTTCTACCAGGTTTTAGGAAAGAGAGTTCTCTGCAGAATACCAGCAGATTCACCTATTCTAGAAAGTTGTATTTTAAATTAAATTATTTTTTAAATTATTATTTTGTTTAAAAATTAATTATTTAGTGGTGGAATCATCCTGAGTAGGTTTTATTTGTGTCTCTTTGCTGAAGATGGAGCTATTATGGTGACAGATAAGTTAGATTCCGAGCAAATTCTTCCTCCCTTTTCTCCAAGTTATGGAAGTCTTCATGTTCTAATATACTTTCAGATTTATATTTTTTCTTATCAATTTTTTTAAGTAACTGGATGTTCTATTTCTTATAGCACGTTATGTAAGCCGAGAGTTGGTGAATAATAAAAAATGAACATTTTGAAGAAAATTGTGTGTTTTAACATTTTTACCCAACATTACCTCTTCAATCATGAACAACATTCATTCATAATCTTCATAGGCCTCAAATTTTGGTCAAATTTTTTAATGGGTGAGAAACCATGTGGATCTTTTATCACAAGACAAGAGCACATGTCTTCCTATAAATGATAAATTGGATAATCTGTTACTTAAATGGAACTCTGTCACTACCAGTGGGTAGGATACAGGTGTGACAAATAAATTATGACTCCATTGGTGATTACTGTTAATTTAAAGGTGTCTTCAACCAAATACCTCACCAGGAAGCCAACAAGGCTTGAATGTTAGCAAAGTTTTGTAAAAAAATGGGTGATGCAGTAGATATTCAGGCAGTTGGTCATGTTAGATTATCTTTTCTTCTTGAAAGGTTACATTATATAAAATACTGTTTCTGATAAAAAATTCATTTTTTATGGTAGCATCTGCTTCTTGGTTGAATCGGTTTGACAATTTTCTTGTGTTGATGTGAGCTTCTTACCTGTAACTTAATTCCATAGATTAGAGATATTATAGTAGCTTACACTTCTATATAAATGTGTTGCATATAAAAACTTTTTCCCTCACCCCTTGATTTTGATTACTAAAGTAAGTTTCAAGGAATTAAGAAAAATTAGACTTAGTCAAAAAATAACAATGAAATAGTTGACATTCACGTAGGCTTCCATGTTCTCTGGAAATATTCATTAACACTTCTTCTGGACTTAGACTTGAACAATGTTGAAAAAGTTACATTTTTCCAAGCATTCAAACATCATGTGATGGCTGCTTGAGGGCTGAAAGTAAAATGAGAGCAACTACAGGTCTAGAGGGCTTTTATGTATGTCTAGAACCATTTTCTCCACTTCCCCGCATGGGCACAATATTGTATATCCATGATGCCTGAGCTGCAGCTTATCCTTTGGGTTAGGGTGTACATTAGCCTTTTTTTTTTCGGTGTACGTCCTGATCTGCTTCTTGAGAATCCGGGCTACTCCTTCCGTTGTTCTTTTAGAATTGAGAATAGTAATCTGGTCTCTGAATTCTTCTATGACTAATTCATTTATATATTTTTTTTTTTTTTTTTTTTTAATGTGTTCTCTTCTCTAATTCACTGGAATCATCAAGTCTGTCTTCAGATGTCTCTTTTCCTTTGACAATTGAATCAGTTCCAGTATGTCTGCTCTGTTCAGTTAAGTATTTATGACTCCTTCCTTCTGTGCCAGGTGATGATGTGAGTCAGCTTGAAGATATTTATCAGTGTATACAGTATGACTGAGGAGATGCCCCTTCTTCATAAGCACATCCAGAAAGAGTAATTTATCCTCTTCTTCGGTTTCTATAGCAAATGCTAGAGTTTTTACTTTTTACATGGTGCAAAAACTGATCCAATAAGTCCCTACAATGTCTCCAGATAAAGGCACATCATATGCGAAAGCTCAGCAAAAAGTAACTTTTCTACATGGTCAAGCCTGGAAGAAGTGTTTATGAAGTAAGTAGTATTGAATGTAATTATTTGTATTCAAATCTCTCGGGCATGCAATGCTATTAAAGTCTCTCATTTTTGCGAATTCTGTGGGAATTTAGTTATTAAGATTATTATAACATATTTTTTGAATATTTTTCAAAATTGTCTCCTTTCCTACCTATTAGATACCAAAATAATAGTGAATTATATATGTATGTATAAAAGTGTGTTTTTGTCAGTGTTCTAGAAGCCAAAGTTTTTCTTGATGAAATTTTACATATCCCTTTTAAATGCAAATATGAAAGCTTAAGTTATATGTAAAATTGGACCAATAGAATTAGAGAATAACCTGAAATATCAAGAGCGAAAAAAAACACAAAAAAAAAATGTTTCAGTGCAGTATAATTAGTTTATAGGAATGAAATTCTACACAGCTTTGTTTATCGATTAAAGAAATATTTTAGGAGTTTATGAAGTTGGATAATTAGGAATGTGAACCTGTACCCTTAGATGCATAAATCCAGCGAATTCCTCATCAAATGTTTACATACATCCTAATAATAATAATAATCTATCGCTAATGATCGTAACTGGAATATTGAAGGGAACTCCANGAGAAAGAGAGAGAGAGAGAGAGAGATATATAGAGAGAGAGAGAGAGAGAGAGAGAGGCTTAAGAAATAGAGAAGGAAGGAAGAAGGGTGAGAGAATGTGGAAGGAGTTATGTAAAAGCTTTTGCTGTTTATTGTCAATTTCAACATCTTAAAAGTGAAGTTTCTGAACTAAGCCTATTCTAATGAGTGATTAGTAATAAGTTACATAAGCCCTTGAGTAATAACCAATTTTTGAAAATAATTCCTTCAGCTTGTGTTTAATAATGAATTTGTATTTCATTACTTCTTTTTCAATTTTCTTTTAGATGTCCCACTGTCTTGTTTCTCAGGTAAGATTTTCCACCAATGATAAATTTAAATCTCTCCACCTCAAATACCCTATTCCCTTTTATAATAGAAAGAATGTTGTTCATAAAATCCCTTTTTCCATTCACATACCATAAATCATATGTTAGTCGAAATAAAAAAATTTTTCTCTCAGAATCAACAAACGTAAAAATGACATTAATACCAAACAAACAATAACTGAACCTCCAAAACTCCCTAACACAAGGGACACACATTTGACTGATACCTTCACTGGTTCTTCAATTGAACTTAAGCGCCAACTATCTTGAACCATACACATTGGTTTACTGCACAATCCAGCTGAGGACCATATTTCCATAATCTTCAATATCTAGAAATATTTTAAGCGCAATCACAAATCATCTCCTAGTCACTCCACACATATTTTCCTTTAAGCTATTTAAAAAAAAAAAATTAATTCACTGCTTTATTTCCTCTCCCCCCCCATCCCCTTTTTTTTATTTATCATTATATCAGTATTTTTCCATTCCCATTTCTTTATTGTGCATATTTTTCCTCCTTTCTCTCTGTCATAATAATAATTAAAAAAATCATATTTTAAAGAAAAAAATTCATAAATATATTTACTGAGGGCCAACCACTTCCTTCATTCGAAGAGCAATAAACTAAGGAAGAGGTAGGTTATAATCGTTCCCTCAAGAAGAAGAATGCCGTTTTCAATGTTTCAGGTACACAAGATCGTTTACAATGAAACTACATACATACATACTTAAACATATATTTGTGTGGGTGTACATATACTGGAGAAATTAGTCAGGGTTTTGTCAAAGATCAGAAAAATAAAATACTCCAAAATTATTGAGTAAGTATTTTATTATTGACGACGTTTCTACTTAACTTGTAAGTCATCGTCAGGGGGATAGTGATGACTGGAGAGATCTCAAAGGGAGGTTTATGGTCACATCTCAGAGTGCGGGACTAAAATTTACTGTTATTAGTGCGTGTATATTAATTGTTCCTTGCATTCCAAGAGCTCTGGCTAATACAAAACGCAAAAAGACGGGCTTCTCACCTTTCACGATGGAGCTCATCCTAGGTTTCTATTTGACAACGTATTTGCTATGAGCAGGATTCCTTTATCGCCTCCGTTTTTTTGGTTGACGAGTAATAGCCATGCCGGGGTTTTCTGCCCCGTTCACTTCTACTGAAATGTAAACCTTTAATGCATATCCTGAACTGTCTGTTGAAATCTTGTAAGACACGTGTTCGTCCTCTCAAACATCAGCATCTTAATGCTTTATGAGTACTTTCTCCAAATAAAGGACTACTGAGAAATACAATGTATATCAGATTCTCGATCCATCTGTTAATGGCTCGGGAGAAGCACGTAATGTTAGAACCAGCCCCGTATGGGAAGGGGCCAATTTAAGGTCGCCATCTGCTTCCTCGTGACACCTATCCACTTAGAAGAGGAAATCTTTTTTTTTTTCTCTCTAAAGAAAAAATGTCTCAATTCATCTAGGCCTGGCTGGAACCTACCATGCAGTTATTAAAGCGGCCCTCGAGTCAGTGCCAGATCGCTTGTCTCAGAGCGTCGGGCAGGTCATGGCCTTAGCAGTGCGGTGACAGTAAGTAGTGAGTGCTAGTAATTTATAAAGTTGTTTTAAGACCTCTTTGTAAATAAGCACTTTTAATTAATTTGTACATGTTTGTCAAATAACAGTAAGTAATTTATATTTTCTATCTATTTATTTATTTGTTAGCCAGTAAGGGCAGTAGTTTTCATTGTTATCTGTTATTAGTATATATACTTATTTGTTGTAATAAATTAAACTCAATTTATTTTTGTATGTAAATTATTATTGTCCCTTAGCACATAATAAATTGTTCTTTGTGAAGTTAAGAGAGCAATGACTAAAGCAAAAGCCATGGTTACGTACTCGTAGTGCATCATTCTTCGTCTTCTGATCGAATTGACATTTGATGATACCTGCTAGTTAATCGATCTTCTAGATCCCTAAAAACCCATATGGCTAAATTCTTGTCATCCTCTATGACTTCGAAATCCGTTTTTTACTTTCTTCTTTCAATAATTCTTCCAGCTATATTTTCAAGTTCAATATATAATATAGGTTCCTTTCACTCCTTAGTAGAGCATAGGGCCTCAACTATTTTTATTTATATTATTAAAAAATTGGGATTCATTACATTATATATGTATACCAATATCTTAAAAGGCTGTACCAATTTAGGAGTTCTCGTTCATTTAGTGATGACATTACATTTGTAGGAATATATACAAAAGTTGAGGCAAATAGTCCAGATACTCAGAAAGAATAATTTTAAGGAAAGAAAATAATTATATAGGACATCTAATAACAACAATATAAGACCAGTCAGATAAAAAATTAACACCCATTGAAAAATATCTTATAACTAACAAAGGCCCAAAAGTATTTTTAAAACTTTTTTACTCTTACAAAAAAATTAGAATAATTTTTGCAAGAATTACAAAATTCTCAAAAAGAAAAACAGAAAATATGGAGGGCGCTGATAACCTCTGCAGTTGAATAAACAAGAAAAACAGACGGATAACGCCCTCCTTCACACACACTATCGATCTTCAAGCTATGTTGTGGGAGGTTCTTAGAATGCTATGAACAATTATTAAAACGAAGACTATACGCAACACCCATATATTTATATATATATAAAATTATATAATATTCTGCATCTCTGAACCTACTTGCTTTACTCATCTGAGCCATATGTACTGATTCCAAGTGCTCTCACTTGATATGCATAGAAATTCCTACTCCTCTAGGAGCTGGAGCTTTGACTCCAACTCTCGCCCTTCACTTACAAGGGTAGAGGGAGGCAGGTGAGATAGACCTTGCTTATCAGCAGCGGAGTTTGTACTAACAGTTTATCATAGTTTTAGCCAATAAGAGACAAATATAAACTGTTAGTTTGCAATAACAGATTATAATAGACAATCAGTGTACTTAAGATTTCTAGTTCTTCCTTCACGTGTGTGTATATGACTATTTCTCTGTGGTGGATTTCTTTTAAAATAATACTATTGAATTATTTGTAAAAAATGGTTAAGTATTAAATTTTTCGAAGAAATTTGGAGTATCTATAGTGCAGTACAGCTTGTATTGGTTGATAACACCAATATAACTTTCACCTATACCTTGAGCAGAGAAGCAGGATGTGCGAGGAAAAGGTTTTCGTGTAAAACAAAAAAAAAACACATAGTTTACCGCGTAATTATTCGTGGTGGACAGTTTTTCTAATGTTTAGCGTGATAAACAGACTAAAGCATTATTTTTTAACCTTCACTATAGAACAACACTGTTTCTTCCTTCAGAGAAGTTGCTTAACCTGTTTATTTTTCTTAACTTCTTTTTCATTGTAACTGAAGCCAATATCTTTTTCATATTTGTTCTCGGGGGAATAGTTTCAATTAAAAGAGAGACTTTGACATTTTACGTTGGATTTCTGTTTATTATTTTCCCTATTACTTTATTAGTAGTATGTTTGCAAATTCTAAAGACCATATTGGAGAAACTTTGAGTGATCTTCAATCCAATATTTACAGAAAGGTTATTATATAAATAAAATAAAATGTTTTACCTTATCAATTTTAACAAGATTAATATTTATCAGATCATAAAAAATATGTGCTCTTCCTTAATCTAAAGACGTTACTTCTTTCTCCAACTAATGAGTACTACTATTTGTCTTTTTCAGATAGATTCATAAGATTATTTCCTTACCTTGTAGAATATAGATTTGTATAATTTTATAAAAATATATTTAATTTATTCCATGNCAGGGTATAGTTTTTGAACGGGAGCTCGTACATATGAAACCTGATTCCATGGACTTTATTAAAAAATATTAAATATGTTCGAAATAAATTTGAAATTATTAATTTCAAATTAAATAAATGTTCGAATAATTGATAATGGCAATGGAATCTGTGAATGGTTCAACAAGAAATACCTGCGTAAAAAAAAAAAAAAACTTCCGCTAAGATTACAAAAGAATTCGATTAAGATGGCTCTCATTCACAGATTACAAGGCAAGAGGACTCCACCCCAAGTGAGACAATGAATAGACGCCAAACGACAAATACAATATGCAATATATGTGAGTCAATTTCCCTCTTAATAAATACTTATAAGTATCGCGCATGACTCTCAGATAACCCATTTATATCAAGGTACTTACTATCATAAAAGCCTTTAGTACCTTTAGCGTAAAAATTTAGTACTTAAGTAATATAGTGTGGTATTTACTCCACATTATCAAATTCATTAACTCCTAATTAATTCAATAATTATTTCTAAATAATAAATAAAAGAATGTTAAATTCATTAAAAGTGGCTGTATATGAAGTGGTTATAAATTCAATTAAGGGGGGGGGATAAAAATACTTTTCTATAATCAATTAATGAGAGGGATTAGAATAAAAAAATCTATCTGTCCCAGCCAGGAATCGAACCTGGGTCTCCTGCTATCCGGGCCGGTGCACTTACCTACCAGGTCGCGCTAGTTATCTCATTCAATTCCCTCTACACTAGCGAGAGCCTAACCTATGAGAAAGGCGAGAACTTTCTTGTACTCGAATCAATAGTTTTTTTTTTTTATTTCCTCTCTTTAATTGTTTAAAATTTACGTGGGATAAAATACCACAACCAAATAAAATATTTATAATACTTTTCTATACTTTTTCAATACAACATTTCTCGTTAGCCAAAATATTTTACAATATTTTAGGCAGATGGGAAAACGAACAATCTATTTTTAATTATTTATTTTTCAAACTTTAATTGTGTTTTGATTTCTTCTTTACGACAAAATTCAGTTGCATTTAAATTAATTTTTTCTCAAAAAATGGCTGGGACAGATAGATTTTTTTATTCGATTCCCTCATTAATTGTTTAAAATTTACGTGGGATAATAAACCTCAGCCAAATAAATAATTTAACTAATTTAGGTACCCCATATTTCTAACTAAGACTTAAGTTAGGCTTGATTTAAGTGTAATAAACTAAATGTCTATCCAAAAACACTTATTCAGAGCATGTCTACACTACATGCACTACAAAACATTGCAAGACAGCTCAAAAAGGGTTGGCCTCAGGACATATTTGAGTAAACATGTCTGGGAGGGGATATCATCGAATCACTTCCCTTCCACGTCCATCAACACTTTTTTTATTGTTTGTATATCAATATGAAAATATAAATAGTATTTAGTCAATATAGTACTATAAGTAGTATTTATTTTTGTCTTCCTTTATTTTTATCATTATAATTATCATTGACATTTAATTACATCTATTATTACCGTTAATGTAATTTTTATGTAATTGTTCTATATACTTAGTACTTAGTAATAATTTAATATTTTCCCCTTCTGACTTTATTAATTTTTTAATATTTTTCTAATTTATATTTTACTTTGGGATCATGTAGGGGGGTGGTGGCAATATGAAGAACGAATTTCAAAAGAGATAGAAGATGTTTATAAAAAAGGTGAACAATTTCATCAAACACTCATATGTGGATGTTTATACACGATTGATGTTTCTTCCTTCTTGCAATTCAAGGATAATGCACCATGGCAAATGAGGCGCATCAAGAGAGCTAAAATTTCAAAAGTAGATTTGAGAGGAATAGCTGGCATACCATCGTGAAATTCAAAATGAAATGTTTTAAAATATATTATTGTTCTATATTTTGTCATTCTTGTATATATGTATGTATATATTTTTCTGTACTTTGTATGATAACTAATTAACTAATTTTGAAATTATACTGTTGTACATAGCATCTTGGCTGCCTACCAATCCTAAGAATAAGTAAACAAGATTCCAATTGCTGGAATTACAAGAGTTACAATATCCTTCTTTCACATAAAGCAATTTATTTATCATTGTAATTGCTGTTAATTATTTACTGTCTTTTGTTTGCAGCACTATGCTTTAGATGTTTTGAGCGCTGAATATAAGAAAATATGTTCAAATAGTGAATCAAACTTGAAATGTGTTGAAGAATTGGCTTCTAAGATGTACAATCTTGACTGTATGTAAAATTAGTGAGTGACAGCAATTAATTGATTTGTACTATGCTAAATAAAAATATATTTTGAAAAATAATTTCAGGTGACCTAAAGTCTATAGAGTGCCGACTTGAGGGATATGACAAAAAAGAAAAAGCTTGGGTAACAGAAGTCAACCATGTGCAATTAAGCATTGAGGAATTAAAAGCATCTTTGGAAAATGAAGAAAAGCAAGCGGTTTCTGATGAGTATGGATATTCATTTTATTTATATCTGTTGAATAAATATTAAGAAAATTATTACCCATTAAGCGTTAATTTGTTTAAGACAAGTTGATACAGAACATTTGATCACTTTTTCAAAAATACCAACTCTGTCCACTTCTCTCCTTTGAGTAAAACATGATGTTAATATCTGTTTAGATAGTTTCATTCTACCCAGTCATTGGCTTTTCTGTCTGTGGGAAAATTTTAAGCAAAAAATATTTAAGCATTTTGCCAGAATTACTTTTTATTTATCAGCCAGGAGACAACTGTCTATAGGAGATATTATCTTTTTTAATATCGCTAGAAAGAGTGTCATTTTTTAGTTTCCTTATGTCCTAAAATGAGAACCATTTTTTTAATGAATTATTTTTAAGTTAAAAATTTAATTTGTTCGATTACTTCTATTAGTACTCTGACTGACTCCATTTATAAGGTAAGTTTTCATTGCCAACAAATGTTTTTGAACTTAATTGAAATTAATTACTCTTTTGACATTTTTATGATCATTAAATGTATTACTACACACTGTTTCCTCTGGTGGAGCACTGCTTACCCTGTTACACAAGTTCCTTAAAAAGTTGAAGTAATCACTGCACTTAACTTTTTTCAATGATAAAATTCCTACCTGCTGGGTAGGTAAAAACTTACCTAGATGTTAAAAATTGTTTATTTTTGAAGGATCACTAGTCTGAATTATTTAATTTTTTACAGGACATTTTAAATGAAAATTATTGATTTTTGTATTATTCATTCTGTACATTATTATTAATTCTTAACATAATTTAATGAAGAACCAAAATAACAATATTTTGTAAAAAAAAATCCTGTATAGTTAAAATTTTAAAAGTTAGCTAGTTGTATTGTGAAATTAGTACTTAATAAAATTATTTCTAGTATTAAATGGTGGTTGAAAATTTAACTACTAATTGTGACCTAGAAAACTATTATATAAAATTAGTTATTATTGCAGTAAACTAAATTTTTCAAATAAGCCTGAAGATACATAATAAAAAAAGTATGAATAAAAACAAAAATAAAGAAAAATAAGGGAGAGAGACTACACACTCTTCTTCCTTTTCTTACTCACTGTTTCTCTCCCATTTTCTACCTCTCACTCTTTCTCCCTCCTGACCACTCTCTCTCTCTCTCTATCTCTAACCAACTTATGAGTCAAAGTTTCAGCCTTAACTTGTGTGGAAGGGTGTTGATAACTTTAATTAAAAAGTTAACCTCAAATTCTGAGAGTCTATTGAGAAAAACAAGCAATTTATAATGATATTTATGATAACATATGTTATATTATATAGAAGTTATGAATCTTTAATATGAAGTGTCTTATATGGTTTCCTTATTGTTTCATTGTTACTAAACTTTGTGGAAGCCAACCTACTTTTCACGATTAGTAATCAATTATTACTTCAGTTTATATTTTAAACATAAATGTATTTTGATACATTTTATTTTAAATATAAAATTTCACTTTTGGCCTAGTGATTCATGCATTTATTATTATTATTATTTGTTTCACTCCTCTTGAGGACCTTGGTCCATCATAAAACGTATCATCTCCCTTTCTTTTGTCGAGGACATCCTAATCAGTTAATGCTATCATGAAATGTGTCAGTTATTTATTTTTATTTCAATTCAAAAACACCTTAATAAACGTATTTAATTATTTGTAATAATTTAAGGGAATCATTAATTTAAATTATATGTATATATTTTTAGTTAAATCTATTATTATATTTTTAAAGAATCAAAAGCTTTTTCTTTTTTTAAGCTTTGAATTTGATAAAAATGTATTTCTTTTGGTGGAAGATATAAGAAAAGTTCGCGAATTTTATGCAAGTATACATTTTAAATGCTACTATATATATACACACACATAAAATAAAAACAAAAATTTTCATTATTTTAATTTTTATGCAGGACAGCACAACTACTGGGGAAGAAATTAAAAATTTGCATGATATAATTAGCTGCATTGAGCAAGAAAAGTCTGATATTAATCAGGCCTTAATACAATTGAAACAAAAGCATCCATTTATCCCATCTGAACAAGATTTAAACTTATTAAAAAATATTGATTTGAGGTAAGGTATACGAGAAAACTATTCTAATAACAACATGAATCAAACACATTGCAATAGTGGTTAAAAAAAAGAAAATTTTTTATTTTCACTAATTAAATATTTTTACTTTGGAGTAATTCCATCAGGCATCTCCTGATCACTGTTTATTATTAAAATAATAATAATGAAATATTTCTGATATTATTATTTTTTCTTATTTCCTTTCTTTTTTACTGAACCCTGTTTTTATTTATTTTTAGTACATTAAAAATTTAAAAAATCTAGCTATTTAAATCCGTACCATGATATAACTTGTGAAAAATTTCTGCATATCTTAACAGATCCTACATTGGAGATGTAATAGAACAGTTCAATTTTTGAATTTCATTTTTCAAACCATTTAATGAGTTTGTTAATAAACAAAATTGGTTGGTTGGCAGTAGATTTATAGGGAGACTAACATTAAAAATTGTCATATCTTTGTTAATATTTAAAAAAAATGTATTTAACTTAATTTAGATCATGTAAGAATATAAATTCAAGCGTTGGACGATCTCCCTCTTTCAAAATATAAAAATTTATTTGGTTGAAGTTGGATGAGAGGAGTACAAATCGCACAACTTTTTCCCCTCACTATCCTCTTCAGCTATTAATATCAAATGAGTCATTCAGTTTTATTTATCCCTACCTTGAATAATTAATAGTAATCTGTTTGACTTGCTAAGCTCCTGTGTGATTCTTAAATAATATAAATGAATGCAAAATAGATAATTTTATTTTCATCCATTTATTGACAGTATAGCCAAAATATTACTATTATANTCATTACATATTTATTGATCATAATATATTAATGTTTAAAACTGATTTTCTCACTTACTATGTGTCAAATTATTTTTGGGCTTTCTTAAGCGCTCTCTGTTCCCTTCCCACGATTTCAGCTAATAATCACTGTCTCTAACAATTATCATGAATACTGAACTCAATTCTTTATATTGCGTGTATCGCACAATAGAATTTATTGGCCGTGTATTGGCCTATAGTTGTGGCCCTTGAATGCGTTTATTACCAGCAAAACAGATTGTAAGAAAACTTAGTTTCACCTGAAATATTATGAATTACAATATTATTGGCGTTATGAAAGACTTAACTAACACGAACAACATTCCAGACAGGACAATAAGCATCCCTAACCATTCCTAGTCTGAAAGTGATATCTCAAATATTAACGATTTAACTGACCAGCGATGGAACTTGAATCTCAGCCAAAGTTACACGTAGTCCGGGGACAGGAGCCAAATCTAATAAAATGTGTCTCGTGTATAATGGCCCTCCTGAATTTCTTCACTCATTTTTTTTTTCTGCAAATGCATCCTACAAGACCTAACGCAGCTTATGCGTTTACTGAGCATATTCCCTGTTTCATTAAAGATGGGCATTAATTAAAATGTCACATTGCAGGTAGAAGGGGTTCATTGAACCCAAATATAAAATATTTTTTTTACATTCAGCTTATAAACATTTTGTAATTTGATGGCTTAATATAATTTACATGTAAACAAAAAAAATAGTAAATGAAATCAATTGAATTGAAAGACAGACATTCAGTAAAAAAATTTACTAATTGATACTTTTAAAGTGAATGTAAGGATTTTGTCCTGAGAGAATATAAAGATTTGTAAAAATAAAATTATTTTATTCTTAGACTTAAAATTACAGAAAGGTGAGTACTTCTAAACACGATGTTGTGAAGACTCCTGATGGCATGCTCGATGCTGTGTCAACAATCTGAAGATCTCAGGGCAGGTGAAGAGGTTTCTTCCTTCAGGTTCGTCGATATTAAAGAATATCTAAATCGACTATGCCAGTTATATATCTTTTCGGCTCAGTTGAGTTTTAAAAAAGATATATTTTATTTTACATCCGAAGTTATGAATACAATGTGATATACTTGTTAACTATAGTTATTACAGAGGTACAATCGTAGTAGTACATACAACAAATGGACAAACTAGGTGAAGTTACTGGAAGAGCTGTCTGAAGTTACTAGGACAACTTACATCAGAGAAATGGAATATGAAGAGGGTTGTTTGGTTGGAGCTGGGCTCAAAGAGGAGAGGGGGATTCTGGGAATGCTTGGAACAGTATTTGACATTCAGCACAATTCACGTAGTAGTCATGAGAAATATTCTTGTATGTAAGGGATTTATGATACATGACTTTTATATATATGTAGCAATCAAGAACAGGTCGGATAGAGAGTGGAGTGCACACACAAAAAGAAAATATCACAAGGAGCAAAATTTTCAGGGATCTCTCGCCCTTTGTCAAGATGACTTCTCACTGACAAAGTGGGAGAGATCCCCAAAAATTTTGCTCCTTGTGATATTTTCTTTTTGTGTGTGCACTGCACTCTATATCCGACCTGTTCTTGATTGCTCTCTCTCTCTCTCTATATCTCTCTCTCTCTCTCTCTCTCTCTCTCTCTCTCTCTCTATATATATNTTCCTTACAATGACGAAGGGCAAGAGATCCCTGAACATTTTGCTCCTTGTGATATTTTCTTTTTGTGTGTGCACTGCACTCTATATCCGACCTGTTCTTGATTGCTCTCTCTCTCTCTCTATATATATATATATATATATATTGGCTTTTTTACATATGGGCTTTTGGAGCTAGGTCTATTCTCACACATTGATCTACTATGAGAAACGTTGATTTAAGAACCACAGAGACTTCAGCAATAACAATGCTATTGAGTGAAAAAATTACCTTATTGCAATTTATACACCAAGGAAACAAAAGGTCAGGGAAAATGTGACTCTTAAAATAATGACACAAACACACAAAAATAAAATATGTATAAATGTATGTATTTACAAAAGTGATAATATATATAAGTAAATAACAAATATATTTCTTGTAAAATTCTTCAAGATAATGAGCAGAGGACCTATTTCCACCAAAAACTAACTGAGAAGCTGGTATCAAGAGATCTTACATGGTGCCACCATTTTGGAGGAATATAAAGCATTTCACCTGAAAAAATAAATATATCAAATCATAAAACATCACGAGAAATGACATACAATATAAAACAAATAATCTAATAGTTCTAAAGAAGATATTTATTATTTTTTATTTAAAATGCCTCCTTTTAGCAAATTCTGATGGAATATATCTATTGAGATTGTTTTACTTCTACATAATTGCTGGCTGGAGTAGGGTTTCAATCAAAGGTGGGTGAAATAAATGAGAAATGGTCCTACCTTCAGACATCAAAAATAATTATCCCTTTAACACACATATACATATATGTGAGAGCCTAACCCGAGAAAGGCGAGTTAGGCTCTCGCTAGTGTAGAGGGAATTGAATAAGACATCTAGCGCGTCCTGGTAGCATAACTGGTAAATGCACCGGCCCGGATAGCAGGAGATCCAGGTTCGATTCCTGGCCGGGACAGATAGATTTTTTATTCTATTCCCTCTCATTAATTGTTTAAAATTTAGGTGGGATAAAATACTACAACCAAATAAAATATTTATATAAATATAATGTATATTTTATCCCAACAATAATTTTGCATGTAACTTTTAAAAACAAAATGAAAGCTAAGTTTTTAATGACTAAAATGATGATATAGAGGAAGATCTACATTTAAAATCAATATCTTTCATAGATAATTATATTTAATATTGGCCGGTTTCCACTTTTCTCTGTAAAAACAGCTTTTCGTTCTTACACAGGTCATTCCATTATGATATTGGGAAAGAAATGGGTTAAAGTAGTATGAAGAGGAAGGTGGAGAAAACGAGGTTTTGTAGCCCAAGGGTTACAAAAAACTTGCTGGGGAGGGATTGTATTGAAAAATTAGGGTTAGAATACCAACTCTTATGGACTTTAAGAGAACAAGATAACTTAGAATAGTTTTTTTCAGGTATATTTTTTCCAAATGTGAGTTTTGTCCTAATTTCACTGTGACATAACACTTAAAACCCAAAGTTTCACAAAGAGACAAAATTACTGAAGAACTGGACCAACTTGTGACAGAAGGAGATCAAAAACCAATCGACCATTCACAGAGGGCCGCTCTGGTAATAGTTCTTCACAAACCAAATAGGAAAACTTATTTATGTGGTGATATCTCAATAGGCCTAATTGACGGGTTACACTTAAAAAAATATCCACTGTCAACTACAGATGAAATAAGTAAGTGCTAGAAAAAATACTGGAATGTGGTTTCTGAGTAAATCATTTCAAATAAAAATTCATGCAAAATTCTGTGACATACCTATGACAGTAGGTATAGCTATAGTACAGTGCCAGGAGTATGGGCACATGAAAGCATACTGTGAACACACTCCACGTATGTAGAAGTGCTGTGTAAACACAACCACACCGCCAACTACAAGGGCTGACAGGTTTACAAGGAGCTGAAACAGCGGACCCTGCCTACTCGTCAAGTACAGACTACAACTCAAGTCCGGAAAGTAGTGCCTCCGCTCTCCAGAGTTGTCGAGCCAGGATTTCCTACGCTCGAATGATGCCATCAACCCGAGACTATAATGTGAAACACTTGCACATTGGGGATCGAGAACGACCAACTCCCGTGGCCATGCTCTGTATAATGCGATATCATCCCAAAACCTAAGCACAATTAGTCCTTCCTCTCCCAATTATTGGGCCTCTGACCTGAACCACCTTCCTGATATCCTAGACTTCTTCATTTGCAAAAATCTTTCTCCTCTTAATCATTCAATAATTCAAATCTTAATAGATTACCCTCCATTAATGAGGGAGGAGGGTAATCCCTCCTCCCTCATTAATGGCCCAGTCGACAGGGCCTTGTTCAGAACTCTCATAGAAGAGTCATTTGACCTCGGAATTTCTCTGAGAACTTCAGATGATTTAGATGAAGCTGTACTGTCCTTTACCACAAATGTTCAGCAATGCATGTATATGACTAATCTCAAACCAAAATTTACCAAATATTCTTCAGAGTCCCATTAACCACTTCCAGATTCGCTTAAAAAGCTCATCATAGCGAAACGCCGCTCAAGAGCATTGTTCCAAAAATACAGACCACAAAGATTTAAATCATCTTTCCAGTCTCGTAAAACAAAAATGAGTTGTTTTATGAAATGAGGCCTTTAATGCCAATCTGTCTACCCTCTCAGCAGGAGAAAAATCCCTTTGGATTGCTACAAACAGAATCCTTAAGAACCATGAAGCTTCTACTCCCTTGAGTCTAGGAGATGGTTCCTGGGCCTCTTCTGACAAAGACAAGGCCGAAATGTTTGCCCAGCACCTCAAGCAAACATTTACTCCTCATTCAGACCTGTCCAATGCCGCGGAGACTGAGGAGTTTCTGGACATACCATTACCTATGTCCTTGCCACTCAAGGCAGTAACACCTTCCGAGGTCAAGAACATAATCTCTCATTTGCCTAAGGGCAAATCACCCTGATATGATTTAATCACCAGCCAAATTCTCCTAAATCTTCCTAAAAAGGCAATTGTATTCTTGACCTACATTTATAATTGCATATTCAGAACTACCCTCTTCCCTCTCCTCTGAAAATATTCAAGTCCAGCAAGTGTTTCACGTCGTAGACTACATTTCCTCTTCCCTTGAGCGCAAAGAGTACTGCCCAGGAGCTTTTTTGGATGTTTTCCAAGCATTTGATAAAGTCTGGCACAGACCTGCTTAAACTGAAATTCATACTTCCTAGTAACACTTACCTTATCCTTAAGTCTTACTTATCCAACCATTTCTTTATGGTTCGGCAAGGATTAAATTACTCTGATTTCTACCAAGTGGAAGTGGGAGTTCTTCAAGGTAGTGTGCTTGGACCTATCCTATTTATCCTGTACTGCTGACATCCCTACCCATCCAAGTACCCTTTTATCTCTATTTACGGATGACAAAGCTATCCTATCCTCCCATTCCGATCCTAAAACAGCTTCAAAAAACTTACAAGATCACCTCGAAAAAATCAAACAATGGTGTGGAAAATGGAGAATAAAAATCAATGAAGAAAAATGCATTCAAGTTAATTTCCAACTGCGGAGGAAAGACTTCCCTGAAATTGTGAAATTTAACAATATTCCTTTACCACAATCAAATTCTCTTCGTTACCTTGGGTTCCATCTTGACTCACCATTTACATGGGGAGAACATACTTAAATTAAAAGATGAACTCAATCGGCGATATGGACTTTATACAGACTCATGAATAAGAAATCCAATCTTATGACTGAAAACAAACTGACGCTCTACAAACCCTTATTACGACCAATCTGGACTTACGGAGTAGAAATCTGGGGTGAGACCAAGTCTTCCAACATCCAAAGAATCCAGTCCTTTTAATCCAAAACCCTGAGAATAATGCAAATGCTCCCTATTACGTATCCAATTCTTCCCTTCACCACGATCATAATATTCCTTTTGTTCAAGACCTTATTTCTTCCCGCTTTATCCTTTTTCACAGTAAACTGCTATTCCATCCTAATCCACTAGTACAGACGATGTCTTCTAACTCCAATCCCTACAACCCTCCCCGTCAACTCAAACGAAGATGGCCCTGTGACCTCCTAGGGACATAGCCTGTAAATAATTTGAGAGTGGTGTCATTGGTCACCTTCTCTCCTCATGTGATAGACATTGAATGTCATTTTTTAAAATTTCATTGTAATCAAAATTTAACAGAATAAATAAATAAATAAAAGTTTTTATAAAAAAAAAAAAAATGTTGATGATGTTAGAGGTGATAATATTTTTTAAATGTATTCATTTGATAATGACAAGTTAAGTCGAAATGTTGGCAATAATAAAATAATTATCCAATACTTTTGGATAATTTTATTTTTCTAATCCTGGCCAAAACCTTGATTAATTACTCCAGTATAATAATCAACGGCCATTACACCACCAATCATATAAATAATTTAATTTTCTTAACCTTTAATTTGAAGTTCAATAATAGCTAGAAAATTGAAGCCTAATTTTACAATAAAGAAAGCATTACTGTTCATACCTGGGTAGAGATGGCACTCATATGCCGCAGCTGATTTGAATTTAGGGAATTCAACATAATTTGGGGACTCAGGATCAACTTGTGATGTATTGTGCAACATTGATGTCTCATGAGGGTAAAGATTTTCAGAATCAGATGGAGAATACAGTATTATTCTCTTTCTACCAACAACCTGATAAAATAAAACATTTTCAGCTTTTTTAAAATTATTCTTAAGAGCATGATATAATTCTGCTTCATTTTATAGAATCAAAATTTTGCTCTAAAAAACAAAATATAATATATCAGATAATAAGGGAATATCTGGTCTTATGCTTCTTTTTTTTGTTTCTATCTAGTTAAATGTCTTCACAGAAGTATATGGTGGTAAAAACTGAATCATTAAAAAACAAAATCTAAAAGAAAAAGTTTATTTTAAATCGAAAGAGAGCTGCATTCATCCAGATTTTCTACATAGTTTTATTGTTTAAACATTGTGAGGATAATATCTGAACTTAGCATTAAAATAATCTGTATTTCTTGCATTTTACTCCCACTATTCTGATAGCATTTCCTTAATTGAAGATCATATCTGTTAAAAATGTTAGAGTGAACCTCATAAGAGTGATCAGTCATTATTTAGTCTTATTACCATATTACATTAATTGGAAGTAGCCGGTATCCTGAATATTGCAAGACTCCTAAGGTGTCAATTCTTAACTATAAAAACTTCTTTGATTGAGGAAAGTCTGCCTGATATTAGTTATCAACATTTGTTTATAAAACAGCATTAAAACTAACTAATCCATGAGCTCTGGTCGAATAAGAGTTTCTTTAATCAAAGATAGGAAATAAATTTGTAATATATTTGAAGAAACAGTTTATTATTTAGAAAAGTTTATTAATTTGGTCTTAAAGTGTGAGGGTAGTCTGTATTTCTATAGC
The DNA here is from genome assembly GCA_000696205.2 of Oncopeltus fasciatus. Lineage (NCBI taxonomy): Eukaryota > Metazoa > Arthropoda > Insecta > Hemiptera > Lygaeidae > Oncopeltus > Oncopeltus fasciatus. Next base: position 585,029 of record KZ806891.1, read on the forward strand.
AAACAATAAGCAATCTCTATTAACTATACTTTTGCTGGAGTTGAACTAAAGAGACTAAATCTTAATTTATCCTTTCAAAATAAAATTGAAAATGTATTCCTTAAGAAATAATTTAGACAGGAAAAAATAATTTACAATAATTTATTAAAAAAATTATTTTAAAAATGTTGATTGCCTAAGTTATATTTTCTTCTGCAATTTATAGCAAATATATTTTTTTTTATAAAACAAATGAATATAGATAAAAATATAGCTAATATATAATTATTTATTGAAAAACTATTAAGAACTTACCTGGCTTAACAAGTTATGCTTAGGGTCGAAATGCAAGGGAGATACAGTACCAGATGGACCATACCAAGCATTAATATCTACATCACAGTTATCATCAGTAGCCAATTCAGTAAAACAGCAGTAGTCTGGTATATATATGTCATTTTTTAATTCAGGAATCTGTTATAAAACAAACTGAATGTTCTCAATGTGAAATTAGCTATGATATTTGTGGTTCTAAAAGTAAAATAAAGCCTAATTGTTTCTAGACATACGAAACATTAATTTACTCTGAAAACTTTGAAAATTTACAAGATTAATATAAGAGAATGCAATCTCATAAGTCCATTTTTTATTGAAAAAATAATTATTTATTTTTAATTTTCAAATAATTTTTAATGAAAAAAAAATTACCTTAGGAATTTATTTAGAATTATAATATGGATAGAAATATTTAAATATTGAAAAATTATATCATTCAGGAGCTGAGTAATCTAAATAATTTCCCAAATTCCAAAAACGGTGGACATAAGAGTAATGACAAAATTAATCTTATAAGGTGGATAGAAGGGAGGGGGAAGCTCTCAGACATCATAGTTACATTGGTATCTATTTTTAAACAAGCTTTTTTCTATAAAAAAAAAAAAAATTATAGAATATAAATGTTAAAAAATTGAATTTTACACCCATCATATTTCATCTGAAATAACAAAAAATATATTACAATTATAAATTTTGGTATTCCCCTAAAACCCTCTCACCTCAATCCTCATAAAACCCTCCTCATCAAATATCCTCAACCAAAACTCCATTATTTGAAGAGTTTGTAATCAAAAGCTTAAATAACTGTTTTGGTTTCTATATCTTAAAAAATGAGGGGAATCTATTCAGTATTCAAAATTACACTCTTAAGTAATTTTCAATATGTATTTTTTGCAAAATGTAATAGAATAAATATTATATAAAATTATGTTTTACATGTATTATGTTCTTCTCTCTCCCCCCCCCCCCAATAATAATGAAGTAATTGATGGTTTTCAATTAGGTCTTCCTCTAACACCCTGCCTTGACCAATTTTAGCCATTAAGAAATTCACACAACAATTTTAAAAGAACAATAATATTTTATTAAATTTTGAGGGGTCCTTTCAAATTAAAGATAATTTACTCAGTTGATGTATTTTCTTAAATTAAAAAAATAATGTCAAAATTGTAAAATTTGTTGTCCTTAACATTATTCATTTATTACCATCACTAAGATAATTAGCTATAATGTTTATAAAAATTAACTACAACCTTAAGAAGTCAGAGAAAGTAGTTTTTACATAATTTTCAGTTTGTTATTCCTTGTGCTAACACCTTTTGTTGGTTTTTAATCCCACATAAATTTAAATCAATTAATGCAAGGGAATAGAAGAAAAAATCTAAATGTCCCAGCCAGGGGAATTTAATGAGTTATCTGGCTCTCCCGGTAGCATAATAGGATAACACGCTTGCCAGGTTAGCAGGAGATCCAGGTTCGTGCCTTGACTGGGACAGTTAGATTTTTTATTCTATTCCCTTGCATTAATTGATTTAAATTAATTATTAATATAAAATTGTCTTATTTAACTGAACAACTCAGTTCAGTCAACATACATTTTTTAAATGCTCATTATTTTTTGTTGTATTCAATTTTCCCACACAACTTACTATAATGAAAACTTAAAAAGAAATTTTTGTTCTTATCAATCATACATCTTTTTCTCAGGGGTGGAACAGATTAAATACTTACACAAATAAATATATCAGTCATTTCACCCTTAAATTACTTATATCTATATATTTTATTAGGTGATTCAAATAATAAATCAATAAATTTATATATAACCTGATCAAATAATTGATGTTGAGCTAAATACCCAATTTTATCGCTTTTCTGACAGATAAATTTCTGAATGAAATCTTCAAATGGAATTAATTTCATTCCCCAGTCTTCTTGAGTGTAAGTAGAGCCTAACTCAACAGGAACTAACCTTGGCCCAGCAAGTTGTAACAGATAATCAATGTTCTTCCATTTTTCTAAGGCTGGCCAATGACTTATGCAATCTACCTAGAAAATAATATAATACTGAATTTACTTAAATAAAATTTCATTTTCTAAAGCTGCAGGTATTCCTAAGCTGAGGGAAACCTGCAGTATAGGTTACAATAAATATTTAAACTCTAAATTTACATAATAAACAAGGAGATTTAACTGGATCAAACTTAGTCATAAATTACTATACTAAATTACCAATATCTTTTAGGAAATTAAATCTCTTTAAAAATGAACATTTTATAGTTATAATGTTCCAGAAAATGAGCAACATTAATGGGAATAAAATAGATATTATAAAATAGGCAAATTACTATTTAAGATATATAATAAATTAAATTTTATAAATATTATTTATTTTGTGGTCTTTAATCCCACGTAAATTTAGATAATTTTTAGTGCAAGGGAACAGAAAAAAAAAACTATCTGTCCCAGCCAGGAATCGAACCTGGATCTCCTGCTATCCGGGCCGGTGTACTTTCCAGTTATACTACCAGGACGTGTTAGTTGAGTTATTAAATTCNGGGGATCCAGGTTCGAGTCCTGGCTGGGACAGTTAGATTTTTTATTCTGTTCCCTTGCACTAAAAATTATAATAAATTAAACTTTTAAAGAATAAAAACAAGGTGTTATGCAGGAGCTGCATACCCTAAGCATATTTCCCATCTTTCATAAAATATGGATATAAAAATAGTTAATGATGAAATTTTATTTAAGACCCAGAGAACAATGAGTGTAAAATATATGACCAATAAACTTTGCCCTAGATGAGCCAGGAGAGCAGGGAAGTGCTCACCCATTGTACAATAGGTGAGTGTGGTTAGATTTCTCCCTTAACAAGCATTTTTCATAAATATGTCATAGAACATAAATATTATGAAATTACATTTTATACACCTATTATGTTCAATAAACTTTCATGTAACTCCTCAAATAACAACAAAGACATTACAATTATAAATTTTGGTTTCCACCTCAACCTTTTCAGCTAAAATAATTATTTTAATATTTTGCAAAGAAAAGCCTAAATACCGAATTAAGTTTCTATAGTTTAAAAAGTGGTATAAAATTACATTTTACACCTATTTTGTTTATTTATATTTTTATTTTAACGCTAATAATAAAGATATCAAGATCTTAAATTTTGGTCTCCCTAAAAACTCAATAAATGGTTTGATAAAAAAATAAACTTAAATATCTAATTTGGTTAAATTATTTTCAAAATTGTGGATGTTAGAGCACAAACAAATTCTAAATAAACACACACTCACAGCCATTTTTAATGGAGTACAATTTTAGCTTTTTCAATGTGGGTTCAGTGACGGTCCATTAAAAACTTTCAAATCTGCTTATTCCTATCTTCCTATCAGTAAATGACTAAAAGTATCTCATAAGCCGTAGGTAACAACAAGCATTAAAAAAAAAGACCACTAAACGTCCTCGATCCTACCAAGATGTCAAAAAATGTAAGTCATTTAAATTTATATTTATAACCTATATGGAGTTTATGAAAATTATCAATTAGAAATTTTATAGAATATCTGACTTTCTTTTCCCAAACTTATTTAACAAAAAGAGGATGGGCTAGTACACTAAACCAACCTATTCCAAGCCTACTTCATTTTAATTCCTCATAACCAAATTATCATAAAATAAATGTGGCCAATCACCATATCTACATAACCCTTTACTTCCCAGACACTATTTATCATAGCCAAAAGATATATTTTATAACTGATATCCTAATAAAGGCCTTCCCTGACATATATAGTACTTATTTATAACTTTTATGACGTTCACGTATGCTTCCACAGTCATCAGATGTATGTAAAGTTTTTTCCGGGTTGGACCGTGTAAAGTTTTTGATGGTTGCCGAGCTTTCGCACATCCTGTGATGGCTTCTTCAGGGGTGAATAGAGAATCTAATCTAATTCTCTATTCAGCCCTGAAGAAGCCATTACAGGATGTGCGAAAGCTCGGCAACCATCAAAAACTTTACATGAGATGATATTGTAATATCATATGTGGACTACACGGTCCAACCCGGAAAAAACTTTACATACAACTTTTATGACTTCAAATAACGACAATTTATGTTAATGATATTAATAACAATAAAATCACCACTGTTCTATCTAAACACACCGTTATTGGCAAACACATAGTAAGCATATTAGCTTGGACCTCCTCTTTTTATACTTTACACTGTAGACATCTTCATCCAACCTAATACCCTCTTAGCCCTCTTTACAAAAGACAATGCAATCCTCTCCTATCTTCACGATTACAGAACCGCTTCCTTAATATTACAAAACCATCTTGACACTACTTAGCAGTGATGCAGTAAATGGAGGATCAAAATAAATTAATCCAAATTTGTCCAGGATAATTTACACCTATTTTCCAATCAATGTTGCTTACAATATCATCTCTTTACATCTTTCCGATTCAGTTCGAGCTTTTGACTCACAGCTTAGCTAGAGCGGACATATTAAAATCAAGCAATAAGAGCACAGATGCCACAGACTCTTATACACTCATAAACAGGAGCTCAAAGCTCAGAATAGAAAACAAACTGACCCTCTACAAGACATTAATACAACTTTTGCAGGTGCAGAACTCTGGCGTGCCGCTAAGATTCCAATATCATTGAAGTAATCCTTTCAATCCAATATCCTAAGAATAATTGCAAATGCTCCAGATTATGTCTTCAACTCTGCCCTCTATCAAGATTTTAATATTCGCTTTGTCCAAGATCTCATCTCTACCCGCTTCACAGTCTTCCACAGTAAACTCCAATTTCATCCTAATCCACTACTAATCACTATTGTCAGACTAAAATCCTTACAATCCACCCCTACAACTAAAAAGAAGTTGGCCACGTAACCTCTTGGGCCTTAATGCATAAATTAACTAGGAGTGGGGACAATGTGTCTTTTTTCCCCGTGAAGTAATTTTCATTCGTTAATATTAATATTGTTATTTTTTCCTTTAGAGTTGCGGTACTAGCCATTCTCTGTCCCATACAATTGTAATTCACAGCCAATTGAATAACATTATTAGCAAATTACAAAATATGGTTCATTATTAAAAAGTTTTTCAAGTAACTTACATCATATTATTGATAGTTGAAAAGTACATTTACTAAAAATCATGTGCCACACTTATAATTACAAACCATAAATTGAACATGAGTTTGTGTGCATTTTAATGATTTATTATTTTGCAGCTCCATCAACCAGAACTATTACAATAATGCTAGTCTTATAAGCCACGAAAAAGTAGTTTCAGTCAAACGATTACGGGCTGAGTGACAGTTTGCCAGAAATTATACTGCACAGGCTTAGAAAGATCTCTTGATTGACAAATCAAAACAATATGACATGTGTCGCTATGAGCGGGAAAAGAAAACACTGAAAAACATTGAATATGATTTTTTTTTTTTTTTTATGAAAAAGCTGCAAAGAATCAGAAACCATGGAGGAATATGTGAAGCAGTAACAAACAATTTGTGTTTTTCCAAACACTTTCCCTACTTTATTTGGAAATACTTTTAAATATTTGAAAATTGGACATGGGTATTTTTTTTAAATGAGCATATTTTTTTAGAGCTGCTCAAGAAAGTTTAAACTGGTGATCTACCAAATTTCAGATAAATAAACAATTACGACTACCCCAGCATTTTCATATTAGAGGTATGGTGTTTATTTGAAAATTACCTATTTCATATATAAATAATAGAGAAAAAAATATCAAATAGAGCACAAAATATAGGTTTCAAAACATTTATAAAGGTAGGAAAAATCCCTGGGTGATAGATTTATTTGCCTCTCAATAACTATTTAAAACAATGGCTTAATTAATAAAATTAGATAACACATAGGAGCATGTGCAACCTAAATTTCCAAATTCATAAAACTGTTTGCTGTTTTCAGCTGGTAGTTTTTGTAACAGTTATTACAGGTTAATTATGAATCAAATAAACAAAACAATAAAAATACATTTCTCCAGATCAAATGTAAAAAAACAAAAAAAAAACAATAATTTAATATCCAATGGATGAATAACACAAAAAGTTTTTATAAATTTGTTACCAAGGCAAGTTAGGGAAATTCAATTTTAAATTATTTACTGCCCTTTTAAAAGTATACATTAACTATAAGGTATGAAATAAAAGTATCTCTTCTTCACCTACCTTGCAATTTAACAGGTGTTTTAGGAAGAAAATTCTTGTTATAAAAGTATTCCAAAGAAGGGCATTTTACTGTAGAAATAATTTCACCTATGATCCCAGGGTAACTCCAATCGTTAAATTGATCATTCAGAGCAGAGGTCCGACTTGTAGAATTAGTTGCCTCTGTGTACCTGGCATCTGGGAGAGGGAAAAATTATTTCAAAAATTTTTTAATACTCATAATTTATTCTCACTGCTGTACATTTGAGGCAAATAAGGCATTAATTCCTTTTTAAGATGAGGTAAAACCCTCTCTATAAGTAGAGTAAATCCCTCTACAAAAAGAAACCATATTCCTGTAAATGTGTTTTTATATGTAAATACATAAAAATGATAAATATTTAATTTGGTTGTGGTATTTTATCCCACGTAAATTTCAAACAATTAATGAGAGGGAATAGAATATAAAAAACTATCTGTCCCAGCCAGGAATCGAACCTGGATCTCCTGCTATCCGGGCCGGTGTACTTTCCAGTTATACTACCAGGACGTGTTAGTTGTCCAATATTTCTTTCATCTATTCCTCTCTTCCTTCTCCATTTAGCTACTACCCTATGATAACAAAGAAACACAGAAGTATATTTTTTCATATCCCCTATTACTGTTTCTAAATTTTTCATTTTTCAATTCCTAATTCCCATATAAATATTTATTTAAAAAAGCAATTCATTTATGTTGAAAAACAAATAGTTATGGTACGTTTTTCAAATTATCAATATTAACTATTTCCTTGCATTTCATGCTATTGGGTTTTAAATGACTGGCTAAACATCTATATCATTCTTACTATTATTTAGCTAGATCTATTTTTTTTCTTTCCAAATTTTGAATACCAAATATATTTCAATTACATGGTATTGAGTTTTTCCCCACCAGATGAGAGCAAGACTTAATAGAACTGTGAATTAGATTATAATATTGCCAATTAATTTATTAAAGACTTTTCAAGTAAATAAATATATTGTTATTATATGTCCCTGTTTAAAACAAATGTTTAATATTTGGTTTTAGTAAGGGCAAATTTTCAAGAGCTATAAATCAGAATTTAATGAAGATCATCAATTTTTTGTTGTTTAATGAAATTCATAAGATATCAAATGCCGTATCGAAATTAGATTATATTAAAAAATAGAAATTAGATTAATTTGAAAATAATGAGTCATTTCTAATTTTTAAAATTTCAAAACTTATAGGTCATGTGTATACCCATGTAACATAATAATCCAACTTATCTCACTTTTTACTTTAGAAAAAAGTTTAAACAGAAAATAATAATTTTTTTTCTAAGCTATTATTCAACAAAGATTTAAACTTCATATTTTAAGTTGTCATAATGACTATTTTATGTTGCACATTTCACATAAATTAAAATACTGAGAGAGGGAGAGGCATAAACAATAACATTAATTTTTAAAAGGGGTATTGATCAATCAGCATATTTAGTATTTATGATGCACCTAATAAGAACATGCCACGAAATGAACTATAATACAATTTAAACAAAAGAGAAATACCTAAGAAGAAGGAAGAGCTCAGCTTTAATAATGATGAATATTCTACAAATTATTACTTTAGAAACTGACTCAGAGAAATTCATAGAATAAATTAACTCTTTAAATATTTATTTTTTTCTTCAACTGTCAATGCAGATATTGTTAAAATTTAATTTTAAGGTTTATGTTTAAAATGATTAATTAAAAACTATATTACAGCTAAATTGCTATCAAAAGGATGTTGCTTCAGTTTTATCAGATATATTATTATGGTATTGATTAGTTATTCAACTAAAATTTACCTCCAGCAAGAAATTGGCTCATCATTTGGGCTGCTTCAGACAACTGCTCATGATAACCGCAGCCCAATAATAAACCCATATCTGCAGCTTTAACTGCTTTTCTGATCTGATGATATGGACAACTTTCAGCAAATACTAATTCTTGAACAACGCGGATTACCTAAAACACGTTCAAATTACACATGTAATATAATAAGCAACAGGAACCGAGATCTGCTAATTCAGAGTAGGTACTAATAAAATATTTTTAAAAAATCAGCAAATATCATTTTACAGCTTTGATAAGGCACAATTCAAAATGCCATCTTCTGCAAAGAAGGTGGAACTAAGATTTTAACTGGAAAAAATATCATAAAATGAACAATTCCTGAATTTCTATAAAGTTTAAAAAAATAAGTAAAGTATGTAGGGAACATGTAATAAAGTTGATATTTTTGGATTCTAAAAAAATAAATAAATAACATAAAAAAATAACTCCTAAGCAATTCAAGGACTTCAAGGGAAATAATTATCATTACTTTGACTGAAAATTGTATACTTCCTATTGAAATTCTTATTTCAATTTTTGTTATCATCTTGACTATTAAAAAAAACACCAAAAAACACCTAATCCTTAAGATTAAAATGTGTCTTAAAATGTTTCTGAGTGTGCAACATCATACCACTACATTTATACACATCCTATTTAATGTAAATTCATGACAATAGAAAGATGTCAATAGACAAACGAAAGCTTAAATATTTTGATGTATTTTAGGGAAGGGAAGTACATTATTAATAAATTGCTGCCGACAGAAGTTCTTATCTCCAATGCAGAGAAATAGTAACCAGCACTTAAGATAATTTTGCAAAAATTATTAAAAAGAAGTAAGAAAGCTTGCCTCCTTTCATTCTGATACCCATTCAATTCAGCATTATTAAAATAGTCTTATGACTCCATAAACACATATAGCCTTCAATAGATAAACATTAGCTATTTTGAAAAAATATTCAAAACAAAAGAACTCCAGAGGCAGAAAGAGAAAACCTACCTTTTTATTAAATAAATTCATTGCAAACTCAAGCAAAATATGTAAAAGCTACAAATACAAAAATAACAGGGCATTCGATGCATTAGTTTAGTAATACCTTAAACAAACTGGCCAAGGCATATAGTTTTCTTTTCTTTTCAGAAACTTCACCCCAGTGCCCAGTATTTAAGTCTTCCCACAGAATATCCAAAACTGCTTGAATGGACAGCATTACATCTGGTGACCTGGATTAAAGAAAAGTAACTTGAGACAATTAGTTAACTCTACCAAAATATACAAAATATTACTCATAGACAGAAAACCCTTAAAATATAAAATTTTTATCATGAGCTTTTCATTTATTTTATCAATACAACCCTCAGTGAGGTGAACTGGGGCATATTCATTTTTAGGGTATTAGCACAATAAGTTGAAAATGCAATATAAAATAAAAGAAGAAGAATTAATCCCATTTCTGTCTAGTAAAGGGTCCTAAATAATGTAAAGGGGTCTGGGGTCACCAGTTCAGCAAAGTGTGGGGTCTCAAATTGTGTCTCTCAATCCTTGTTCAAGTCCCTAAGGCAAGCTTGCCCGGAGTCACAAGTGTTTAGAATAGGGAGGCTGTCAGTAGATAGCCCTAACTTCAGGACCCTAAGCCTAAGTGTTTGTTAATAAAACCCACAGAAAAGTAAAAAAAAAATTTAATAAAATTATTTTAGAAACTAAAGTTTTAGCCAAAAACTGAAACTAACTGAAAATATTAGTATTTCAAGATATCAGATAATTTTTAAAAAATGAATAAAACCCAGTCTGTTAATCTGATATTCAACAAAATAAATCTTTAATGCAGATTTTGTGGCCGAAAAGCTGAGACAAGACTATAATGAATAGAAATAATATTGGGGATCTTGAAATGATCTTTGTCCACAAACATGGTAGTAGATTGGTTGGCCGTCGAGTATTATGCTGGAGAAATTAGTCAGGGTTTTGGCCAGGATCAGAAAAATCAAATACTCCAAAATTATTGGGTAATTATTTTATTATTGGTGAAATTCCGACTTAACTTGTAAGTCATCATCTAGGCGATAGTGATGTCTGGATAGATCTCCGAGAAGGTTTATGATCACATCTCAGAGTGCAGAACAAAACTGAGTAGATTAGACATGACTATTACCCTAAGATTCAAAAAGTCTCTGAGCAATGGAGACCCTATTACTAAAAAAATACTTTTTATTTTAAAAACAGGATGATGAAAAAGAACCAAGCCTTTGGTTTCTGAAATGCATCTAATACTATCTATTGATACGTATATAATATATATATTCATGCGAAGTATTTAAATTTTCTCATATTTTTTTTCTCTCTTCTGAAAGAAGCCACTTTATTTGTTCCATATCTTATGACTAGTTACATAGGTTTAAATAATAACTAATAATAACTTAAATAATAAATAATTTTCTTGAAGTTATACAAATACTAATAAAGTTAAAATAATAATTATTTTTGAATTAGGGTTTGGCTTTTAATTATCAAATCTTCTGCAAGTAATCAAATGTTTCCTATTGTTCCAATATATGTAGCGAGGATGAAATAATAGTTACTAATTAAAAAATACTTCATCCAGGAGCTGTGGTATCAAAGCAAATTTCCTATATTTCATTAAAGATGGACTTAAGTAAAATTAAATAACTTATTTGATCTTACAAAATGGAGAGGGTATAAGTGTAAACGGCTGGCTCCTGTATGTTTAGGAGGGAAGAATAGAGGAAGGGCCAACCTTCATTGTTACATTCTTAAGTATCAAACATAAGCAGTTTTCATGAAGAATTATAAAAATAAGAGCTATATTATAGAATTATAAATTAAATATAGTGTCTACCATATTCAATGAACCTTATTATAGGGGCACCAGGGTAGCAAAATCCCTCCCTGGGCAAGCTTTTATCAATAAAAAAAGCTTGTCCTGAGCCTTGGATGTTTAGAATGGGATGGCAACCTGTAGATAGCCCCTCCCTTTATAATCCTAAGTGCTTGAAAAGGAGGCTAACACTTTAAAAACATTTTTTTTGTAGCACTAAATATAATGTTAATATTGTTTATTCATTTTTTTTAGTTTGTTGTGTCGAATTTTTGAACGATAATATGAATCTAATGAAATAGGAATAGTTTGGTCATTTTAAACAGTAATATAGCCTCCACTTTTTGAATATCAGTATTTAAATAAGTGGTAACTTGAGAATTGGTAAAATCAATTTGGATTGCAGATGTATGATCATAATTGGACATTATATTGTAAAGAATATAAAACTCTTTTATAAATCTATTGCTTTATGACTGATATATCTCTAAATGTAACAGTGGAGTGGTGTGATGTTCGATAAGTTGCGAAGTGTTTAATAGATTTGTGTTAGTAATACAAAATTTCTCATGGTCTGTCTTGTATTCTTCAAATGGTACTAAAGTCATAGGCAGTATTGACAATTAGCTTTTGTACTATAGTAGCTCAAGTAGGATAGGCATTGTGTCTGATATTCACAGTAGTTACAAGTTGGTTAACTTTTCAAGGTGTCAAATATTCTGATTAGTTTCTAGAGTAAGTGAAAAAGACAATTAGAGCACTTCTGCATCTCTGAAGTGGATTTTTTCATGGAATGTTGGAGTACGCACAGAAGCAGATATTGACGAGAGTGTCTTCCTTATGAAAACAACACCAGCACCCTATTTTTAGCCTTCAATCTCCAATACATTGTAACCAAGCTTGATATATTTTACTCAAGAAGATTTTGATACCTTCCATTCACTTTTTAACTGCATGTAATACATATTTCTTCTATTAAAAATTATAATAGGCCTCACCTTAGACCTGTCTAATAATATAATGTCATTCTGCTCAAACACAGGATCATAATAATTGTCTATTCTTTAAAACTAAATGTCAATCCTTTATTTAAATTTTTTAAAGTTGAGTCAATTACAAGACTCTCGTCTGAAAGATTCCTGGGCTCTAAGTATGAGGCATTAAGTCTCAAAAATGCTCAACTTTAATAAAATATCAAATTCTCCGAGTAAAGTTTAACAGTTTTTTATTCATTTTTAACAATTATTAATAAATTAAGTTATTAATAGTTTTTATAAATTAAGTTCCTTTAGCCTTTTATATACTAACATTATACATTACACCATTATTACTATCTATTTTCCACTGAAAAAAAATGAATATTCCCTTCAAGCTTATAAGCCTGAGAACAATGACAATGTGGGATGTTAGGTGCGAAATTCGCAAGCAGTCTGATTACTAGCAGATTAGCAGATTTCTGCTCAAACAGAGGACTAAGGCGAAGAGAGGCCTTGGTAGGCCTCCTGTTCAATTTGATGTTGGAAAAAGTTATAAGAGAAGAAGGCATCCAGAATAATGACACTGTATTCAACAGATCAGTCCAGTTACTCCATTATGTGGATTAACTAGACATTTTGACAATTCTATGCAGTGCTTACTGATACTTTAATAAAGCTACAAAGAGCTGCTGCACCTATGAGTTTGGCTAATAATGAGCAGAAAACAAAATACATATATATTGTAAGTGGCAGACCCCAGGAAGGACAAGTGGTTATAGGATCGTGTACCATTGAGTGAGTGGAGGACTTCACATATCTCGGATCACAGGTAACAGCCACCAATAATGGAACTGTAGAAATCACTTCCATATCTAATCACTTCTCTGTCTGTTGGAACAGTTAAGAAGCAAGCTCATAAGTAAGAAGACTATGATCAACCTTTACATCACGCTAATAAGACCAGTTCTAACATATGCACCCAAACATGGACTCTAACCTATGAGGAAGAAATTGTATTTTCCTCAAGAGGAAGATCTTATGGGCCAGCAAGAAATAAAGGAGGCTGGAGAAGAAAGAACAGGGAGCTTTATGAGCTCCTCAATGACATTGATATGGAGACATTTATTAAGCTGGGATGCCTTGGATGGCCATACTGCTCAGATGAGCCCCGAGGAAGTGCCAAAAAGAATCCTAGATTCCTAGACTAAGATTTTACCCAAAAATAAGTTCCTGGACTTAATAGTCTAATCAATTAATATATAAACACCAATTGCAATATAGATTATAATGTTGAGACAAATAATTCTAATCTAATAAAAAAATAAAACAAAGATAAATCCTCCCTCACATATCGTATACTTTTCTAGAGTTGCCTGTATGAAATACCAATGCAGCTGCAAAATATACATTCTATATCATGCTTCTGACACATGGCAATTATGGGTTTCAAATATCCAAACACTTTCCTGGAGATGATAGTTAAAAACATTTTGACACTTATCAAATTTACACGTTTCAGAATACATCTTCAAATTAGACTAATAAAAAAAACTTTCAATTAGGTATGTGACAATTATATGATAAATAATAAAACCATTGAATATTCATGTCCTGAAATTTTCCAAACGATATAAAATTCATAACAATAAAAAAAATATACAGTATTTCAAAAAGTTAAATATATTATAAGGAATGAACTTATCACAAAACTTAATCACTCATACTGTCAATACCTGTTATTATTCAAAATATTTTTGTGGACAAAGTTAAGTTTAAAAATTAGACATTGATCAGCGTCCGACATTGACACAAAATTATCAATAGATAGCCACTTTCTAAAGTGTTCGAATATCTTCAAAACATTTTCACGGCCATCCATTTTTCTTCTCTATGATTCTCATAAAAATTTTTGATTTTTACACAAGTTGACAACACAGAATCAAATTGAAACCTGATTGTTTTCCAAATGTTGCTTGTATCGATTTGTTTAGATACATTACTCTCGTTAGCAAGAAGCAAATAACTTTTCAGAAATTTTATATTGCCTATTTCTAAATAAACCATAATTTTTTTTTAAGCAAAAAAAAAATAATTTATTTATTTCATTAATAGCTCAATATTCGATCTAACTGTATATTTTACACTCGATCCATCTATCTCTCTGGAATCTTAAGAGGATGCTTCGATTTACTTTGTTTGGTGGCCATTTTCGGTGTCTTTTCGGGTCATTTTAAGTGAAGTGAACTCTGATTTTATTAAATTTTTTGACATAAACATAATGAGTAACTCAAATTCAAATTACCCTACGGTTGCTACAATAATTGGCTGGTAAGAATTGTAAACCATTAAATGTTTAATGTATTTGTGTTTATACTTACTTAGTTTGCAACTATGATCAAATACGTGTTTTAATTACAGCCCCGAGCAGCTAAATTCAACTAATGGTTTAGTAGCAACACCTATTGGTGCCTCAGGGGAACTGCAGCCTCCAAGTGGACCTTATATAGAAGACACAGCACATATCAAAGATCCTATACAAAAAGCCTTAATCGACAATATTTGTGGTAAACTTCCTACAAAGAACCCACCGGTGAGAGAAATTGTATGCCTAAAAAAAATAAGAATCATCCCTAGATAATTATCCTCAATGCATTTATTTTAATATTATTATTAAAATTAAATATATTAATGTTTTAAGTCTAAACATCACTACAGTGCACATTTACCTGCAGACTATTTACATTTACTGCATAAGGAACAATAGTTTAAAGCATTAATATAAGTATATTTTTTCTCTTATTTAAATTAATTTTGTTTGCACTTGAGCTTCAGGCACTTTAAACTACATAAAGAAATATTCAGTAATATGCTTGTTCCAGTTAAGGATCTTATTTCCTATTTCATTCAGAGAAGCTTTCAGAGTGTGTAATATATTTTTTATTAGATTGTGATTTCTGTGCCAATTTTCCTTGACCTTTAAAAGAGACAGGTTTTATTTAACTTGTTCTTGTCAGTTACCCTGCTTAACTAAACTGCTCTCTTAGTCATTAGCTCATTAATCCTTCTAATTTTACTGAAACATGGCTGACTTTGTTATAAGTTTTGCTGATATCAATGACATATTAAATTGGTTGCCTTTAATGTATAATTCGTGCTACTGTGCCAGTGATAAAGGTACTCAAGTAAATCTTTTACGAAAGGTATTAATTATATATGCCATTTAATTTAAAATGAATTTGGCTATAATATTTTAAGTGTGGTTGAGCATTTGTGTCTGACAATCTATAAACAACCTTGATATTTTTTCGAATAACAAATATTAACTGAATTTTTCTAGCCTGTAAAAATTTCCTCTAGATAATCCCTCATCTTTTAGATCTTTGTCACGTCTACAATTTTGGTATAAAGTTTCTAAAATAGTATGTAACTTGACTTTTTTCAATATTGAGGCCTTTTTTAGTATTTTATTTTATTTTAGTTTTATTTTTTTTAAAGAACCTATATGATTATGATCTATCTTCTATGATTCTGTTAGTGGTTTTAACTCAAACCTAAACATGTAGGGCAAATACCTGACTGGAGAAATGTTTGTTTTCATTCACGAATGGAATAAGCAAATCTGCCATTAAAATAAAACTCCTTTAATATAAATGAAAAAATATTAGCTGAACTCATGGAGTTATAAATCATTCCTGAAACAAAAATAAAATTGATAATATTTTGANTGAAATGCATCTAATACTATCTATTGATACGTATATAATATATATATTCATGCGAAGTATTTAAATTTTCTCATATTTTTTTTCTCTCTATTTTCTTCAAAGTAGAGAATAATTTATTTTCCTAATAAATAAGAAAATTTATTTTTATTGTTGTGAAAATGTGTTTTAGGGTTCAAAATAGTTTCATAATTCTAATATCTACCTGTCTTGAAATGTTTTTAAATAGTTCGAGCCATTAATTGGACTAATGATTTTATTTGGATATTACTCATTACTTGTGTTTGTTGTCTAAAAATTTTATATCTAATGGGTTGTCTGTATTTTAGAGAATATTTATGGTGGAGATTTTAATTTTATTTGGTTTTGTAGATGAAGTCTTTGGTTGGAGTTTTCTGAATTCAAGAGGTTTTTACGGCCGTAATTTTCGGGGACTCTTAGTTGTCAAGGTGTTTTTAAGCTAGAAGTTTTGCAAAGGGTGTTTTACTTGTGTTGGTGATTGAAATCTTGTAGACAATTTTGTAGAAAGGGATTTTTATAAGGAGTGTCTAAATTGGGTTTCACTTAGAAGGCTTTATTTATGGTAGTCTGCAGAGTTTGATTTTATTATATAATGTTGTGTGGAAGAAATTTTTGTCAGGGAGTGTCTGTATAACCTAGGTAAAAATAATTCTATTTACTTTTTTCTAGTTTTTTTTAGTGCAGCTTGCCCATGTAACACAGCAAGGGCAGAGTTTGTAAGTTGTCATTTATATAACTTCTTCTTTCCCTTCCTCCGTAGTGCCTTTCAGTGTGGAGGTCATTTATATAACTTTTAAAAAAAATTTTTAATGCAGCATAATATGTGTTACAATTAAATTGAATAAAAGTCTCTCATAAAGAGTCTGTTAAATTAATTAGATTAGATTAACATTAGATTTCCCATGTTTATTTGGAAACAAACAAAAATAAGAGTAACGGAATGTTAAAAATCGACATTAGAGAAATAAGTTGAAGTCACTGACGCCTGCCTCCAGGTTGATGGGAATGTAACCCTCGATGGGGAGAGTAACCTCCTTAAGTTCTTTCTTAATTATTGTCTTTATTAAGCTTTTTTTTTTTTGTAAAACTCTTTCATAACTGAAATATTTTAAATTACATTTTAAAACTATTATGTTTTATTTTGTATTTTTAATGAGTAACCAAAACAAAAATGAAAATGGTTATTGACAGGAATTAATTTAGTCTTCCTCTTAATCTCCCCCCCCCCCCCTTCTCTTTTTCTAATTTTAATAAAAAAATTAATTCATTCAATTGCTTGCCTTTAGAAGCCTCAATATTTTTTACATCTTCTAAAGGGGCTGCCTAATCCTCAAATTTATAATCTTAATTTTCTTCCTTATTACATAGTTATCTTAAAATTAATTCAGAGTAATTCTTTAAAAATTACATTTTATACCTATTATTTATATATGTTATGTATATATATATATTTTTTTTTTCCTAACGAACCCCCCATCTCTCCAGAGTCTAGTAATTAATAAACTCATTGGTTGTTTAGAGAAAGGTAGCTTAGATATGTTTTGATTTGGTAAAAGTCACTTGGTACAAAATTTGGTTTCGCTCCTTTAAAACTTATAGAGATCTGAATATATTTATATATATAAATAACTATATACATATATGTGTGTGTGTGTGTACGTGCATGTATAAATGAATATTTTTGAATAAACCATATTTCCAACTTATATGATTTCAATTGAAGACAACTACTTCTGCAAAAAAAAAAAAAAAAAAGAAAAAAAAAGAAAGGCTGTTGAAAATAATTTTAGCAATCTGAGGTATCAAAGGTCATAAAAACAAGGACACCATGTTGTTTGTTTTTTCAATTTGATTATCTATTCTTAAGTTATAACAGACCTCTGAAGATGCCCCTAATATTTTTCTTTTAAACATAATTTTGAGAAGTGGATGTAAAATTAAAATTATGTGAATTTTTATGAATGATGACTATACAATAATCTAATAGCATGTAAAATTATTGCTTCATACCACATCTAGGAGTGGGTTAAGAAATATATAGATTAATGAGTTAGTTAATCAGTTGTCAGGCTATCCACTCCATATTCATATTCAAGTTATTACGTATTCATTCCATATTTAGAAAAGAGATGAAATTATCAGAGAAGTTCTGTACATTGTAAATTTATGGATTGAATCAATGCTTCTTTCTAGATAAAATATTTAATTGAAAATCTAGGATATGAACCGTTTCTTTCCCAATTTTTTTTTTTTTTTTTTTTTTTTTTTTTTTTTTTTTTTTGTATTTTTGTTTATTAAAGTTTTTTTGTCCTAAAATAGTAACAGTTGTTTTATGTTTTGCTTAGGATTACATCCGCTGTCAAGTTTGTAAAGTTGATTGCAATGGAAATGCTGCCTATAAGAGCCATCTTAGTGGTGCTAAACATTCAAAAAGGGTATGTTTCCTGTCCCTTTAATATAGATAAATTGAGTTTTATATTGATGTACTTCATATAAGTTTATTTAATTTCATATTTAATTTTAGCTGAAAGAACAGGAAATGACGGAATATCTGAAGCTCCCTTATATTCGCCACAATCAAGATTCCAATACATACTCTTGCACTCTTTGCTGTGCTACATTAAATGCTGTCAGTCAAATTGGAGCTCATATTGAAGGTATGTTAAGTTTTGAATATTGAATTATAAATAAGTTTTGTTCTATTATTCAAGTCTAAGTTTGGTTGGATTATTCAAGGAGAAGGTCTTATTTCTATTACTTTGCATGTGACTGATAGTTGAGGAATAAATTCAATACTGATAATATCCTTTGCTTTGATAATGTTTTGAGATCTTAATTTTTCAAAATGCAATTGATTATTTTACTACATAATAATAGGCTATCTAATAAATAAATGCCATATATATATA
>KZ806891.1:606815-623055 GCA_000696205.2 Oncopeltus fasciatus
ATATATACTATAGTATATCAAAGGTGGTATCATATCTCTTGATATGCAAATTTTCCTGAAGTCATAATTTTAATAGAATACCTACCTATTACATTTATTTGTTTAACAGACTGACACTTGATAAACTGTTGAAGTAATTATCCTAGAAAAATTGTTTTAATAAACAAAAGTATATTATTGTATATGAAGTTAATCTAAAACTCATTTTAGTTATAGATTATCTTGTTTTTTTATCATTCATTTGCAAACAATCCAATTTGTATATTTTGTATTTTATGCTACAGGTCAAAAACATAAAAGTAAAAGCCAGTCAAATGAGCCTTTAGCAGCAAGCAACTCCCAAATAAATTCTGATCCAGCTAAGCCTCGTAAGTAAATTTAATTTTAATGTTATTTTATGGTAAATAACTGATAGTTACAATTAATTTATACAACTACTAAGTCTTTTTACAACCTTGTAAAATATTGCCTATCTACACCTCATATCTTTCTATTTTTCTATTTTATTTATTCATTTTTTAAAACTAGTTTAATGAAGGTCTCAGCAATGAGTGTGTAATGGTATCAACCAGTTGCTTAAAATAGGAAATTTTAAAAGTGTATTGAGTAGAATATTTAAATATTAGTGAACTGTCTCTTTTGACCAAATGCTAAAATAGTTTTCATAAGATTTTCTTAACAAGCATTTGGTTTAGCAGTCATGCTTTTTACAACATGTATTATAATAATTGACTTGTCATTACAGAGAAACTTTTCAAATTCTATGAAAGCTTATAAAAAACATATATTTGATTTGTATTTTTTTCAAAAACTTAATCTAGTTTATAAGTTCAAATGGAGAGTTCTTGATTGTAGAGATTATTACGATCTTTAAGGAGAAAAAAAATACTAATTTATCTAGTTTATTTATGTGGTTACCTGACTATCTAGCAGAATAGTTTTCTTTTGAGATTTTTCATTTCAAACACATTGAACATTTCAAAGCCGCTTTTGGTGAATTACTTCGCATACCTGGTAGCATAGGAGACCACCTCTAGGGAGAATTGGTCACTTTTTACACCAATTGCATTCTCTAGCTATTAAGAAAACTCAACAACTGGAAAGATAATAATAGGCTAGGCATTACTTAATGAAATATGATCGATGCATTTACTCTTATTTATGTTCATCTACAATGAAACATGAGAAATCTGCTGATATTACACAGCTTCTGTGTGACTGACTTCTTTTGTTTCTAACTTTTACTGTATCCAGTTATGTATACTGGAATACATAATAAGAATAAAATTCTTATTCCTCATTTGAAGTCAATGTACTGTAAATATATTGTACAAAAAAAAACCACTAACTCGATAAAGTTTTTATCATTCAATGAGAATGATCAATACTGCGTAATCTCTTAGGCTTAACCACTTTACTTTGTTTTAGCAGTCCTTTGCTTTTAACTCTTTGGCTTTATCCTTATACCTTTAGATTTCATTTATCTAAGCTTCACTTTAATTCAAATTTATAAAACTTGCTAGTTTGATTAAAAAAATATTTTATAATCAAACAAAAATAAAAACTGTTTAATTGTAAAATATACTTTTATTTAAAAAATTTTGGACAACTAATGATCATTTCCTCCAATATTTTTATCAGTAAGCTAATCTCCTCCGTGTGTGCGTGTGCGCACATGTGTGTGTGTGTGTGCGTGTGCGTGTGTATATAATTTTAATGTAATCATGTAGCTTGACAAGGGTATCTGAATAATCGTGTATTTTCATAATGTGGAATTTAAATCTGAATGATTACTACTGTGTACTTTATGTGCGTGTGATCAATCAGATTTATTTTATCCCATCATCTTTCATGATGTGATAAATAGATAGTATTGATACATGCTTTAGGTGTTGATGCAACCCCGAACCTGCTCTATTGTGCAACTTGTGACATCCATGTCAACTCAGCAGTGCAACTTGAACAGGTATAAACTTAATTTATTTTAGTAATGAATTATTTATTTATTTGAAATATCAGGAAGAAATTTCCTTTAAGTAAGTATTTCTAGCTCAAGGATTTATTTTTAATCTATGAATAACTTCAATCTCCTAAATGGGTGTTTTTTCTTATTTTTCCCCCCTATCATGATTTTTTCCTCCTCTTGTGAATTTGGCTATCTTAGAAATATATTCTTAACTATAATCAATCATCAATTATGACAAAATTTGTCTGTAATCTTATCAACATATAAATATTGTGTCCATATCAGCTAACAGTGCATGCATTGAACACAAATGCATCAATAGACATAAAATAATTAAGTAGACTCAAATAAATAAATAATTTAAGAATAAGTATGAATTTAAGAATTCTCAAAAGACTATTATATTAAACAATTAATGAGAGGGAATAGAATAAAAAATCTATCTGCCCCAGCCAGGAATCGAACCTCGATCTCCTGCTATCCGGGCCGGTGCATTTACCAGTTATGCTACCAGGACGAGCTAGATATCTCATTAAATTCCCTCTACACGTTTAAAAATTTATGTGGGATAAAAAAACCACAACCAAATAAAATATTTATAAAGAACTAATATATTAATATTAAATCAAACAAAAAACAAAACAAAGCTAAGTGGAAAACACCCACTTCATGGCTTGTTCTTAAAAAAAAGGGAATGGGCTCCTGTTTATTATTTTCATGATGGTTCTAATTTTTCATTCCACTTCTTTTTAGTTAAATTTAAATACCACATTATTAATTTCATTATCAAATCAAGATGTATCTTAAAACTAGTAAGATATTTACAGATCCTTAAAATGCTTTAGTCTTATGGAATTACATTGTTACTTGTTGAGAGGCCTTTGTATAGTGTTGGTGAACCACCAAAGAAAAAAAAATTTTCTCCAAATCTTCCACTTTCTCATTTCAAGCGTTGAAATTAATATTTGGTTACTTATAAAAAAAAGTATTTTCCCTTGATTTAGTGAATGTTTGAAAACCTTGACATCTATCCCTTAAAACAATTTTATCAAACAACAGTTACATAGCTTTTTATAATAAATAATTTCCTCTCATTCTTTAAATAATATTGATTTGGCTCCGAGGCTTACCTGGTCAAATATTAAGACAGAAATCTAAAGGATCAGCAAAATAAAGAATGATGACCATTTATTCTCAGAAACATCAGCTAACTTTTTCTTGGTATCAAATCAAATAATTATAGTGACTTAAATACCATAAATAAAATAATTAAGGGTTCATGAAATAGAAAATAAGACTGCTTAACCCTGAATCAACAAATAAAACTAATAATATATTATAAAAGCTAGGGACATAATTAAAGAAGAATAAGACGATTGAAGGTACTGAAAAAAAAAAAGTATCTATGGAATTAAAGATTTAAAGTTGCTCCAGGTATGAGATAAGTAAAAAGTGTTTCTTCAAGTATGCAGCACTGGTCAATCTCTCAAGCAAGATGTAAATGTAATTGCTGTAAAATGTGATTGTCATATAAAAGTATGACTTGACCTATAGTTAGTTTATTATTGTTCTTCTTAAAAACATATGATTTAACCTTAACAATTAGTTTGTTATCATTCCTCCAAATATAGCGCGTTATTTCAACTGTGCTTGTATTAATTTATCAGTGTATGACTCGTAGTGAGGTGTATAGAACTAGAAATAATTCTCATCTCCTTCAGTTTTATAATAGTAGCGCACCCGCCCAGAAAGTGGGGGAACCTGGTTCGATTCCCAGCTGAGATAGTGTTATTTTTCTGGCTCCCTGTACGAATCAAATTAGTAATGAAACATGGGATTACTTTACCACAATTATCATCATGATTTGAATGTTAGGTAGTGGCCTTTGAACGAGAGTCTAATTAATAGCTAGCAATTTTAGCTCTGCCGAGTACTAGATAATATACTCGTCAGACTCATAGTGAAGTGAAGTTAGGGGAACTAGAAATTATTCTTATCTCCCTCTGTGGTGTAATGGTAGCACACCCACTGGGAGTGTGGGGGACCCATTTTTGATTTCCGGCTGAGGTAAAGAGTTTTTTTTCTGGCTCCTTGTACAATTCAAATTAGTAATGAAATGTAGGATTACTTAAACACAATTATCATCATGATTTGAATGTCAGGTAGTGGCCCTTTGCCAAACAAGAGTCTAATAAATAGCTAGCACTTTTAGTTCCGCCGAGTACTGGACGATATATTCGTCATACTTGGCAGTCAGACTTGTAGTGAAGTGAAGTTTGGGGAACTAGAAATTATTCTTATCTCCTTCTGTGGTGTAATGGTAGCACCCGGAAAGTGGGGACCCGTTTTCGATTCCCGGCTGAGGTAGAGAGTTTTTTTTTTTTTTTTTTCTGGTTCTGTGTACAATTCAAATTAATTTGCTCTCCGTATTTCAAAATTATATAAATAGTAAGAAAAAAAATTGTCATGTAAGAGGTCTTTAAACTAAGCAGATTTCTATATCTGTTTGTTTCATTAGAGATAAAATTAGAAAAAAAATCTTAATTTAAGAAGCTGAATAGAACACAAGAACAGTTCTTATATTTGGTCCGTGTAGAGTTAAGAGAAATACCTCAATTCTGTTTTATGTTTTTTTTATATCTTCCTGTATAAACATTTTCTTAATGGTATTACCGAATATAATTTTGTTACACTACTTCTCAGACCTACAAGTAATAACTATGTGTTAAATATTTATCTATTTGGTCTTTACTGATCCTCATAGCTTTCTTCCCCATTTTCTACTTAAGCAAATATAGTGCGTACTTAGAAATTATCTGCCCAAACAGTTTAATAAATAAAGTTTAATTACTGAATTTAGTTTATCAGTTTAGAAAAAAGTGAGCTGGTCTTCTAGAAATATTTGTCTTACTTAGTGTTCTTGTTCTGTAAAAGTAAAAAAAAAAATTTGGAAAATCTTATTTCTCCTATTATGTTTTGCATGTTTTATTCACAACACTGATTACAAATAAATTAAAAATTTTCTTTGTTGTTGGTTTTCAATGCTAATGTCTCAGTATTAGAGTGGAGTTATTTTTCAATGATGCATTTAAACATGGGTACTAGCAATCTCCTCCCCAATTACCTAGCAAACTATTCCTAGCTATCTAGACCCAAAACTTATAGATTTCCTTTGTTCTTAAATGCTCAGATGAAATAAATAGCTCATTGCAAAGTTTTGAGTTATTTTATTTTAAAATATCTCCTATTTACTATAACTTTCTTATTAATATACAAATAAAGGTCAAAGATCATGTCCCTTCTAAATTGACCTAAACTAAATCTAAACAGTTGCTATATATTGATACTTAAACTTAGATAATCTTTTGATTTGCATATTTGATTTTAGCATCTTAAAGAACCATATAATTATTAAATAGTGATAGCTAAACTATGTGGAGAACACAATAGGGGCATAATCAATAACGGTAGACTGAAAATTTTTTCCAAAATATTGTTCTTGCGTCTTTTCTTGCAGAAAAGCTTCATTTTCTAAGCATTCATACTAATGCATACGCATACCATGTCCTGCAATAACTGCCTTGAATTGAAAGTTTGTATTTTCAACTGTTTAAAATACTTATATTTCCTTACTTATAACTACTTATGAAAATATATATCTCAATTATATCTAAATTAACTTCATTTTTGTTTCATGTATTCACTAGCATACTTCATCAAAGAAGCATATAAATAGAGTGAATGGGAGAAATAATTTCAAGCAACAAGGATCTTGGAGATGGAAATCTCGAGGAGGAGCAACTGGCAGTGGTTCTGGGCACCCAGTAAGAAACTATTATCCAGGCCGAGAGCACATTGCGCCTAGTAGATACTCGAGTATGGGGGGAAGTAGTGCATATCCCAAAATATCACATAACTTTGTTCCAGCTGGTCAGTTCAGACCATATTAATTTTTATCTTTATTATTATTTGCAATTATTACTTGAAAGCAGATTGATAAACATCATTGAACACATGCTGCAATTATTATTTGTTATTTTGAAGTTTTTCTTCCAAATCATGTTATTTATTATTTTAAAAGAAATGTATTTATTATCATAATGTTTTGTATTGTTTCTTTTGGTTTAAAATGTGTAAAAGAAAAATTTTGTTTTCTCAAAAAATATTTGTCATATGGATATTATACCCATTTAAAGTAGCACTTAGGATTAGTTTTTTAAGTAAATGTGAAATAGAAATAAGTTGCCAGAATCCAAGTTTATGTTAAAATTGTTACGAATCAGGTTAGATTGATTATTAGTAATTCATTTTTAATTACAATTTTCCCTTTTGTTAATTATTTCTAATAATAATGCTTAATATTCGAATAATTCATAAACAATGCCCATATATAACACATTACCTCTTAGAGAAGTAATAATGTAAAATTATTTGCTTCTGCAACTATTATGCAGGTTTCTAAATTAAATTAAAACCCTAAGGAGGACTCTTATTTTTAATGCCTTTTATTTATTTAATGAGCAGAAGTGCCTAGCTATTACCACAAAAATTGGCATGCAATTTTTTTTTATTGAGTGGCAATGGATTAAAAATATTCTAGTAAAAAAAACTAAGATCTTTCTTAATTCAAAGGCCATTCTCATCATACTTACACTTACTCTTCATACTAGTTTTCTGATGCACTTGGTCCAAATTTAGTGCAGAAAACTTACAAACCTCCTGCTGAGGCATTTATTTTTTTAACAAATAAAACATTCTTTCTCATATTGATCTCAGAGTATTTTTTGTAAGGGATACTCTGGATTTTTTTCTTTCAGATTTGAAATGGTTTTCATTTTCTCATATTTTACAGGAATTGCTGTCTCTGAAAGTATATACTCATGAGTAACCACTAATCACCTTTAAAAATGATTTATTAATTAAGAGTGGTAATAAAATATTCTGTGGGTTAGTTTATTTTGTTGATTTACATTAATTATATACCTATAGGATTAGTATTTGTTTAAAATACAATCATTTTAAAATTTAAAGTAATATAGTTTAAAAAAGTTAAAGTAAAAAAGTCTTGAACCTTTTTACTGTTGCTGGTCCACTGTTGGGGTTTTATGGCACTGAAAACTGCCTGTTGATGAAACATAGAAAAGAAAATGAAGAACAGTTTGAACTGCAGTCTTCAAATATTTTATGCTTCCTTTAATTTATCAAGATGTGGTTGTATTGATCTTGATGAAGGTGCTTGCTGATATGCACAGTATTTTGTTCTTCATTTCTTTAGTTGATCCTTACAACTAAGCAAAAACATTATATGTCAATTTTTCTTATATTAATTGTTTGAAATAATGGAATCTTTTGAATTCATTCCATTAATTATTAGATTCGATTATTCAAATCTCTACTCATATATCATAAGTATCTGTGATACACTGATTTTAAATGGCTTAAAGTATATTTATTGCCTTCAATAAAATAGATAAATAACTATAAAATAAACGTGTCTTATTTAATTCCTTTAGCCATCTAAAAATCATATACTATACATGCTCTATTGCCTCTTAACTGTTTTTCATTTTTTTTTCTTTGGATTCTGGAAACCGGTTTAGTTTTACACTTTATTTTTTAAAACCTCTAAATTTATGCCTATTATTTTGTGGAGAGGAAACTTGAAAAAAAAAAAATGTATTAAAATATCGTGTTTTCTATAAACAATGTTTTAATTTGTTTGGAATTACTACCAATTATTTTATTTATAAGCAATGACAATTAAAAATTAGTCAAATTGCTTTTTTTTCACCACAATTAATGCTTAATGTTTTTTGTTTTGCATATTTTTATAATTATCTTGCTTAATAAAGAAATTTATTTCTTTTTTGGTTAGTAATATACTGAGCCAAGTTGTTTATCCAAAGAGCTTATTATTTACAGTAATAAAATGTCAAGAAATATATATGAAGCTTAAAAATGTACAAATTACTCTAAAGGTTTTACATATTATTAGGTAAATAAATGTTTTCTCTCTAATATTTGGTTTTTATCCTCTTCCCCATTGAGGTATTGATATTAAATATTTAAATAATCAATACAAAATATGTGAATAGCTTATATGACTCACAGAACTGAACTAGATATAATTATGTTAATTAACAAAGTGATAACACATTAATATATCAACTATTTCAAAGTTAGTTCTGTGAAACCAAGTGAAATCTAAATTTGAAATGAATACTCTACCGGACAAAATTTCCGGGTCATGGGAGCCGCTCAAGTCTCACAGTCTGAAAGGTGCAGGTTCAAATCCTGTCCAGAGCAATCTTCTATCTATAAATAAAAAGCTCGTCCTGAGCCATGGATGTTTAGAATGGGGTGGCAACCTGTAGATAGTCCCTCCTTTCATAACCCTAATTGGTTGAAAGGGGGGCTGAAATACTTTTAAAATTTAATTATATTTGAACAATATATTAGTTTATATTAATCTTTTTAATTTCAATTAAAATACATGTGAAACCAAAATCTCAGCTTTTATATATCCTTAATAATATAGATGGTAAGTCTATATAGTTTAAAACGACATTGGTGAACAATAATGAACACTTGCATTATTTCAATAAATTTTTTTATCTTCACTACTTTCATTATACTCTTTAAAGTAAATATATCATGTTACAAAAAAAACAACAAAAAAAACGGATATTACAGTTAATATATAAAGCTATTAAAACACAGGGATAAAACTTTAAAGGAATGGTAAATATATTGATGACTTGTTCGGTATTGTTTTTGAAAAGAATGCTACAAAATTCTTAGAAGACCTCAGTTATTTCAATGACTAACTTAAATTTACTATGGAAGTGGAGAAGATAAGATCCTTAGATATGAATTGTCAGGACAGACGTGAAAACTATTGCTCGGCAAACCATAAAATAAATAAATAAACTACAGATTAAGAATTTTAAATTTCTCATTGCATCATCCGCAACACATTTAAATCAAACTTTCGTATCATTAAAATGAACTGAGAAACAATATCTGTCAAAAATAAATATAAAAAAAACTTGGAATATCAACTAATTAAAATTCAGTATCCAATAATAATTTGCTACATAATAGAAAAACAGTTAACGGTTGTCATAAATAGTATTTATGGTAACAATTAACTGTTATTTGATATAAAAGAGCTGTCAATGACAATTGATTGGCCCTTCATACTATAATGTTGATGATGACATTAGTCTGGCCTTTAAACTAACAAATAAAGTCCAAATTTGCAGTTAGACATTATGAATAAACTAATACTGGTAAAAACAAACAATATATTAAGACAGCTTTATCATAATAAAAATTACAGTGAGAATATAAAATAAAAATCAACAGTTCAAGATTTTAATATAAATAAACATGATTTTACATTAGTGGGACCTATACATTAAACCAGGAGAGTAATAGTAATAATAAAAAATCATGTTTATAGCTGAAAATAATGGAAGATTTATCAATTTTAAGATAAAACTTCAAGAAAATTAACTGAAGTTTAAAAAAATATATTTTATATGAAATGTTAGTGTGCTGCTTGGATAAGTGGTTTGGTGTTGAATGATGTTGGCCTATGCATGCTCACATATTGACTTTGAAGGATACGTGAAGTGTCCTTGTTGTTGGATTAGCTAATCCTGTATAATTTATAGTCCATTATTGGTGAGAGATGTTCTGTTACATACACCATTTGAGGTAGGTGTCTGCTTTGTCTAATGATAAATTTGCCATGAAGAATTCTATAGTGATAATATATTTTTAAAAAAAGTATTGGATTTTATTTCCAGAGAAAAAAAATTACGGTATGTTCTCATTGTTCACTAATGTATTTTAAACTAATACTCATATGGTCTTTTGATATATTGTCAATATATATTAAATCAATATACTAGATAATTAAGGATTCACATTTAGTTATTTAAATTGTCCTAAAATAAATGAATATATACTCTGAACATTCACTAATTGGAATTGTTTAAAACAAACAACTGCATAATAATGTCATAACCTACTATAAGAGTTTTTTTTTTTTTATTGTTTTTTCTATACATTCTAATGAATTTTTTATACTGTAAATAGCTTCAAAGTCACTATGCCACATAGTGTTTTTGATTAAATAGCCAGTAATTTCGAAGTTGAACTGTTCACACTAGAGCTTATTAGATGAACAGGAATATTTGGTTTATGAAGTTTCAGTATTCCATAGAAAAGTTTGAAGGTTCATTATCTTAATTCTATTGGTTTTTTTTTTTAGAGAGAGAGAGAGAAAATGAATAATTATCTTTTATTTTTTTAGTTAGTTCAACACGTGATATTGGAGGGATTTTATTTAATGCCTGACCTCTAACAGACAAAAATGCTCTTATTTTTTAATAAATTCCCCTGTCTCCATTACCACAGGCAAGCTATCCTTATCTGCTACAATTACAGTAAGACTATGCTTTTAAGTCTGGATGGGATGTTTTCATTTTTTCTACTCTTCCTGTTAAAAACTGTTAAGTGGTGTGACCAGAAAATCCATTGATTAGCTTATTGCTAAGTTCCAGCTCACAAATTAATCCTTGATCAGTAACACTATTTGGGACAATCTTAAGGGTCTTATCTAAAAAAAAACATTTTTCAGAAGTAAATACTTATGCAAAACACAAAACTGGGTTGAAATTCATGCCTTGCTATATATATATATATATATATATATATATATATATATATATATATATATATATATATATATATATATATATATATATATATATATATATATATATATATATATATATATATATATATATATATATATATATATATATATATATATATATATATATATATATATATATATATATATATATATATATATATATATATATATATATATATATATATATATATATATATATATATATATATATATATATATATATATATATATATATATATATATATATATATATATATATATATATATATATATATATATATATATATATATATATATATATATATATATATATATATATATATATATATATATATATATATATATATATATATATATATATATATATATATATATATATATATATATATATATATATATATATATATATATATATATATATATATATATATATATATATATATATATATATATATATATATAATTAAAAATGTTACTATCGATAATTAAAATTTTAGTAAAGAACCTATCGACATTGTATTTTCAACTTTTCCTAAAACATTACCAATTCAAATAAATTGAGCTCTTAATATGCTTTTAGTCTTTATTTGATATGAGGTTTTATCTGACACCCCATGTTCTTACTACTGTTAGTTGCATCAGTCGTTCAAGAGTCTAGTAATTGAGAGAAAGGCAGCCGGCTCATAAGCCGATTCAAATATGGCACTCCTACATTCTTGCATTTATCAGTCCATCAATAGTTTTTTTCTAGTGCAATATAGCATTTCTGTTCGAGAGACGTAGATAAAATATCTACTGTAGATTAGATTGTACGCCTTACACCGCTGTGGGACAAGGTCACTCCGAGGCTTCTTCCTTTAGTTTGACTTTTGCTTCATTTTTCCCCTCCCACCTGACTTCTCTCCCTTGATTCCCCCTGCTAATCAATATTTCTTCTTATCACTAGGAACTCCGCTGCAATGGCGCTCAATTTGACTACGTGGCTGGCTGTAGGAGTTGAAAGGATTGGAATCACACCGGTTTTGGTCAGTATATATATATATATTCAGAGCAAATACAATAAATTTTTCACAGCAAAGTTTTTGGAGTTAATTAGATAACTGAGCCGTGTAGTTTGAAAGTGGCCCAACTCCATTTATAAATCTTTTTGGGTCTAA
Organism: Oncopeltus fasciatus; assembly: GCA_000696205.2. Lineage (NCBI taxonomy): Eukaryota > Metazoa > Arthropoda > Insecta > Hemiptera > Lygaeidae > Oncopeltus > Oncopeltus fasciatus. The sequence goes on from KZ806891.1 coordinate 618,667, forward strand.
AATAAATCTAGTTTGGGATGAAACTATTGCATCCAGAGGTGCTCAAGAAGTTGTTTCATGCATTTTAAAACATATTAAAAATTTAAGAAATGAAAGACACATTAAAGCTTACAATGACATGTGCACCGAGCAAAATAGAGACATTTAAGTAGCTTTAATGTGGTTAAAAATTGTCCAATCTTTGGCTAATAATGTGAAAATCACAGATCATAAATTTTTAATATCAGGGCATTTGTTTTTACCAAAAATGATAGAGATTTTGGCGTGGTATAAATGGCATTAAAAAAAAAAAATTACTGTTCGTTCCCCAAGATTATTTCAAGATTATTAAAAAGTGTCGGAAGGGTAATAATTTTATTGTAAATGAAATGAGACAGGAAGATTTTGTAACAACAAAATTATTAGAAGATGCAATTTTTAAAAGGGTGAAGAATTCTGATAGAGAATCAGTTAACTGGCTAAGAATGTTGGATGCGTTTTGTCAGAAATGAACCATATAAAATTTACTATGAGACATAAATGAATGGGAATGAAAATTCCAAAGACCTAAATTTAATACCACGTCGGGGTAGACGAAGAAAGTTAGAAAATATTGTATTAACACCATTGTATAAAAATATTAGACAAATTACAACAGCAAAATTTAAGGACATAATTTACCTATTACAATACATACCACTAGACCATCATGATTTCTTCAAATCCCTTTCACACGCACAAAATATAGACGAATAGTAAACTGTTTTTTAATAAATTTATGTTTGTAATGAATTAAAAATGTTTTGAATCGCATAAATTATATTTCCGAAGTGTTTTCAAAATATATAAAACAAATTCAGTATTGTTTTTTTTTTTCTAATTTGAAACATCCTAAATTATGTTGAATGGACTTGTGCACCTTTCAAATTTTATAATGAATTTGGCTGTTAATTTTGAAATTGGCACGTTATTTACTTATTAATTGCCACTATTTTAACAGGAACTTTAAATTTAACATCCTTAGATACGCTTAAGCAGTATAAATCATTAGTATCCTATACGTATATTTTTAAATTCATTGAAACACAAATTAAATTTTAAAAAAATTTATTAGATGATTTTAGTTGAGGTTCGGTCAAGGTAGATCCAAAAAAATTCAATGTAAGCCGAAACGTTGGCAGATAATCCTTTATTAAAAAAATACATTTTTTAAATTTGTGTTTTTTGGATCTACCTTGACCGAACCCCAACTAAAATCATCTTAGTAAAATAATAATTTATTCACAGTCAATAGATAAAACTTATAATTTTTTATCTTCACTATTCATAAAATGAATTGTTAGACTAACCATTAATTGACAACATATTTATTTGAAAATTGAACAAGTAGTTGGGATTGGAGTCGTGTCTCAATTGCCTCTTCAATCGAATTGGTGCTACAAAAATAAACATGGAAGAGAGGAGTAAAATATACTGGAGAAATTAATCAGGGTTTCGGCCAGTATTAGAAAAATAAAATACTCAAAAAGTATTAGGCAATTATTTTATTTTATGACAGCCAACGTTTCGACTTATGTTGTAAGTTATCATCGGGGTGATAATGATTTATCTCAGATTCCAGAACTAAACTAGGTATAAACCTACTAATAATAGTAGAGAATTTGTTCGGGTTCGATCAAGGTTGATCCAAAAAAATATTTAAAAAAAAAGTATTTTTCTATTATCTGCCGACGTTTCGGCTTACATTGTTAGCCATCTTCAGGGTTTTTTTCACCCTTCACTTATCCATTTTATGCTTTCCTAATTTCCAAACCTCACCTCTCACTCATGCACATTTGATCCAGGTGACAGCACGTCCCCTTTCGCATTCATATGCTGATGTGAACTTGTTACACATTTTGTGGTTGTTTTCCTCAGGATTTGATATCACATTATATTTAGTTACGTCAATTTTATGTAAGAATAATGTAAATCATAAAGTTTTTTGTTTTTCTTATGACATTGTATTTCAACAGTCCTGAAGATGGCTAACAATGTAAACAGAAACGTCGGCAGATAATAAAAAATACTCTTTTTTATATTGTATTTTTTTGGATCAACCTTGACTGAACCCCAATAAATTCTCCACTAATAATATTCATGGTCAAAAAATCTTCATTTCAACTGGGTTTAGTTTCTGTTTAGTTCTGCACTCTTAGATGCAACCATAACCTCCATCGGAGGTCTCTCCAGACGTCATAATCGCCCTGTTGATGACTTACATGTTAAGTCTAAACGTCGACAAAAATAAAATAATTACCCAAAAATTTTGGAGTATTTTGTTTTTATGATCCTGGCTGAAACCCTAACTAATTTATCCAGCATAAGACTCGACGGCCAACGAACCTCCAACCAGAGTAAAATATAATTTTCCAACATTTATGTTAAAAGACACTTTCACAAACAAGTCGCGCAGGAGCTGCGCAATCCAAAGAGATTTCCCATTTTTAGTTATAGATGGACTTTTTTTCTTTTTTTTCAATTTAGCAGGGGTAAAATTTAATTTGCAGAAATAAATATTCAACTCATGTTTGTTTATTAATGAAATTATATTTGGTGAGTTAAATAGTAAATTTAAACAAATAGGAGAGTGGTCTTAGCTAAACCTCAAATTTGTAGCTTTACTGCCTAGAAGCTGAAAATNATATATATAATTAAAAATGTTACTATCGATAATTAAAATTTTAGTAAAGAACCTATCGACATTGTATTTTCAACTTTTCCTAAAACATTACCAATTCAAATAAATTGAGCTCTTAATATGCTTTTAGTCTTTATTTGATATGAGGTTTTATCTGACACCCCATGTTCTTACTACTGTTAGTTGCATCAGTCGTTCAAGAGTCTAGTAATTGAGAGAAAGGCAGCCGGCTCATAAGCCGATTCAAATATGGCACTCCTACATTCTTGCATTTATCAGTCCATCAATAGTTTTTTTCTAGTGCAATATAGCATTTCTGTTCGAGAGACGTAGATAAAATATCTACTGTAGATTAGATTGTACGCCTTACACCGCTGTGGGACAAGGTCACTCCGAGGCTTCTTCCTTTAGTTTGACTTTTGCTTCATTTTTCCCCTCCCACCTGACTTCTCTCCCTTGATTCCCCCTGCTAATCAATATTTCTTCTTATCACTAGGAACTCCGCTGCAATGGCGCTCAATTTGACTACGTGGCTGGCTGTAGGAGTTGAAAGGATTGGAATCACACCGGTTTTGGTCAGCAGATAACTGTACTTCCCAACTGAGACTGTATTACTATGTAGGCCAGTCAAGTGGTGCTCCCTCTCCTTGAAAGTGCCTTGTCATATCCATCCCACTAGTACTCTCAGGAAATAGTGTATTCTTCTTTTTAAATTTGTAAGTCTGCCACAATATATAATACAAATTATAAATTTTATTTATTTTTTTATTATTATATAAATAAACAATTTACAACATGCCTATTAGTTTTAGTAGAATACCAACACATCAGTAAGATCAGTGAATATAAATTATATATGCACACAGATATAAATTTTTTATAGTTTAAATTGGTTAATTTCAGGGGCCTGTTTACTGTTAATTTATTTTGATACTATTTAAGCTTTATGGTTGTTTTATGAGAAATAATTAACTACCAATTTCCATTTATTGAAAGCAAAAAAAGAAATGATTTTTTCTTAAAACCTCAATATTTTTCATCACTTTATTTTTTTCCTTTGAATTTTTATATTTACCAGATATACTTAATTTAATGAAACTTCTCAAATATTTTACTTTAGAAATATCAATTGTCTAATTAAATAATTCTTTAAGAAAGTTCTTAATTTTTATGGCATCATTATAGAATGTTTTTCACTTACCCTTGCCTTAATTTACTATTGGAAGTACTTAATAATTTATTCTTGAATGGAATACCCTTAAAAATGATAGTTGAGAAGTAACTTTATTACTATTTATATTGTGTAATTTTTAAGAATAAATATTGATTGCATAATGGTATGAGAAATCTCCCTAATTTCAAGAACTAGACAACTTAATAGGAAGCCTTATAACAACTGTGAGTTCATGATTTTTTTTTTTTTTTTCAGATGTAATTCATTAATTATGTCTATTTCGGCTTTTATTATGTTTTACTTAGTACAGTATATCGATAAATTGTGACTGACAAAATATGTGCAAAAAAATGTTAAAATTCTTTCATATTTTCATTTGTATTTCAACATTTCAGTTCACTGCTATCATCTCCAAGCCAGAGGAAATAAGCAGTAAATTTAATAATCATTTAAGCCTTATAGAATTATCCATTGATCCAGTCATTAATGAGATCCAGCTATAATGAAATTGCTGTGTTTTATGTAAAAGATGTGTATTGAGACCTCATATATATAT
>KZ806891.1:627066-645218 GCA_000696205.2 Oncopeltus fasciatus
AGTATATATGTATAGTAATTAATACTTATATCGAAGTAATTTATTTTTTAATTAAAAGAAAAGTAAAATGAAAATTACGATATTTTGCCAGCTATTGATCCGGCAAAGGTTTATTTTGTGTATTTATAGTATTGACAATAATTCTATGCCACCTTATGAATTGCCATGAGAATAAAGTAGAGAGAGATTTAATTCAGATAAGCCGATTGGGAAAATCCAATGTACGTATCCGGCTTCTACAACCTATCCCCCTGGTTGATGTGACTATGTCACTATGATGTACTTCGGAGAAGTCCAGGAGGAGGCCCCTGAAATAAAAAAAAAAAAAAAAAAAAAGTGGGCGCCAGAATGGGAGATCACCAAGAAATAAGAAAAAATCTAGTAAAATGCAACGCAAAGTTATATTCACATAACGAATAAGCGATGGAAGTTCTGGGGCTGAATATATTAAAGGTTAATCGCAAATTATCTTTTCCTTGAGTTACAGATCAAGTTAAACGTTAAATTAAAATAAACAATTTAATTTCATATTTAAATTCATATGGCTTTTCTTTTTCCAAGTCCTGTTGAAAAACACATGATAGATCTGCGCATAATACTCGTATATCCGCACCTTATGCTGACTCATTTTAAAAACACATTGCGTTATACAAATATATCCGTGTCTCAAAATAAAACTTTGTCAAATGACAATCATTACATATTAATTAATTATAAGGATTATATTTGGGGTTAGGGTTATATTGATTATAAATGATGACAAAACAATCGTCCTAGTTATGATAATAATGGTTACTATGTCAAATTTCTCTTGTCATAAATTATTAATCAGTGGTTGCGCTGTTAGAAAAGGCCTTCAAACTTTTCCGTTTCTTTAGGTCTGTTTTTGTGCTTTTATTCTATGATAAAACAGGTCTTTCCGGCTATTGCGAAACACTGTTCACCTGAGGGTTTGCTACGCAAGCAAAACGATTTGTGCTGAAGTCCTTTCAAAACATACAAAATAAATACGCATAGAAACTTTGAGTACATCATTAAAAGTTAAAATATTGTTTTCATATGCTGTTTGATATTTTTCTTAGGTATATATATACATACATTACACATATGTGTTATCGACCAGGTTATCAAATGTAGTTTGTATGTTATAGAGGATTTTAAAAAAAAATATTTTGTCTAAATACTTTAGTCTAGGTCAATATTCCGAGAAAATAGGCTGAAAATACACAAAAACAATTTGTTTTTTACAATTTTCATATGATTAGGAATTGTAAAATCAATAAACTATTATGCGGCATTTTATCTTTATCATATATAAGTAATTAAACATTTTTTAACAAAATAAAAAACGATCAAATTTTTTTAGATGACATATATATATATATATATATAGTGACACATGGTGTCCTTACGAACCAGATGGCGGTACTGCCCTGGCGGAGGAGTGAGCTGTTGGCAATTTGGAAATGGCCGCACGTCTTCTGGGTAAACATCTTCGGCTGGTGGGGCGAGGAGGCCGCCTCAGACGTTGGGCGGAAGTGGCTGCCCAGACTCAGACTCCTGGAGCTCCTCTACGTCGTGCTCATGGCCGCCAGCATGGTGGTCGCCATCGGGGAGAAGTTCGCCAAGGGCGACATAATGACGAACATGTTCACGGTGTTCGCCACAGGGCCAGGCATCGTTGGCATCTTCAAGATATTCCAGATCGTCCGCCATCGCAGGTCGCTCAAATCAACCATGGATGACCTTGACGGTAGACCATTCTAGATCATACAACCTAGGTAGACAAGACAGATTTCCTTATGTCCAAGGAGAAGCTGTCTTGTTTCATATTCTTTCCAAAGTTATTAGATGTAATATTTTATCAACCTGTACACTATACAGTCTATTAATGTAAGGATTATTTAAAATTTTTATAAAAAGAACTTTTTTGAAATGCCTTCGGTAGTTTTAGTTCCCCTAAATTTTCTTCTACAAGTTCGTTATTAGTGAAAATTCCCACTTACATTTCTAGTGGCCCAATGTTCTAAAATGCAACTAAAATTTATCTTTTTGTTTCTTAAATTATTAAATTTATTCCAATTGAAAATTTCTAAATACATTTTCCCGCTTATGACTCATGAAAAGTCCTTGACCAAAATGTAAACCCTCCAAAAATAATTAAATCAGGTGAGTTTCTTCATTTAAAGAAACACTCTCGTTAAACATAGACTGGCCCTTTGCCGTGCCAGAGGAGTGAAGTAAGTTAAGTTCCCAGTTACTGATAATCCTGATTATTACAGGCATGCTGAGCGAAGTTGACGGACCTCAGGCCGAGAGGATCGTGAGAAGCGGCCTAAAACGATGCTGGATCGTCTTTCTTGTATCTCTTATCACAGGTAAGATCTTTTAGGGTATTTTGTCCCAAATGTACGCACAATATCTGAAGGCCCCTCCAAACTGACCATGTTTACCGGATGTACTATCTGGATCACAAATGTCCTCACCATACCTATACTTATAGAAGGAAACCAATGATCTCAGATCTGGAATACACATATCCTTCCAAGATCCTNGCCAGAGTAGAGCCTTTAAATATATATATGATAAAGATTAACCTTCCTGTTGTGAGGACGAGAGGAGAGCTGTATGGAACTGTATTTCAAAATGGAGATATCTGCATTACTATATATGTACTATATTTACTAGTATATATATAGTAACTATATATGTACTTCATCCCACTTCCCTTTATGACATGGGAAATGAGGAACGTACATATATAACGGTGAAGAGTGGTGGGGCGAAGCGGTGAGGTACGGAGGGTTAACGGAAAGTTAATGGAACGGTACGGGAAAATGATAAAGGTTAAAAAAAAAAAAAAATAAATAAGGATGTAGCGATAGACACATGAAGTTTTTGACATAATCTAACACTTTACCAAAATGTTGAAAATAATTAGTATTAGCTAAAGAAATTTGTTCTCTATTGGTAGTATTGTTGATTAGATTTACAAATTCCACTCCAAATTTAAACTATTTTACCCTATTGTGGGGGATGATTTGACATAGAATGTTAAATACAAGAATTCATTAACTGATTAATTCGCTTATTTTACGAAGCTCATGTGTGACGAATATATATATATATATATATATATATATATTCTGGTTTATGGGTATTTTGTTGCCCCCCTCCCACCACCATGAAGGGGAAATGAATGTTAATNTTTTTTTTAGTTTTGAACGGACCATATTGTTAGCATCTTCTAATTTGTCAGTAAATATGGAATACATTTTTTAAAACTCACATCGTATTAGGAAGTAAACAGATTTATTTGCAGGAAAGGCAGTCTTTAGTGAGTAAAATCAAATGGAAATTTCCCAGGGTCAGTAATTTCATTTGGATTTGCTTCATCGCTGTAGCGGTCTGAGCATTTCACTTATCCGAGTGAAAAACAATACTCCCATGTAAAATTACACACAAAATATTCGTTTAGTTATCTGTCTGAATTAGAACACTCTGAGAGTGGGATTTATCTAAAATAATAAATATCAATTTAACACTGGCAATATCAAATATCATAAGTAATGACGCTTATTTAGACATATCGAATTGAGATTCCAAAATATTTATTTTGTTCAGTTCATTCTGCGTATGCACTCAGATAAAATTTCTGAAATTGGATTAGAGTGACGGTTAAATTTGAAATCGCTATGAAAAGTTTTTCGAGAGAATAGACAGCATCAGAATTCAATATTCTTTACGTCCTCAGATTTCAACACTTCCTCCATATGTAGGAATTTAACGCCTCTATGTATTATATAGTCCGATTTTATAAAAAAAAAAAATGTTTGATGAGTCCACAGTAGAAATGTTATAGTTGGTGGAAATGGTGTGATTAAACGTAATATAATTACTAAAAAATTATGCATACTGTATTTCACCGTTGTCAAAGATTATTTTACCCATTTCAGCGATATAAATTGTTTATTATTTTGTGTTAGTCGAAGTTTAATAATTAAACATTTTTAAATGTGAGAAAGAATACAAAACATATACCTGTTTTGCAGAGACTTATTATCGAAACAGTCACTTGATAAGAACTCCTACAAGTCCAATCTCTTGGGAGACCATCGCGTGCCCGCGTTCCTTAATCCGTCGTATCTCAAAAACAGTTATTTCGGTTCGTGCTAATACCATGCTCGATATCTAACTAAATACCTTTAAAAGTTGAACTATTCTCTCTCGATCAATCGATTTAATGTTATGAAACTATATAGACTTGTCGCCACCGATAAAAGTTGTTATCGACGCCCTGACTTTGTCCTCTGACTCCTCACTTGTCTACAGTTTGTGCTCAAAATTTATGTGCGGTTGGGTTAATAATTTTCGAAATCTTACAATTAATTTATTTTGGGCAATAACCAGCAATAGATTTTAATGCATCCACACATTCAATTTGATTGCACAGAAAAAATAAAATAAAGAATGTCATGTATGAATTGAATGACTACTGATTTCGTTATATATGTGCCCCCCCCGCCTCTAAAAAACTAGGCGAATTCATCAGTATACTAGTTGAAGGATATTAGTATTAAAACTTTTCATCTCATGTAACTCCTACTTAAAGAATATTTATTTATCAATAAACAAATATGTTTTAAGTTTCATTGCACTAAACTAAATATTACGCTCTAGGAAAGAGCCAAAAAACAAAACAAAAAAAAAACATGAATTACTTTTACTTAACATTTAGGATTCACCTGCTCATCTGATTTCACTAAATAACAAATTTACCCTTTCATTTTTCATTTACATACAAATTATGTGCCAAATTTTATTAAGAAAACCAACCAAATGTAGCTCCTAGACCATTATAAGTACAGGTATATTCTGTAGTAAATTCTGCTAGGTTGTTGTTTTCTTAGTGTGAATATAGCATGACAGCATTTGCCTTCGATAAACTCAATGCGCCAGCGCTGGCACCATCGCTGTATGACCATGAGATGCCAGTGGCGATTTTAACTGGCAGTATGTGAGTTGGCATCGGGAGAAAGGACTGCTTGGTCATCCGCAAAGGTTCCAAGGAGTGTATTAGGATGAGAGGGAATATCGGCAATGTATAAGATGCAAATGACGGGGCCGAGCACACTACCTTGTGAAACTCCCTCCCCCACTTGGTAATAGTCGGAGTAATCTAACCCTTGTCGGACCCTGAAGAATCGATCCGTTAAGAAGAAGCGAAGGATAAGGTAAAGGGTGCTTGGGAGGATGGATTTTAATTTGAACAGTAGTCCGCGATGCCAGACTGCCCAAGTGCTTGTGACTCAACGAGGTAGGCACCAACGCAGTACTGCTTGTTCTCAAAAGAGGAAGATATGCAATCTAAAAGACAAAACACCGTGGACCGTGAAGTGTTTGGCTCGGAAACCAAACTGATGTTTTGGAAGTATTTGGTGATCGTCCAGGATTGGTATTAGCCTTTTAAGAATAATCTTCCCAAAGACCCTTGAAAAGAGGGGAAGCAAGCTTATTGGGCGATAGGAAGAATTATTAGGGGGTTTACTAGGTTTTGGGAAGAGGATTACAGTGGATAACTTCTTGTACAAGATTTTTCAATCAATAATGAGCTATAATAATATAATATAATAATAATTTTTATTTTTACAAATTAGATTTGATAATTTTGATAAATTAACAACTAGGACATTTTTTTATTTTAAAATTGTAAATCTCTTTACAACTTGAGTGACCACCTTAAGATTTGCTTACCAAAATAAATACAGTTGGTTTTTCCACCATTAGGATACAGTATTTATACACACTAGTAGGATATACAACCAAAAACAAAAAAAAAAGTGCTAATTTATTACCTATTATGAGCAATACCTCTGACATTGACAAAATTCGTCAAAGCCAAAAATTATTGTGGATTAGAATAAGAAAATAAGGAACTCTACTGACCAGCTAATTTATAAATACACAGTTTCTAGAAAAACAAAATGATGACCAATGAGCATATTTTGTCTTGCTGAACATTGATCGTGTAAATGCCAGAGTAGAGTCTTTAAGCATCCAAATTCAAGTATGCTAAGGCTAATTTCTTGCTGTGAGCCTGATGAAGCTTCAATGACAAATCTGTGCCAAAATCCCAAATCTGCCACTTGATTTTAGAGGATATATTTGGAAGAATCTTATTACTTCCGAGGAAGAGCCTTATTCATTCTATCTCGATAAAAGAAAAGGAAAGGGAGCTGTCATATGTGTGGTAGGAAGAGGATGCACTAACTACAATTATTTGTGAAGAAAAGGTTTTATGATAAGGAACATGAATTTATAAGGGCATATAATGAATGAGGAATGCTGCAGAATAATATTTTTGCAAAGAATTCTTAATAATTTTAATTTTATATTTGCAAATTTTATTTATAAATTATTAACATTCAGATTGCCTCAAAAGAATGTATGTTTTTTCCTCAAAATTACAAAAACGTTAATTTTTTTATGATACAATTTTACATATAAAAGATGTATCTTTTTATTAAAAGTATTAAATTAAATGAATGGCAGTCATGAAAATGGGATCTTAGTGACACGACCTCCCCTCTCGCCTATCCCTGAAGGTGGCTTACAATGTAAACCGAGACATTGGCCGATAATTTAATAAATACACATTTTTAAAATTTGTATTTTTTTGCATCTACCTTGACGGAACCCCATAAAAAAACATCTAATAATAATATCTATGGTAAAAAACAACAACAAAAAACTGTTGAAATCATAACTTTTTTTGTATTTTTAGAAACATTTAAAATAACATATATTAAAAAAAAGTTTTTCACATATTTAGATTTTTTTGTTTAAGAATATTTAATTTAAAATTTAGATTTAAATCTAAAAGACTATTTAATAATAGTTCTTATACTAATAATACTATTAATATCAAATAATTTTGATATACTTAAATTTAATTCAAATAATTAAGCTATACTTTTAAAAAGTTAAATTATTTTTATGGTAATCAATCATAAATGTATCAGATTACCAAGATGAATTCCCCTACTCATATCATACTGATTTCAACTCGAGCAGTTACAAAAATTACCTTGTAGTTAAAGTAATAAAATTAATGCCAATGTCTGAAGTAGATTATGGTCAAATACCATAGGTTACATGAAAAATGTAGATGCACACAGTTAAGGGTTAAATAACAAAATATCTTGACTTCTTTTTCAACAGCTTCTATGAAGCAAATTATTTAAACTGTAATAAGGAATTTTATATGCATGTGTGTGTGTGTGTGTGTTAATCCTGTAGATTCCACAGGATTATTTTTATTTAGAAGATAAACCAAAATATTATTTGTCATTATTCTAATCAGCTTAATCTGTGTTTTTTATTTTATTTCAGTAAAATTATTTTCACTTATTTATACTACTTTCATTTCTTATTTTTATTACAATTTAAATAGTTTATTATTTTTCTTAGGTTATAATGGCTTTGGCAGTGAAATTTTTTCACCTTGGAGTATTATGTTTTTATATGTATACCAGTTACCATTTAGGTACTTCAATGACTCAAAATAAAAAATCAGATGATCCTAACCTTAAACTCGTAGGAAAATTTACTTTTCGATTTCTCACAAATTGGACTTATGTAAGTTTCTTAGTTTTTATGTAATTTTTTATTTATTGGATAATTAATTAATAATTTGTATTCCTAACTAAATTTATGTCTGTATTTTTTTTCCAGGGTGTACAATTATTTTACTTCGCGTTATGCACGTTAGGACATTTACTTGACATTATTCCTAAAATGTCTAGACCACGAGATAAAGTGAACTCATTTGGAAATTTACTTTTTACAACTATTGTTGGACCAATAGGCTTGGTAATATTATTTATAGTTCTCAGTAAATTATTATCTGATTGAATATTAAATATTTTAAATTTTTTTCATATTTAATAACTTAAGAACGACAAAACATTCATACATTTTAAAAATTCTTCTTTGTGGTCTTTAAGTTCACAAATAATAGAAACAAAACAAATAGGAATTTGGCACAAGTTTTTTTTGATTATTGGAAACTGTTCCGATAAAGAAACCATTTCTATCATATTGAACTATGTTATGGGCTCTAAGACAATTAAAAAAATGATGGAAATAAATCAATAACTCCAGAAACATTTATTTTTTGAATGGATTTAAATAAGTTATCTACTGCTTTTGGAAGAAAATATGTTGTTGTTTTTTTAATTCAGAAATTGTATAGAAAAAATTTGTAGACTATTCTACTGCTTTAGAAAAAAGTTTACTGTTTTAAAATGTTTGTCTTAAAATAAGTTGTTAGAGAATTCCAATCCATTCAAAACTAAATTAGTTACTGTTAAAGATGAATTAGCTATTTTGAAATCTAGTTTTAAGGAACATGTAGATTCAACTCAAAATGGCTTAGAAAGTAAGTTTGTTAATAGTCTTAAATTAAGGTCAGAGGCTCTAAAGTGCCAACTAGCCCACCCACAGATGATTGACTTAAGGATTATCTAAAATGAAGAATCCAGTGAAAATGACATTTGTCTGCCCACTATTTTGATGACTCAAGCTTAAAATTTTATCCCACTCTTTGATGAGAAGATACCTTGGGAAAATTTGATGCTATTTGAAACTGTAGCTGTGATTCGAGAATGGTCGTTGGAAACCATGGATTTTGCATTTTGCTTTGCCCTATGGGATAATGAATTTTTTCTTGTATAATAAATCTAAGCTGCTTATATCTTTCTTCTGGCATTACTATTGGCCTGCTTCCTTCTTGTGTTAGTAAGTTAAATATTTTATTTAAATTGAATACTATGTCTCAATTAATTGGTAAATACTGAACGTATAAATCATTCACTCTCATATTACAGTAAATAATAATAATATTAAAGATATATTTTAATTAAAAAAATGTACATATTTTTCAGTAGCAATTATAGTTTATTCCATCTTTTTGATATTTGCCACTTGTGGGTTTTAAATCCTTGAATGCTCAGCTAATATATGTATTGATAATTTTTAAGCACTCAACTATTAGGCACATAGTTAAAGTAATTAACCTCTTACTTGGTTTTCCAACATCGTCCTTGTGAGACAGAAGTTCTAGTATTGTACTAGATCAATGCATCTTAGGGCTAGTATTGTTAATTACCAGATCAGTAGCAATAACATGAGTGCATTTAATAATAAATGTTGTTTGCTGTCAATAACTTGTTCTTTATCCAAATACATGTAGTATTTTGTATATTTTCTTTATATATATTAATATTTAATATACATGTAATTTACTCATGTTTCAGCTGGTCACAACTTTTTTCTGGGCCCTTTATATTATTGACCGAGAACTTGTTTTCCCAAAGTGGATAGACCAAGTTATTCCTTTTTGGATCAACCATGCAATTCATTCGTTGAATTCAGTTTTTCCCATTATAGATATGTGGTTAGTAAACCATAAATTTCCTTCAGTAACTTTTGCTATGCAACCAATTGCTGCTTACTTGGGTGCCTATGCAGTATGGTAAGTTTTCATATAACTTACGTAGCTATAATTTTATTTAAATTTAAATCTCTTCATTTATGGTGTGTACCTTGTTTGGCATACCTTTGCACTTTCCAATTTATATTGTTACATAACTATTTCTTGTGTTGACACTTGAAAAGCAACACTTACGAGTGATGCAGTAATATAAAAAATATGGCAAATTCATGTCCTGCAGTTTTCCTAGAAGGATGAAATTTTAGAGACCATTTTTCTCTATTCTTAAAAGTATTAGAGAAAACATCTATTAGAAAATGTGTCTCTTGTTTGCTTACTTCACTTCTTTCAATATAATAAACCTCTATTGTAAGGATACTGGGACACCAAAGAATTCTTAAAAGTGTTTAATCAAATCTCCTAGTCATATTCTGATTAATCAGTTACTTTCAGAAAATTAACTAATAGAATACAAATGAATTGTTTTTCAATAATAAAAAAAAAGTTTTAAAATTTGTTATTGTCTGGGTATTAAGAAACTGGGAATAAAAGAAAAATATTAAAAAATTGAAACACTGTTCATTTTATATTGAAATTCTAATATTGTTAGTTATATAACAAATTAAAATTATGCAGAGAGATTTATTAGGATAAAACTCAAGAAGTTTCTTAAAATGTAATATTTACCTAATATAAATAAACAGTAATTAAGACAATTATATTTATGAAATATCTTCTGTAAGTAGTAACAACCATGTTAAAAAATCTGCTTAGTTTATACAGGGTTACAGGAAAAGTCTTGCTAGATCTGTTAAGGGCAAATCAATATCGATATCGTTTTGTATTGTGTGTCTGCGCAAGCTCGCAACGAATACTCACAATCGCAGCATCAGTAACAAATAAGCATATCAGCATATTCCTGAGGTCTGTAGGATCTATTTTTGAAATTGATAAAATTTTTCCTTTGTCCTTTTTATTGCCCCTTTTTCAAACAGGCTGCTCTCCCTTTGTACCTTTCACCTCTTACCTTCCCCCCCACCCTTCCACCATTGTCTTTTTCAAAAATTATATTTTCCTCTCAGTCATGGAAATGTGAACTTAGGGACGTCCTCTCTCGTCTTCATGGCAGGCGTGGTCAATTACTGTTTTAATTTTTTTCAATAGGTTGTTGTCTGCATGTTTTTAAATTCTCTTTTCTACATTCATACTTTTGATATCACATTAAATTATGGCAATTTTATATTATAATATTGTAAATTATTATTGTATTCTCATGACATTGTATTTCTACAGCCCTGGAGAGGCTTACAATGTAAGCCGAAACGTTGGCAGATAATCTTTAAAAAAATACACTTTTTTCTTCAGATTCACCTTGACCGAACCCCAACTAAAATCATCTAATAAACTTTCTAATATTTTTTTCATTTCTTAACTTTCACTTGTCTACTACGGCCTATTCAATTAACTTATACACTATTTTAATGATTGACATCCCAAAACATCTTATTACACATGTAAACATGCAATAACAATAATAATAAGACACAAAATAAACAAAATTAAATTTAGTAGCCTAAAAATCGGCAATTTTCAATAAGAAAATACATCTCGAAAAGGATTAAGTTTAGAGTAGGGTGTTTCATAGTGAAATAAATCAGAAATGATGGGAACTCCACGCCCTTAACGGATCTAGCACAACTTTTCCTGTAACCCTGTATACATTAAATGTGTGTCCAACTTATGTCTCTTATTATTATTTATTAATTTCTTGGTTTATCAGCACAATATTTTTCTTTGAAATTCCATGACTTTTGTTTTAATATATTATGTTATTAATTTGTTTCATTCTGTACTCCTACAATATTGTTTATAAATGAATTTGTTCCTTATTTTCAGTCTATTTGGTACTTACTTTGAAACTGGAAGATGGATTTACCCTTTTTTTAATGAACTTACCTGGCCTCAAAGAGGAATTGTAAGCATTGGTAACTTCGTTTTGTCGGTGTCCTTCTATTTCATTCTGAAACTGATTAGCAGATTAATATGGGGTAAGTATCCAAGTGAATAGAATCATTATTTTATCCCAAATCAATGCATAACATCTAAAAAAAAAAAAATAAATAAAAGTATTCAATGCAATTTTACAAATTCACTTTAAATTAGTATAATGAAAATAGTGATCAGAAGTAAAGTTTTTATAAATTTCCTGAGACAGAAAAGGAAGATTTACAAAAATAATTATGGTGCCAATGAACTAAAAGGTCATGTTAAAGAATCCATATACATTGTTAGCACTTAACTGACCACTGTCATCATATCATTGACATGTTAAAGAATCCATATAAATTGTTAGCACTTAACTGACCCCTGTCATCATATCATTGACATATTACAAATGTCTATAATGTTCAAAAGATTTCCCTGGCTTTCTAAAATTTATCAAATACTATATCACAATGATAATAAGTTCAAAAAATATTCCAAATATATTCCTGTCTTGAGTAAAAAATATGTTCTTTATAAAATATAAATTTTTCACTTAGATATTGTTAAGGTTCTAGAGATAGTGTGGATAGCCTCTAATCTGACAATTATTGAACCTGGACCAGTAAAAATATAAATATTTGTTATATTTTATGAGTTAAATTGTTCACCTGCCACTGTGACAGTTTAATTAACAAAAAAATTACTATTTTAATTCATCTCAATAAGGATTTGTCAATTATAGCTCAAAATCAGGTTATACATAGTCTTAATGCTAGACTAATTTTCTTTTATGAATTTTCTATGGAAATTACAAGTATAAGTATATTTATTATAGTAAGAAATTTTTTTATTTTTCAGGAACACAAAAAGTAGGACCTGCAAAACAATCTAAGTCAAAGAAGAATGCCAGACAAAAATCTAAAAAATCAGCATAGATATGTAAAAATATATTTTTTTTAAATTTGTATATAAGACAAAATAAAAATATATTTAAAAAATAAAGCATCCTAATAATACAGTTCCTCTTTCCACTATATGCTTACTGAGTTACATTGCATGCAATTATGGCTACTAGAGCTTTAAAAAACTTCTTATCATGCGAGCTAAATTGATTAATGACAACTATTAATGATGCAATGTTTTGCACACAATATCTATTCCAATAGATTAGCAAGAAGTTTCATTCTTTCATTTGTACGTGAGATTGCAACTTGTCTTAAATTTGCGTAGTCTGTTAATTGATCTACTTTTTTATTTATCCAATGGTTATGAACTATTTCTAAATTCTATAATTGTTGAACAATAATTTCTCGCATCCATGAAGATGATACTTGTTCTTAGGCACAGCACATAAATATATGAAACTATAATTTAAATTGTCGGAATGTTTAATTTATTGAAAACAAACTAATATACTTATTAACTACCCAAAAATTCAATATAATCATAGTTAAAAAAGCAAGTTACATTTATTGAATGAATATAATAGAAATTTATGAGACATAATAGCACCTTTACACAATGTATGTAAAGTGCAATCCATTTTGGAATAATGCACTCAATATTCACATTATTGTGACAAATGGTATATATTTTGTTATAAACCTTGGAACGAAAATAAAAAATATTCGAGTCTTTTTAATTAACTTTATTTTTACTAAACAAATCACACAGGTGTGCATAAACATAAAGAACCTTCTTCCTTTTCTTAATCCTAACCTACAGACAACTGGTTCTGCCGCTGGAAGCGCTGCTGTCAATGCCACCAATATTTAAATTCTTTTAAAACATCTAACACCACTCCTCAGAGGCAGAGCTAACCACATTACCTTGAGCTTAAATAAAAATAAATATGCTGTAGAACCTGAACATTCCAATAAAAATGAACACATGCTTAATTAGTATTAATCAAATATATTCAAAAAATCAATATAAATTCTAACTTTTCATAAATACAACAAATTTTAAACCACCTAATGCTTTTGTAAAACCATCCGCAAGTTGTTTTGGTCAACTTCTGATTGCTTCTCATCACATATACTTCTCTTAAGGGTATCATTATCCTTTATTTTTATCCTCTTGTTTTTCTCTTCCAATTCATTAGCAGCTTTAACTGACTGACTTAGTACTTTTTCTTTCTCTCTAACAAGTGTTGCTTTCATCAATGCAGGTTCTTCTTCTTCATAATGCCACGTAAGTTCTTCATATTCATGCTTCATACTTTTTAATGCCAATTCAAATGCATCTATTTTGTCCTGTAATTCTTTCCTAACATCACTTGTTTTTTTATGCTCTGCTGAAACAGTTTTTTTGCCTAACTGTGATGTCTTTTACTTTAATCTCTCTCTCCTTTATTTATTCTTTCCATCATCTTCAAATTAGCATCTAGGTTTATTTCAAGATCAAATTCTCGTTCTTTAATCTGCTTCATTAATTAGTTCTTTTTCCTTGATAGACATTTCTTCCTCCTTTAAGAAGAATTCTGGGACTAATAGAGTTCCCTTGAATAACTTCAGGTGAATTTTACATAGAGGGCCATTTCTGGCTCAAAAAATATACATTAGTATAAATAAATCAAACAAAAAATTATTTACAAAATAAATAGTAAAAATTAAACAAATACTTAAACAAAAATAACATTTCCTCGAGGCTGATGAGTTAACAATCTATAACAATATGATTGGGGAGAGAGAAAGAAAAAAATAACAGTGAGCTTATAACAGGTTTAGGAAAAAAAATGCAATGTGAAGTACACATTTAAGGAAAACACCAAATCACACTTTACTCACACTAATTCCATTATTTTACATACATTTCACAAGCGCATAAAATTCATTCAATCAATTATAAGCAAAATTCACAGTTAGGAAGATTCTGTTTGGATGGATAGATGCTGAAAAAGGAGGCATTCGAAAGTGGAAAGAGAAGGAGCATGTCGAATACTGGAGGGTAGGGAGTTCCAAAGGCTAGCTACACCAAGCTTCTAACTGAGGAAGAGAAGGAAATAGAAGTACTATTAATGGTAAAATTAGGTACATACTCTACTAAATCAATTTATTTAATGCGTATGTCACATGGACAAGCATCTACCTGAATTTAAAATTTCATGAAAATGAGTTTTATAATTTTATTATTACAAATTTTATAATTTCATTGCAGTATGTTATCTATGACTCAAAATATCTAACACATAGCAATTGCATGGGAGTCTAGCATCTTTTTACAGGATAACCGTAGGAGATATATGTGAACAAAAACTGTAAAGATGAATAAAACCTATGACCCTAGATGGAACTGTTTGGCCATGGAAGCCATTTGAATAATCATATAATTTGATACAGTGAATTTTATTTTTTTGGGTTCTAGCCAAAGAAAAATTTTTTTTCACCTAAATATTCCACTAATTTATAACTATTGTACCAATTGTCTAATGTTACATATAATTTATATATTGGCTCAGGTCCTCTCTTCACATCTATTGGAGAATCGCTTAAGAGCCAGCTTCTTGTTTCCCTGCACGGATTTCTAAGTTACAGATACAAAGTAGTTTAGAACTGTACTTTCAAGGCATTAATGGTGTAAAAATACTCAATCAAGAGTCAGGGTTTCAGATTAAGATTTACTCTAAATGCTTCAAATTAATAAAATATATTCTGAATAATTATTTTAATACTCTTTTCTGTTTTCATTTTGTTTACAAACAAATTACTTCTGTTAGACTATAAAAATGCCCCATTATATTGTTTGAGGTTAACCTCTTTAATCTACTTAGTTAGAGACATATACTTTTAATTTATAATTCTGATATTGGGAGTCAAGTTATGGAGCATTTGAACAAAAATTAGATTCTCTAGAATTTGGAAACTTTTTTAATCTAGTGTCAGATTTTAGATTAGTCCTCTCTCATCTTATTATGATCCACTGATTCCAGATGATTCTGATTAACAGAAAAGCAACCACAATTATTATTTCTATACTACATGTCAAATTTAGTTAATAATTACATATTGTAGTACATCGCTACAATTAAGGGTTTCAGGTAAACTCCCTTTCCTGATAGTTTAAAAATAATAATTTAATATTTTTGTTTAAAATGTATTTCTTTCTGATAATTCAAATATTTAAGCCACAATGGCCCATTTGATATTAATATATATTTAGGTTTTGGGTAATGAACCTGAAAGAACTCCACTTCTATTTGTCCAATTTTACTCCTTCATTAGACTCTTTTTTAAAACTAATTGTTATTTCTGTACTAAAATTAAAATTTAGGGTACAGGAATACCTTCATTCCCAATAATTCAATTTAGCTACATAACTCCAAAAATATTTATTGTATAAGTAAACAAACCTTTGTTGTTTTATTAGACTAATAATATATTACATATATTTTATATAAAAACTATTTTCAATAGCTCTAGCAATTTCGAGTAAATACTCACTTCTACTGGACTAATTTGGCTTGATAAAGAGCTCAATCTTTTTGCATTTAAAAGGGACATGCCAAATTTTCTTCTCTTTTTCTTTACATTTTTTTCTAAAGATAATTAGTGATTAAAAAAATAAATAAATTATTGGTTATTTATTAAGTTTTGTGATTTCCACTCCAAGGAATCATATTATTAGCAATTTCAAAGAAATTAAAAAAAACAACATTACTTTTAACATAAAAAAAAAAAAAAAAAACTTATTTCATTGAAGATTACAAGGTTAATGTTGTTTTAACTAAGAGAGTGATGATATTGGCAAAATATAAATAATAATTTCCAACAAAAGCCTGAGTTTCATTCTATAATTCAAACAAATCTGGAATCTAAAGGAAGGGGGATCCACTAAAACATGCAGTATATATAAGATAAAAAGAAAATAGGTTTTTAATTTTAAAATTTTTATTATACAATTACTATTTTTTGTTAATCCCAGATAAAAACTAGGTATAAATGTACAAACATGGGACTAAACTAGTTTGATTACTTAGACAAATTGTGATAATATTAAGGCACATGTTTATTGACAAGACGACACACAGTCAAGCAGATGTGGAAGGATCGGGTTTAGGCAATACATTAAATTTATACAGAATTCATACAATTTTAAGCAGTAGCAAATCTGCATATTAAATTATATTTTACAATAGCAGTGCAAGAAAAAAAAAACACACTATTTACATTACAATTTACATGAAAATTATAAAAGCTTGGAAAAATATTAATTTGTAGATATCTCAAAATAAATTGTTTATCTAGAATTATGTTAGCTTAATTAAGTAGTTATAACTACTTATAAAGGTACTATGTTAATATTTAGTAAAAGCTACCGTAAGTACAGCACATTTTAGAAGCATGGCTTAACGAGATGCTTCGCATAATAATGATAAAAAGAAAATATAAACAAAAAAATATCGAATCATACTACAATGCATTTGTTATCTTCCAAAAAAAGAAAAGGCAACACTGCCTTATTATGGCAATGAAATTCAATAAATAACATCAGTTTCTTTTTATAAAACCATTGCTGGTTATTAACAGAATTTTTGTAGGAGGCACACACAAATTATTCTTCAACTGAGACCCCAATGGGAATGGATGTAGTGAAAGTAGGTGTTTCAAGCTCTTCATGCTTCTTCATTTTCATTCCCTAAAACAAACAGAAATAATTTTTTTTATTTATTTAATATTTAAGCTACCATATCGAAAATATTATGGAGAAATCAAAACAGCAGAGAATAGATGCAAAATATTAATAAGACTTTTAAAGAGAAGAAATGTAGGAATTTTTTGTAGTTCAATTATTGCTAATTTATGATGTTATAATATACATTTTTCATTGCATTGTTATAATTTCTTCTGTTTTGCGTTTTCTTTGGAATTTATATAGGAAGTTTTCTCATTTTCAAGCCTAAAAATAATATACAACATTTATAAAATAATACTTCACATATTCTTAATTAGGATGAACCTTCTTTTCTGATAAATTTTACAAGCTTTTATAAACTTTTATATAATAATTTAAATGTTCTCTACTGAGAGATACAGCAAATTATTGTATAATGCAAAATATAAAACTTTCACATTGAAATGTTATGTATATTTAATTAACTTTTTAAAAATTCATCAACTAAATTAAAGCATTGTTAGCATTAATCCCAAAATTTCACCAGCAGGAGTCCTAAAAAGATGTTCTGTTCTTTCCTTCATTTATGCTAGTAGCGAAGTAGATGACAATTAGGGTTATCAAACAATATGCAATATTATATTAACCCTAATTACCCTTAATTATATAAAGTGCACCTAGAGCTACCATGGTACTCATTGTAAGGTGACAGCTCCTAAGATGGAATCATTGATTCTGAAAGCGTTCGGAAATTAGAGAAAAATACCTACGAAGTGTGAAGTATTGGATATTGTTTGATAACCCTAATGAAATTGTTTTGTTTTTGCACACTAAAAAAAGAAAAATTAAAAAAAAAAATCAAATGGCAGGCACTGCGAATTCGTATCCCAGACTGGATAAGTTTTAATTGAGAAATATAAGCTTGCTCCTATAGGTATTTAAGACAGGTTAGCTACTTATAGATAGCTCCTATCTCCATGAACAAGAACTTTGATCTTTAGGAAAAAATAAAATAAAATAACAAATTTGGTAATTAGATAAATGAATTTATATATATAAC
>KZ806891.1:663756-684733 GCA_000696205.2 Oncopeltus fasciatus
AGAGAGAGAGAGAGAGAGAGAGAGAGAGAGAGAGAGAGAGAGAGAGAGAGGGAGGGAGAGAGAGGGAGGGAGAGAGAGAGAAAGAGAGCAAGTGGGATAGATAGAGAGAAAGAGAGAGAGTGAGCAAGTGGGAATGAGGGAGAGGGGTGGGGGGAGAAAGAGAATGTCAAGTGTGATTGGCGGAGAGGCGGGTGACGAAGAGAGGAGCCGAGAGAATCGTAGGAAGGCTAGGAAATCCCGGCTGGGAGGCGATGACTGTGCGCGGTGACGTCAGCTCACTCTCCCCCGCACAGAACCGGATCCCTCTTGCTGACTAACATCTTGGGCCTCACCTCTCTCTACACCTTCATGCTGCTCGCTCAAACTGCACAAGAGTTCTCTGTACAACTCCAAAAGTCGAAAATTCTTAAGTCAAAAAGAGCTACTGAATTAGCTGACAGTCTAAAAAGAATATAATATATAATTGTATTTTAACGGATCATACTTTTTAGATTCTAAAGTTGGACTGGAGAGCGAAAAGTGTCAAGGTTTAATACTCACAGCACAAAACCAGTTTATGCCTTTAGTCCTTCTGTTTGTAATGGCCCTGAGGATTCCTGCTGTGCTCCTTAGAACACCCAGACCTAATTGAGTACCATTCTTTATTTAATAAAAAAAATGCTGATCAATACCTTTTTTTAGAGTGCCTTAGTTAAAAAATTAACCCCTCTCTGGTAGGGTTTCTTCCTGCGCCTTTATGACCTGATACGGTACTGATTTATATTATTTTATTGTTATTATTAGTAGGAGTAGAGCGGTGAAATATGAAAGAAATATGAAGAGAGAATTATCAGAAATTCGGTCTTGGTATTGGAAGAATTAAAAACCTCAAGAGCGAAGTAAATTACCAAGACCGAACTCCTGATAATCCACTCTGCATGAAACTTGGCGATCAACAAATTTACCTCCAAATTAAAGAAATATTTCAAAACATTTAAATGCAATTAAGAACAAACAAGAATAGCTTGATTACTTTATAGCAAATCTGCCTAAATTTGAATTAAATAACAGCGAACGGGCGTCACACTATATTATTTATTCTTTTACCCCATCCAATGATGAGTGGTACCCAATTTTGGTTGGATATTATTTAGTAACGCAAAAGAAAACTTGAGCCTTTGCAAAAATAACACGATGCATTAATAACGACTCAATAAAAAATACGCCACGTAGGGGCTGCGTAAACTAAGCGAATTCCTTAGTATCTTAGTTGATGGATATTTGTATTTGCACATTATTTACATTAGATCATGTTATCACCCACACTTTGTACAATGAATCTTTTACAACAAACAAAACAAGTTCAGCTTTAAACGGAATATCATACAATATAAATCGAAAAATATTTTTCACTCGCATCTGACATTTCAGGTACTCCCTACCTACTATTTCTCCTATTGCCATTAATGGAAAGCTCAGCTTTTAATATAATATTTTAAAAATACAGGGCAAATTTTATTGAGAATAACTTAAAAGAGCGTTGATACGCGTACATAGTACGTAGGATTTGAGAAAATATCTGAAATATTCTGAAAGAAAAAGCCTTATTTGAGAAAAAACCCAGAACCTAGAACGCTAAAAACAGAGTGAATGAAACATTGATAATTCAAAATTATTCTTGCACCGTGGGCACTGTCAAGGCCCTCTAAACCCCCGCAATTGACAAGTGAAGGTTAAGACAACCCTTGCATAGAACAACCGTGATTTTGAAGTATTCTAATTCGCGCGCAGAAAACTTCTCACACAACGTGTGTGTGCATATATATATAATTACTAAAAAAAGAAGATATAGGTAGATTCAATGTTTCCAATACATGTATTAACATTTATATAAATATGTTCTCGTAGGCTTCGACGGTCGTCAGAAGTATTTACCGTTTCTTCTTCCGGGTTGGACCGTGTCAAATTGTTGTTATTTACCGAGCTTTCGCAAATCATGTGATTCGCTTCTTCAGGGCTGAAAAGAGAAGTATAGGAAACACAGTGGACGAAACTGCTTTTTTTTTTCCTATAAAGGAAAAGGAAATAATGATAGAACAAAGAAAAAAATATTAGTAGCACGACTGTATTTACGAGGGAAACTAAATGTTGGGATGAAAATATGGCTGGTAAATATTACCCTGAATGTATTGATTCGTCGTAAGTTGTGAAGAGAATGCAAGAAGCCTAATAAACGCAATCATCTGTGAGTAAATCCACTATTTTCCATATCCCATCAGATAAGACCATTCATACTTCTGAAATGAGACAGTGATGAGACAGTTCATACTTTTGAAAGAAACTTTTTAAAATAAGTTAAATTCATATTTATTAATAATATATTAATATTGATATTGAATTAGGATTTACTCCTGTAATGATTATAATTTATTTATGTAACTCGAATTCACATTCGATTAAATCTCGATACTGCGGTACGCCATCACCGATACAAGTGCGCTCATTTTACTACACTTCATAAATAAGGAGGCATCTCAACACTTGAATTACGTTTATTAAACATTTTCTATAATATGCAATTCTCTTAAAAATGTTATGGAATCAAAATACTAGAAAATTGCAATTTACATATATATTACCCAGTACAACTATACTAAGTACATATGTAAAATGCAATTTTCTAACATTTTAAATATCTTCTTCTTGTTTTTTAACAACTCTTTTTTTTGTGTTATTTTTCAATCTCTAGGAGTAAGATATTGATAATTTTTCAGTCAATATTTCTTCACTTAAAACACCACTACCCTTCGACCGATTTCAGCCATTAAAGAACTATTCCTTCAGAATTAATATGATACTGAATTTGATTACTTTATAAGTAAAATTTGCAGACTCTAGAACATGTAAAGATATTATTAGACATACACAGGCGAGTTTGAACAAAAATATTTTTTTCTTACCCAAAATAGAAACGGTGAAGTTGGTAAAATTTTTTTTAAAAAGTAGCTTCAAGGTACCAAAGTGAATACTTTTTTTTTTTTTTTTTTTTAATTTCCTAACAGATAAAACCTAATTTTAATCCTACCTGCACCGAATTCACTACTACCTGACGAAAGGAATTTAAATATTTTGTTTTCTTCATTTAAAAAATTTCAAACACACACACACGCACAAAAAAAAAATCTAAATTATTTTGAAAGGACCATAATTTTTGTTCATAAAATGGAAATTCGGAACAGGCTGCTTTGTTAAACAGCGCATTAGTATAAACGAGACTAACGGCTTAATTTCATAAGTTGACCATCCGATGATTCATTGAGAGATTGCGGCATAAGGGAAAATGCAATTACCCGTGAGGGGGAAAAATAAGCTAAATCTTATATACATATATATATATACACACACACACACTATACAGTATAATCTGATTTTATTTGTTTTTTATTAAGTCGGCGTAGCATATAAGTTGAAACGAAGAAATTAGAAAATAAATAAAGTGGTTTTACTTTTACAATCTCTGATAGCTGAAGAAAGAGTCCCCATTAACTCCCCCAAGGGGACTATATTCAAGGTAAACAGTGATTCATGCCTGAAGGTGAAATTATGATGTTCAGCTAGTGAGTTCCGTCAATACAGCTTTGTATTGTTCTCTAAAGGAGACATGTGTGACTGCGTGTTCGCAGCTTGTGCAGGACAGCGATTTCTTGTTGGCTAGTGGGGAGGCGTAACTCAGAACTCAACAGAGATTTCAGAAGAGATACACCCAACTTGTACATCAGATAATCCTTAGATATAACCGACCTAAGACTATAACGTCGCGTAGAATTCATATAATAGCTCACTAATTAACAATAAAATCCTTATGGATATGCCTAAAGTAGACATAGGTAGGAATCAAAGTTCATGTGGTTCATTGAGAATATCGTCCGTCTGTGTCCAGAACGTGTGAGCAATTGGACATTTCGTGTAATTTCATTTGAGGGAACCTTAGAGATAACCTAGTTCTAGAAGTGAGGCAACTTTGTCTAACAATGAGCTAATGAATGATTGAATTATTTTCATTAAACATTATTTTCAGCTGCATCCATTGCATTAATATAAAATAGACAAATTTCTCACCGCTTATACTTCTAATAGAAATTTTAGTGTGATAAATATTAACCACTGGAATTTATAAGAACATTTATCTTCCTTACTAAACAAATCTGTATCCAGTTTAAATACATGAAACTAAATATTATGACCACTACATCAAATCCCTCCCCCCCCCTTTTTTTTACTTGCACTCGACACTTCTGCCAAATCTCTAGGCTCAAAACCGATCTTAGATTTTGTATTAGCCACTTCAGAAGGAATGCAGCTTTTGAGATAGCTATCAAGACAGAATTTGGGAAAGGTTTTCTAATATTTTTCCGATCCTATCTGCAAGATACTAAGAAACGACAGTCACTAATATATATATATATGTGTGTGTGTGTGTCTGTGTTTTGCGTGTAACAGCCTGTCGGTCATTCAACGCTTTATTTACCAAAGTTTTCAATTTTTCTTAATTAAAAGCTACAGCATTTAGGGCTCTTTGAGTGTAGTAAAATGTCTTAAGTAATATTTAATTTTATAATAAAGACTAAGACTAATAATAATGATTTAATAAAAAAGAAAGACTAAGTTCCTTATTGAGTAAAATTGGACTAATAAGAGGGAAATTATACGAAATGTCAAGGGCGAACACAAAAAGTTTTTTTTCAATTTAGCGGGCTTATGAAACAATACATATTTGTTTATCGATTAAAAATATTAAGATTTTACACTATAAAATAGAACAATTAGGAGGTGGGGTTTACCAGAGCTAAAAAAAATAAGCAATTTAATGAATTAGTAGATGTTTTTTGTTGGGGTTCGGTCAAGGTAGATCCAAAAAAAAAAAAAAAAAAAAAAAAAATTAAATTTAAATTATCTGCCAACGTTTTTCTTACATTATAAGCCATCTTCAGGGCTATCATGGAGGCGAGAAAACATCGTGTCACTAAGATTCCATTTTCATGACTCTCGCGCTTCTTGGTAGCCCTGAAGATGGCTTCTTCTATCTTAATAATTTTAATTTTATATTTGCCAATTATATTTATAAATTATTAACATTCAGATTGCCTCAAAAGAATGTATGTTTTTTCCTCAAAATTACAAAAACATTAATTTTTTTATGATACAATTTTACATATAAAAGATGTATCTTTTTACTAAAAGTATTAAATTAAACGAATGACAGTCATGAAAATGGGATCTTAGTGACACGACCTCCCCTCTCGCCTATCCCTGAAGATGGCTTACAATGTAAACCGAGACATTGGCCGATAATTTAATAAATACAGTTTTTTTTTAAATTTGTATTTTTTTTTTATCTACCTTGACTGAACCTCAACAAAAAACATCTAATAATACTATCTACGGTCAAACAAACTCCCCATTTGAGCGATAGAATGAAGTTTGTAAAGAACTTTTTCCCATTTGGGCGTGCCCCTGCTGGGAAGACAAGACAAGGGATGGAGGAGCAGTTACAAGCAGCAACAAGAGAGACGGTTATCTTTTTGAAGACATACAGAGAGAGAGAGAGAGCAAGACGTTACGAAATATACCAGCTTTCCCTTCCGGACAATCGGGGTTAGGGGTGAAATGATAACGTTATGAATGAGGCAACTTACGAAAGCTTCATATATTGGCATTTCTCATCACTAAATAGGCATTTACATAACCGTGGCCTACTTGAAATCCGGGCTATTTCAATATTTGCTCAAGACTAATAACAGTTGTGACTAAAAAAAGAAAAGAAAGAATATACTTTTTTTTTTGTATTAACTATTTTGAAAACTACGAAAGAATCCTAGCTATAAAAATTGTTCATAGGGCAGATTTCTCATTATTATTTTTTGTGCCTACAAGACAAAAAAAAAAAAAAAATTAAATACAAAATCAAGAAAATGTGAATTCATAACTTCTGATGCGACAATACTTTTCTCAATTAAACACATTAAATTTCATTGTAAACAATAAAAAAGTCTCGTTACGCAAAAGTTGAGTAAATTAAACGAATATAACACGTTATACTAAAGATATACATAAATAAGAGTAGATGACAAATGTGATAGCCTTTTCTATTTTCAGCCTCATTTGAACCACTCGAACCATGGATGTATGGGCTATCTACATGTAAGCCACCCAATAATAGGAGACCATGGCTCGGAGCAAGCTTTCATTTCTCAGGATGATTTGAACCCGCGGCGCCAGGATTGCGAGGCCCGAACTACCTACTCGGCTTCCTTAATTTGGTCTTCAAGTCACAGAGATGTATAATAAAGGAAGAGGTTAATGCCGCTGAGGCGAGTTTTAGAGCGCGGAACAGACTGAAGATGGCAATCGATTCTCTGACTTATATCTTCATTAAGATCCCTTCCCGCAAAGGCGTACCAAACAGCCATTCACTGATCACTGACAGCATCAGCTGTAACACTACCAAAAACATTGATAATATTGGAGATTACTTCTGTTCCGTAGCAATTGAGAACACCTTCTTCATTACATAGAAAAATATTAGTCTAAAGAAATACTATCATCGTTGTATTATATCATTAAACATCAAATATTACCTTAGAAATATTACTACACTCAAAGAGCCCTGCACTAAAGAGTAACCACCCCTAACCTTACATAAAAATATTTACTCATGCACAGTGACCTACTCTCCAACTTGAATTTTTTTTTTAAAGAGTGAATTTTGTTTTTGTTTTTGTGTCTTGCGAAGAAAATGTATAACAAAAATAATACACACACGGTTAGATAATCCTACACTGTGGTGCAGGAGTCTCCCTAAGAACCAAAATTTGTCAAGTCAATTCTATTAAAACTGCATTAATAAGATTAAAATTAATTATAAATAACTGACGGATACATATCTCATGATACTCTGTACTCAGAAGAAATTAAAATAAATAAGTTGAAAATTATATTATAATAGTCCAATATCCGAGTTGATGACTGCTCTCAAGCCAGGTATAAATAGGTCAAAGGTACTTCAAAACAAACAGGCGGAAAAAAATGGTGTCTGACTTGCTTTCATATCTGTTGGGAGAACTGCAAGTTAACATATTCCATTAAAGATGGGTAGAGACCAAATGACTTATATCGATAAAATATTACAGTAATTAACACCCACATAGGCAGACAAGACATTTTGAAGGAATATTTTTATTTCTACATATTGTGATCGCAAATTGGGGGTCTTCCTAATTGGTCATAAGTATATTTTTGTGATATGCATGAAATTTCACACATATGTTTTTTTTAATAATTTTTAATACCAATTTACACCTCAAAAAATAAAGTATACAAATTAGAGTAAACATAGCAACAAAGAAGCTTTAACGTAAATAATTATTGTGGAAATACTCAGGAAAAAACTGTCATTTGAATTGAGAGATAATTACGAAATAACCTCCAAGAAACGCGACACCGCTCTCTCATTGAACATCTCATTTGAAATGCAAATAAGAAATACAATTACATCAAAAGTGTTTTTCCAAGACTCTCCCCACACGGTCCCAAGGCGCTTCTAAGCTTCTACTCTTACTTCAGAGCCAGCAAATAGTTAAAGAGTTAAACATTCACAAACAAACCCTAACGAATAATCTAAATGTAGATTATTATTATGTAATTATGATGATAATCAGACTCCATAAACTTGCAACGAAAGTCCAGGACTAAAAGTCGAAAGGAGTTCAGCTGAATTGCCGCATGAAAAAATAGCTCTTCCAAGCTAAAAACCGATCTGTTTAGAAGAAATGTCCAAGAACAAACACATAAAACTTAGGTGCCCATGCATGTATAAATACTTGTCTTGGCCAAATGCCTGAACGGATCCTGATGCTGTTTCGTGTGTTATTCATTCAGCCCTGAGGAGCACAACAGAAGCTTTACTCTTTACAAACCACACTCCTTCCCCATAATGAAACAGAAAAAGTTCTGTCTGATAACGCATACTTGGAGATGAAAGTATATATACTATACTATATAATATAGTTTATTCATTTCAGAATGTCCCACGAAGTATTACATAGTCTTAAATGACTGAGAAAAACCAAATAAATCATACGTAGTGGTGCCCACATTAGATAAATCTTGTTTTTGACTTATCATTAAGAAATGGAGAGCTTGGACAAAACATTATTAAAAATATTCAAATGGAGATTTTTTTTGACCGTAGATATCATTATTAGATGTTTTTTTTAATAATGGGGTTCGATCATGTGTGAGTCATGAAAATTTGATCTTAGGGACACGACATCCCCTATCGACTTCATGATGGCCCTAAAGATGGAAGCGTTTGCAGATAATTTAAAAAATACACCTTTTTTAAAATGTGTACTTTTTTTAAAATCCACCTTGACCGACCCCTCCCCCCCAATAAACATCCAATTTTTATTAAACATATATTTATTTATTACATTCTGTTAAATTAAAACATTTTGTAATTTGATCACCACAATGAATTAGAGAAAAAAAAAAGACATTCAATGTCAATCCCATGAGGAGAGAAGGTGACCAATGACACCACTCTCAAATTATTTACAGATTATGTCCCCAGGAGGTCTAGGGGCCTTCTTCGTTTGTGTCGACGCGGAGGTTTAATGATTTGATAAACTCATATTAAGAAAAAAAAAATTATTGATGTTGTGCGAGCTCTTTTAATTTTATAATAAAAAATAAGCTCTATGTTTAGTTCGGTATTTATGCATTTCATTGTAAATCGTGGAAAGCATTTATTTTGGTTTAAATCAGATGAGCGAAAGAAGGGACCGAAATTTAAATAAATTGGAATACAATTTGTGTATAATTTAACTTTCCAACGATGTTTTATATAATTTTAATGAATAACTAAAACAGCTTAAATTATGCACCTCTTGCTTTAAAATTTGGCATTAATTATTCAACCCCCCCGTAATTGGGGAAGATGACAGTGCTCGGCAAGGGTTGGGTTACGCCTGAAAGGCTTCTTTGACCTGACTGGAAGCTAACCTCAACCCTGGTCCATTAGGCCTATAAATGNGATACTTTATTTTGCTAAGGTAACGCCAAAGAAGAAATTTGAATTTTGCATCAATCTGGCCATCGATACCAAAAACATTTAACATTTTGTATTCAATGAACTGCGAAAGTTCTTTGAAGACCGAGATCGTGAAAAAAAAAAAAAAAAAAAGAAGATAAATTGCGATACCTTATAATAATTACATTTCAAATTGATAGTATAACAAGAAAAGTATAGATCGGGGATAGTTTATAACAGCCTATATAACTGAAAAATAATAAAAGAGACAATTAAAACTTAACAATCATAAATAAGAAAATTACAAGATTATGAAAAAAAGAAAAATATTTATAATTTCTGATATTAGATAAGTAAGTCTTCAATATGGAAAGTTAAAGTAAGAAGATTAATTTAATTAAATCAAGAAAAAAAATATTGAAGATAAGAAAAATATCAATACAAATATAGTAGTTATTAGTAAATAGACTCAATACTATCTCCACAGATATCAAATGATTCTATTCAAATAATGTCCAACAAGAACAATAACCAAATCCAAAAGAATCACACAACTTGTTACTGATCCCGAACAAAGAATCAAGGTAGATAGTCTTACTCACAAGAACACCCAAGAATGAACACTTAGCTTAACTAATAACGTACTGAATATGTAATCCACAGTTCCCAAAATATCTTCTTATTCCAATTACAGGTAACATAATGTTCTACTGTAAGATACTTATTTCCTCTTAAGTATCGTAAAAAAAAAAAAAAAAAAAATTTATTAGGTTTTTAGTAGGCGTTAATTCTTAACGAGTTCCGGGAGGGTTAAAAAGAGAGAACGCCGAAGCTTGACTAAAGGAATTAGCCTTAAGTTGGGGCTAACTTTCTAGCGAGAGGAGAGATAAGACCAGGGGGAATGACGAAGGGAGACTGTCGGGCACCACAAGCTGCAGCGCTGCTGTAGATAGGACGGAAGCAGGAGTCCCTACTCACACATGGCAGAGCAAGAGTACGGTGGGTGACATTCCCATGGTTCTCTGTCATATGGCTAGCTATATATATATGGCCTTTAGATCATAATTCAAGTTTAAAATGCATAGAGGGAAAGGGTATACTATGCGATTCTAAGCTTTCCCAAGATATATATGTTAAACTTTGCCTGGCGAAAATTATTCTTTTCTTCCTCAAGAAAGATGCGACATTTCTTTCGGATTTTCATGCCCATAAACGGTCCTTGATTATGACGTCAATAAAATTAAGACTATTTTAAAACAATTTAAAATAATTACACACACTCACACACAATAGTTCAATTTGTAAATCTCTTTCAAAAAGTTATTGTAAAAATTGTATAGAAATTTTATCCTAAATTATTCTATATTCTTCGTAACTCAAATAACGACGAATATACAACGATAATAAATTTTGTTCTTCATGTTAACACCCCTCTATCTCGTCCGATTTGAGTCAAAAACTAATTCGTTTGTGAGTATGCAATGAAAAGCCTAAATAAGAAATTTGGTTTTTATATTTAAAAATAAGAGTCCTGCCAAACATTCAAAATTACAATCTAAAATGTTTTTTCTTAATGTGAATTTTTGTAAAAGTGTTAAGGAACAAAAATATTAGAAAATTATTTCTACACGTATTAATTAATTTACATAAATTTTTCGCATATCTAACAATAATAACTGCTATTTAAGACCTCGTACAACGGTTTGCAAAAATAAGCTTTTAACACAGAATATTAATTTTATTAGTTGTGGACGCTAAAGCTTGAAAAGTATATATATGAGTGTGTAATTTATATTCCAATATGAATAGGTAGATTTCCACAAGGGGAATGTACCAAGAGAAGTTAAGAGCCATAAGGCAGAGGTTGGACACTGACATCACGGATTGGATGAGTTTCGTCATCGTTGCTTCTCTGTCTCTGTGCTACGAAAATCTTCCACCTAGCCCATTTCAAACTCATCATGTGGGTTAAAGTTAGATACGAAATGTGATCTTCCCTTCTGATACTAAACAATAAACTTGTATTGTTTCAATAGAAAAATAAGGTCATTTCTTAAAGCAATCCGGTTCATTCAGCGTAGTTTCGTGGTTTCCGATTCAAAGAACGCAACAAGTAAAGTAACTATAAATCCACAATAATTACATGATAAGATTTCATTATCTTCATATCAAAGAACGAAATAACTACAGCAATTTTTTAATTTAAAACAATGAAAAAGATTCATTATATACTAGAACAAATATATGATTTTGTATTCTATTTGTATTTGAAAAATAAGGATTGAAAATATTTTAAATACAATACATGGAAAATTTGTTCCAGCGCGAGCTATTGTACTATGATTTATTTCAACTGAAAGGACAATATGAATACTTAAGAAATAAATCCAAGTGATCACACAAAATAATATGGTGCTTGATTTTCGTAAAGTCTCTTTATTCTTTTATATTCTCTCGTATTATTTTATGCGAGTTGCGATGAAGCTGTAACAGGAAGACAAAAGAGAATAACAATAGAAATAAATAGTTTCAGGGGGAATTCTTTGTAGGTGATGATGCTTCTAGAAGTATAAAGTGACTCAGGACATTGTTTCAGGATAAGGAACAGCTGTAGCGAATCCTAAGATAAAGAAAGACCTCGAAGGCCCTGACTTCATGACAATGGACTTTAAAGCTATTCGTCAGACATACTACTCCTGGGAAAGATACTTACGTACAGACCACGGCTCATGTAGACAATTCCATATTAGCCCAATACTTACCGACAGAGGTTCAAGCCTAAGGAGCTAGCCAGGCCCTGTTATAGCGAGCTGGAGAATATCGGAGTATACGTATTTCGACCGATGAAGTTGACGGTCTACATATTTTGCGAGGGTCGACAATACGTGAAGTTGCTGACGGAACTCGAAAGGCGGATCGGACCATGAACAGGTAAGCAATAACTTTCATTTACATTGAAATAAGAAAATATTCAAACAAATCAGTGGAAGGAGAGAACCACTAACAAAAAACAGGTATTATTTTCTACTTTCTATTCGATGAATGAGAAATACTAATGACATTTAATATTAATTAAATATAACAGCTTATTTAAAAAGAAAAACTGAAGACTAAATCCCACTTTGAATATTTGATTTAATGCTTAAAAAAGAGTTTTAAAATTAAATTATAAAACTTGCATACAATAAAATGCTCGATTTTGGTTTAATAACATATTTCAGTGATTAATGTAAAATCATTTTGAATATTATTTAAAACAAAAATACTAAGATAAATTTTATATAATATAATTATAACATTATTNAGTTGTTTTCTGCAGTTTACAATGTGAACAACCACCCTGGGGAGATTTCTCCACTCAACGCCATTGCCCTGATGATGGCTTACTAGCTAAGCCGAAACGTTGACATAAATAAAAATATTACTCCAAATTTTGGTGTATATTTTTTTCTTCCTGGCCGAAACCCCGACCATTCTCACTTGAGATAGTAGAGTTTGAGTTGAGACACGGGTCTCATCCGACAGTGCAATCGGGAACTCCACAATCAGAAATTATAATAAGATCTTAGAAACACTTTTTATAAATGTCTAATAATAACTTTATTTTATTTCTTTAATATTTTTTTCAGCTTTTTAAGTAAGTATTTTAAAAATGGGCCTATGGAAAAAGCCTACAGTATAATATAAGAAAATCCGACATGCAGGAACAGTGCAAAAATATACTTTATCATATTTAACGGGAGATGCATGGTAATTAGATAAGGAAACAGTTGAAGCGGAGAGCTAAGGGTTGTTTTTGCATCCCTTTAAACGTTTAAAATATTTATAGTTAAGAGGCGAGCAAAAGTACGATGTTCTGTACGCGAGTACAATGTTCTTCTAAAAAACATATTAAGGATTCTTCAATTTAACCTTTCTTTGACACCTATGCTAACTCTGCAAAAGATTTCTCAACTCATCGGCGCTTTTCGGAAAGAAACTTGAATACCGAATTTGATTATTTTATTTTTGAGGTTGTGGGCACGATAGCACGTACCAATAGATGAGCGTGCATATCATACATAAAGCTATATATTATATATAACTGATAAATTCCTTCAAACAAATTATATTTTTCACATTGTTGTGTTTTTGGAATAATAAATTCAATTCTTTCAGGGCTTCCACAAGAACAACCAAATAAGCACTAGATAAGTTTGATATATAAATGGAAGATGATAGAATCGGATACATTTTTCCGAAAACACGATAGTGTGGAAAACTTGATTTTGTGGAGGAAGCGAAATCACAGCGAAATGTTATAGCGCTGGCAGTAGAGGGCCTGGAAAAATATTGATATAAAATTGTATAGATCCTGTATTGGGTTAAATTTTGTGGGTCAAAGAGAAATGTCAAAATCATGAAAAATTAATATCAAAATGAAAAATAAAAAATAGCGTTTAATTGCACCAATAACAAAGGAACTGTAAGAGAGACGGCATAGAGGAATTCTAATAGGGGAGGAGACTAAGGGTATACATGTAACCTCCATGCTCTCATAAACATGTGAAAGTTGAAGGCCGACTGTGGCAGGCACTGCTTCCTAAATGTCCGCATTCCTCAACCTAGCCAAAAGCAAAAGTATTCACTCCAAATAATTCAAGATTTGCGTATGAAATTATAAAATAAATTTTTAGGCCATACATTCTAGAAATCAGGTTTGATGATCTCGGATATAAATCATCTCTTAGAATTAATATTTCAGTTGTATATTATTCCTTTTTGCTATAACTCCATAACAGAAACGACAGGCAGCGTTGTCAACAATGGTACTTAATGGAATTAATACTAAATGTGCCATCGGTAGATGGTCAAACTAACTTAAAGGAGAGCGGTATATTTTTGCTTTTTCGCTCCCCCCTCTTTCACAGATACCCCCTCTACAACAAAAACTAGTTCTCTTATAAAACAAATATTTTATGAAGCAATGATTTACACTTTTCCCCCTTAAATTTACAACTAATTTTAATTATAATTTTTTTTTCGACGAAACAAGTTCATAACTTCTATTCATTCTTTATTTGAAATCGGTCAGGGAAGTCTTATTTTTTTTTATTTTATTAAGCTACTAGCTCAAAATAGTCTAGAAACTCTCTTTTAAGAAGTGATTTTTCTCCAATGGTGATATTTTGCGGTGTTACCTTACTTACATCCATTAAGGAATGAATCTAAGTCCTGTTAAATTAGGATTTTTTATTTATTTAATGAACTAGATGCAAAATCACTAAAGCTACAAAAACGTACTCCTATTGCTGATTGAAGGATCTGCAATTATATTTTCTAAATATTTGAAGATTTTGATAAACTAAACAAACAAAACAATGAGATAACGCAATACCAAAATAGGAACAGAGAAAGATACAGTCAAAGTACTGTAAGGTACACTAAGCAGCTTAAACCATACTGGCATAGCAATCATTTTCCCATATGGGCAGGCAGAGATTCCCCGCCAAAAGCAGTTTTTTTATTTTCATATTTGGAAGAATTAAGTACCTTGTTAGTAGTGGGCTTTAGCAGAATATATACTGAAAGTAGCATATAAAACCATGTAAAGTCGTTTTAATACACGCCTAAAGTTACCTACAATAGTAAATCTGTCTTTTTTTTTTTTTTTTTTTTTTTTACTATCACAAGTAAAATATGGACAAGAGCAGAAAACTTAAATAAGACACTTAATTTTTTGAAAATATTTAGGGATAAAAGGGTTGGTAAGGGGGAACTTTGAGAGGAATTATTGCTGACTAGGATTACCCCTGATACACTGTGCAACTGTCAACTAGGTGGTGTGAGAGAGGTCGGTGGGTATGTATGTATGAGTATGTTTAAGTACAGCAAGTATTTAATAATAAAACAAGAAAACTCACAAATGCAGTAGGGTTTTGACTACGTCATAGATTACCATTGAAAAGATACAGTGAAATCGTGTCACAACAAAGAAATCTTTGAAACACTATTTTCTATTTATTACGGTAAAAAGCTGGGCAAAGACGCACTAATGAGACGATAAACTTGTAGATGATAAGCGCCGTAGCAATGACACTCAACAATAGCGCAGTTCGGCGAAAGCTTTTGAAATTGATACAAAATTTAATTAGAGCAACCCACTCAACTGACTTGATCACCCCACTTGTCAAACGCTCGAATCCAATGAGCAAACAGGGGGTTAATATTGTTGAAATCTAAATGGCATAAATAGTCTCTGGGTAATGGACCAAGGTGGATTGATACCAAGCATCTTCGGCAGAGATTTCAATCATGTATTCATGAAATGACTTCAAAAAGATTTTCTTTCAAGAATTAACATGCACCCAGGAGAAATCAAATAAGGCAAGTAGAGACAGGGTAACAGGTACTTCAATTTTACTACTTAATATCAGGGAACTTCTCATGCTCAAAAGCAGAAAATTTATACGTCACCCAAAAAGTATTAAGCTAATGTATAAATTATTTATTTGTTCTTAGAAAATACATATAATAAATATTGAGATAAATTTATAGCTGAAACACCTATAATAATATTGAATGTTATTATATTCAAAGGAAGAATAAGCTCTTTAATAATTGTGGAACAACGCAGAGGACAAGTACAAAAGATAATCAGGCTTGTTCTTTGGAATATTTGGAATTAATTTAGGATTTAAGGGGAAAGTGAAAGAGGCCAAAGAGACAGTGGAAAGTACACAAGTTAAGACCATTTTTTAACAGCTCAGTATATTTTAATTATATCTTCCTATTACATTAATAAGTTATTCGTAAATAGATTCTCTCTTACACACCAACTGGGAGATTCCTCATCTCCGAAGAAAAAATCCTTTATATTTAAAAAGCACAGCTTAATAAGTGAAATTTTTTATTAAAAAATAATTTAAACTGCGCAGATTGTAGTTGTACATTTTGAGAAAACACTCTTCATGGAAAAATAACATTTTACACGAGTTATATTTAATGCTTCTTTAAAGTGTTTTGAATTTTACACCTTTTATTGTACAATTTCACACTAACTAATAACAGCAAATATGTTAATGATTTTAAAAATTTAATTTTCCTTCAAAATGATTTCAGCCATTACTTAAATTAATCAGTAAAAGGATTGAGGAAAGAATTTTGTAGTGAATTTTGTTTTCATCATATATATATATATATATATAAAGCATTACGATTTCCTATTTGTTTATCCTACTCATACTATTAATATATTCACAAAAAATAAATAAAACTTAATGTTTAATTGCTGCAAAATGGTTCTAGAGCCGTTCTGGCAAGCTTTATCGAGAAATACAAGCTTGAGCCATGGGTATTTAAAACAGGACGGCTACCCGTAGCTATATTATAATATAAATTACGTTCAAATGGAGAGTTTTTGACATTATTAAGAGAGATTAGTAATGTATCTTGACCAAACCAAAAAAAAAAAAAAAAAAAAAAAAANATTGTATTAAATTAAATTAAATGAAGCTTGATATAATTAATTGAAAGATAGATTCAAAAAATGTTTAGATAATTAGTAAAATGCAAAATTAGAAAGGAATTTAACCAGAATAATATATTACCTATAGCAACATGTTTTATCGCTTAAACTATTATATTTAAATTCACTGCTATCATAAAAATTAATGTTACAAAGACTTTCTATAAAATGAATTTAAGACTGATGTAGTTTGTAAGGCTAAGATTAGTAAACTAAGATTTCATTATTAGTTAATTATAAATTGTGTATGAGATACTTTATTTTGCTAAGGTAACGCCAAAGAAGAAATTTGAATTTTGCATCAATCTGGCCATCGATACCAAAAACATTTAACATTTTGTATTCATTATACAAGAAATGCAAAGGGAGCCAGAAAAAAAATAACATTATTTAAAAATTATTAAAAATCGGTAAAGTGAGTAAATCTAAATTACCAAATATACCACATTAACAAAGCCCAAAAACCCCTTTGGGTTTAGTCAAGCAAATTAAAGGGATTCGTTTTTAGGTCAAACTTGAATGAGGGGAGGAGAGTATAGAAACAAAACAAGCCAAATTTAATAATTGCATATATTTTGGTTATTATAAGTGTTACGAAAAAAAGTAATGTAAAAAAACTGTTAAGTATATACATACACATACAAACACAATTTTGCTTATGGATACGAGCGCTATCCCTCTTCTTGGTTGCCTAGAGCTAGCCTCAACATCACTTACAGGTTTTAAAATGAGAAAAAAAAAAATTGTTCACTTTTATTTATATTCATATTAATAATAAAGCATGAGAAATCTGTACAGGTTTGAAAATTACAGTTTGACACATTCGGATTGCAGATAGATAATGATGAGTTCTTTTTAATGATTTTTTTTGCATTTTTTTCTTGAAAAATAAATAAAAAAATAGAAAGAAAAAAGCAAGTTAAGCGCAGACGCATACAAAGTTTTATAGCTTGATAAGTAAAACATTAATTATGACCTATTGATCGGTTAGAAAAATCCTTATAATAAGTTCAGCATAATACTTATCCCATTGCCTCGTAAGTAGCTATACCTGAAGATGTGGTCGAGGCAAAACTGAGCACTTGAGAATTGCCTATATTGTGGAGTAATGAAGAGGTAAAAATACACCTACACTACAAGAGAAGAGGATAAACACTTTATCCAACAATGTAATGGACCAAATGTATTATATTTTTCAAACATCACAACATATTTCATAAGAAACGTATGTGGAAAATCATAATCTAAAAATATATGCAAATACATGTGAAAATAAAAGAAAAATTTTCAACAGACTATTATTATTATTATTATTAATAGCTTCTCTTTGGCAGGATAACTGAAGAATGAAATTGATTTCCTAAGATTTGAACTAAGTACCCTCATACATTAAATAGATGGTTTTTTCTTCTTTTTTAGAGAAATCTGCAGAATCACTCTGAGGACATTTATTGAGAATGCAGGCATAGTCATTATTGATGACCAAAGCGTTGAAAACAAGTAAGTGACCAAGAAGAGCCCTCTGGAACAGTAGAGGGGGGAAATGGATGCGGGGATTTGGGAAGACGGTGATCTCGCCACACATCTG
Source organism: Oncopeltus fasciatus (assembly GCA_000696205.2). Taxonomy (NCBI): domain Eukaryota; kingdom Metazoa; phylum Arthropoda; class Insecta; order Hemiptera; family Lygaeidae; genus Oncopeltus; species Oncopeltus fasciatus. Next base: position 681,922 of record KZ806891.1, read on the forward strand.
TTTCGCACACTGGCCCACATCCCGACGGCCCTGAAAGTAAAACTTGTTTCCGCCGGCGATATCTCATGTAATGGAGTGTACATCTCGCTCCAATCGGAGGAGCAACACTGGCCTATCCATCATCGTATACAGAGCACGCCAAATAATGGAATTTAATGTTACCTAAATCTAAAGTAATGGAATTATTACTCAACAATTACTCATTGAAATAATTATACTCTATTTGTTATGAAATACTGTATCTTTTAAGTATTGATTATTTTTAAAAATTGAAAAGTAAAGGTTTATACCATTAGATTATATTAATTGGGGTTCGGTCAAGGTAGATCCAAAAAAATACAAATTTTTAAAAAGTGAATTTTTTAAAAAGATTATCTGCCAACGTTTCGGCTTACATTGTAAGCCATTTTCATGATAGCCCTGAAGATGGCTTACAATGTAAGCCAATACGTTGGCAGATAATCCTTTATTAAAAAATACATTTTTTTTTAAATTTGTGTTTTTTGGATCTACCTTGACCGAACCCCAATTAATATAATCTAATAATAATATCCATAGCCAAAAAAACTCTCCTTTTAAAGGTTTGTACCGTTTATATAATATATTTATTTTATTATACTTTAAAAAGATAAAAGATAATTTCAAATTAGATACACAGACTCAATTAAGGTTATCACACAAAAGTGACCTATAGCTAGAAAAAAAAAACTTTATTTGTGCTTCCTATGAAGTATCTGTTCAGCAATTTAAATGTTAAGCTTAAATCAATAATTCTGTTTTTTCATATCAAAATCCAATGCTATTGTGGCAAGCTAAAGTCAATACAGCATACAATAGCTGAGGAGGGAAAATCTATATATTTTTTTTATAAAAGCCTTTCAATTTTTTTTTTTCTTTTTCCATGTTCATTCATAAGGAATGAACAATACGGTGACCCAGTGGTTATGGCTCTGGGATTGAGACTGAGAGAAGTTGAATACTTACAGTACACATAAGCTTTTTCTGTCATTACTTCTGCTTGTAGACCAAGGAGTTCTTCTGGAAACATCCAGGGCTAGTTCGGAACTATTTTCAAACAAATAAAAAAACTTAACACGTCGTGGTTTTCAGACGTCCACGGTTTAACCCCTGAACTCCAGCAGTACTGATTCAATACATACCGGTCTTGATAGTATACTCTTTCCCTCCATTTACCAGAATTTTGACACTCTTGCAAAAAGTTGTTTGAACACTTAAGAATTTGCCCTGTTTGAAGGATAATTTATAAATTCGAAATATTAACAGGACTTGGTAAGAAGAGTTGAACAGTTAAAGAGTAATATGGAAGAAGGGAAGGGGTATTAAAAGAAAATAAATAATGTCTTTTTAACCATTCACTACCCTAAGTTTTCATTTTACATTTTATATTATCAAAATAAAATTAAAATATAAAATAAATTAGTAAAATCAAAGATAAAGAAATTTCAAAGGGAGGAGGGGAGAGCTTAAGCCGAAATTATCATCTCATTCTTTTTCCAGCTCTTATCAGTCCAAGACTAGAAAAATAAGATTTTCGTTGGGATGGTGTGTAAAAATATTTAGTTAAAAAAAGTAGGAATATTATGTCATAAGTCAATCAAAATTAATTGACTAAGCGTTAGTGTAGCTGTGTACCATAGTGCTATGTTTAGCATGCTTAGGGTTTAATTATGGACATCAAGTTCATTTACATTTGATTTGTACATAATAACAATATGAATTAAAATAAAATTGCAGCTGGGAGTGGAGCCAGTGATCAGACTTTATTAGTATCCTTTTTTTTTCTTTTTTTGCTTGACAGTAAATATACAATATTTTTAACACTGATTTTAGTTGTGTATGTAATCCCTCGTTAAATTTTATACAAGAAATGCAAAGGGAGCCAGAAAAAAAATCATACTACCTCAGCCGGGACTCGAACCCGGTTCTCCTGCTTTCCGGGAAGTTATGCTGACCATAACACCACCGAGGCTAGCTAGATAATCTCTCCAACTCCCCGCACTTTACTTCCAGTCTAAACCGCCAAGTATTAATTTATAATCGTATTATATTCATGTTTATGTTGTAGGACAACGGCTCACTTAAACGGAATTCTCCTGGCCCAGTCATTTGCCTAGTCTGATTGTTCCGTAATAAGAAAGTAGTTCTCCGAAAGCAAAAGGATTCGCTCGCTGAAGAGTTGCATCACCAGTAGGCGTTAATGGCTTGCGGCTCACCACAATGGAGTGCCTCTTCAAATGTCTGCATGTCCCGGCAATAATAGCAACAGTTGTAGAACAATGCGCCTATTGCAATGCAAATAAAACCCCGTCCCGAGAAACATCTAGGTGACATAAGTGAGCTTCGGGAAGCCTCCGTAGCATGAGCCAGAGTACTCGAGAATCATAGAGGAATGTAACTTTGCTATGAGAAATGCACAGGGAGCCAGAAAAAAAAAATCTCACTAACTCAGCCTGGAATCGAACCTGGGTCTCCTACTTTCCGGGCATGTATGCAGACCCCTACACCACCGAGGCAGGTTAGATAATCTCTCCAGCTCCCCGCACTTTATATCCGAATCTAAACCCCCAAGTAAGACGAATATATCGTCTTATACTCGATCTCACATTTTTCGGCTATTTGTTAGACTCTCGTTTTTTCCGATATTTCTTTTTTAAACAATGATATTAATTGTGGTATGTAATCCCACGTTAGTGTTTCTACAAAAACTGCACAGGGAGCCAAAAAAAAAAAAAAAAAAAAAAAAAAAAAAAAAAAAAAAAAAAAAAAAAAAAAAAAAAAAAAAAAAAAAAAA
>KZ806891.1:686071-702188 GCA_000696205.2 Oncopeltus fasciatus
TTGTTGGGGTTCGGTCAAGGTAGATCCAAAAAAAAAAAAAAAAAAAAAAAAAAAAAAAAAAAAAAAAAAAAAATCCACAAAAAATCTCTACGGTCAAAATCTCTTTATTTGAACTCATAACAAAACTTGGGGTGTTCCTACAATGTCACGTAGACCTCTCACCAGACTTCAGGCGCGCAACATGGCCTACTAGATCTTCTCTGCAGTCTCACCAACACCAAAAAACGGCATCAACATCACATCATCACCTACACTTGCAGCGGATACCACTAGCCAGGAGTACACCAACACACCATTGATTTGGTTTCTTTCGTTATTTCAGAACCAAATACCCGTCACTCAGTAAGCCTCTTAACATACATATCTTAATACATAAGACAATAGCTACTATCAATCAATAATATTATAAATGCAGGACAGATAAATTCTTCCTCTAATTCATTACCAATACCTGCAATATTATCACACTACACTGTATATATATATATATGTATATATATATATATATATACATATATATATATTATAATATAACTTAATTGGGTATTATTGGAATATATATTTTATTTAAAAAATAAATCCCAAATCAATATGATTAGAAGAAAAAGGCAGGGGTTAAAAAATACAGCATCGAGGTAACAGAAAACTTTTTATGAAAATAAATAGAAATTATGATGCAAATGAAACCTTTTAGTCTATGTGGCGTAACTGACCATTCCTCAGCTATAAGCAGGCAGATCAGATGTAAAGCATTAACTCCGGCAAATTTGTATGCTCCCACTTCCTCCACTTAAGGAGATTTGTTTGCCCATTTCAGTTCTTTAAGTTTATTGTGACTCAAACTAAAAGAGGAAGAAAGCACAAATGAAACTTGTACCTCTTTCAAATTTTCCAATAAAACGCCTTCTAAAGAAATTGTTCGTGCTAGGGAAGAGTTAGAAAAGACCCTCGGACAAACTCCTGGTTTGGCAGACAGACACATTCGCCGCGTTTACTACAAGCCCTACAGAGGATACAAGATACTGATACTGAAGCCTACCACACAATCATGGCGCAATTCTCCAGCTGAATCACTCTGATTTCTCTCCGACTAAATGCCATTGCAATTGAAGTGCCAGATGAAACTCCCTCGCCATTCCCTTCCTCATTCCTGCAGGAGTCGGTATGCACTTCCTACATGCAAGTCACTATCCGGCGACGCGTTCCCACTCCCCGAGAAAAGCGAAGCAGAAAGCCGTTCAAATTAATTAAGAATCCGCGGGAGCATGGAATGTTCGTCAATCCCAACGGGTTTTAACTCAGTTTCTCCAATGAAATCTCACTCAGAAATGTTTTGTTTCTACTTTCAATCTCACATTCCACGAAGCTGAAGGAGAGAAAAACAAGACTAGCGAATTAAGAATAGGAGAAACAAAATAGTGTTAAGCAATTAATGAGAGGGAACAGAATAAAAAAATCTAACTGTCCCAGCCAGGAATCGAATCTGGATCTCCTGCTATCCGGGCCGGTGCACTTGCCAGTTGTGCTACCAGGACATTTTATTCTATTCCCTCTCATTAATTGTTTAAAATTTACGTGGGGTAAAAAACCACAACCAAATAAAAAATGTATAAAATAGTGTTAAGTTTCATTGTTAATCTAAAGTATAAGCCCCTGAAGAAAGAATAAAAATATTTTTTTTCAAATAGCTTTAAATACTGCAGGTAAATTCCCGCTTCTATGATCCTATGAGAGCTCAACTTCACTTTCAGAGATGAGTGAGTAGCGTTAGTGAGAATCTAAAGGGTTATATATAAATATAAATAATCTAAAGGGTTATATATAAATATAAATAATCTAAAGGGTTATATTATATTATGTCACAGACAGTAAACACATGTATTCGGCCACGAAGATGGATAATGTCCGAAAGCGCTCGCCGACAGAAGATGGTTTGCAGAAACCAATGAAGACGGATAATAGAAGGTATGAAAGTTAGTGAGAATACTCACTGCTAGATTCCTGCCGAATTGGCGGCAAGGAAGAGAGAAAGGCCAGCGAGGTAGGAAATGTCCCCAGGTGACTTGGGAGTCCTACTTATTCCCTCCCGGGGGAAAGCTCTGTCGGGCGAGGACTGCTAATGAAAAAGTCAGGTAAAGGCCATCGGCAACTGGGCCATCTTCGAGTGGAGTTCTTTCACATGAGGCTTCCCCTTATCCCGCAAAGGGACACGAAATACTGCAGCAGCCACTCTTTTCCGCCGTCTTAAGCCTCCTCTGGAGTCGCACAGAGAGCCAGTAAGTGACAACACACAAGACAACCGCATTTAAGGAGTGGGATATGAGAGTAGTGTATTTTCACCATCATGACTGAACCAAACTCTAATCTATTAATAGGGCAGAATAATTGTTGCACCAAATCATTTGTTTAGTATGGGCGTGTCGTTCTTGATTTAATTAAAGCACATATAAAATTGACTCATGGAAATAGAATATGATAGATGTAACGGATTATAAGAAAAAAAGGGTAAATTTGTTATGAAATCTTACAAACAGCAGCCAAGAATCTGCCAGAAGCTCTTCATACCTGCAAAAAAAAATATGTTTTTTAAATTGATAAAAAAACTAATTGACTGTTATTAAAACTAATAAAATCAGAAAAGATAGTTGGTAATACAAGCAAAACAGCATAATAATTAATCTTGTTTAGTTTAAAATCAAGTAAACTATATCTTCAAATAACAAAGGTACACTTCTTCACCCTCCATGCACCATGTAGGGCAGCTACCACTATTGGAATTTGCGGGGAAAATATTTCTGAAAGTTTCCAGATTTACAAATGTGCAGTTCTAAAAAAGGAACTGAACTCCCCCCCCCCCTCCCCCAGTAAAAAGCCATATGACTTATCTTACACACAAAAAAGAGAAGGATAAACTTTTTTTTTTTATTAGATGTTTTTTGTTGGGGTTCGGTCAAGGTAGATCCAAATTTTCAGTCATGAAAATGGGATCAAAGGGATACGACGTCCCCTTTCGCCTTCATGATAGCCCTGAAGATGGCTTAGAATGTAAACCGAAACGTTGGCAGATAATTTAAAATAAAAATACACATTTTTTTAAAATTTTGTATATTTTGGATCTACCTTGACCGAACGACAACAAAAAAACATCTAATAATAATATCTAAGGTCAAAAAAACTCTCCAAAAACACTCGCGAGCTATTTTTTTTATTTTTTTTTGTATTTTCTATTAAACACGACGTACAAAAAGGCTGTCACTTAGCAGCTGCGTAATGTTTTCCACTGGAATAAAGCGACATGAATGCCTAATTTGTGAAAAAAAAGTGCTCAGTCTCTATAGTTACATTCAGAAACATCTTTCATTTCGCATGCACATTGAGAAAAAAAAAAATTTGATTTTTTTCCAAAATAAAACAATTCAACCGTTAAAAATAGAATGTTTCGAATTTGGTTTCTACTTTATTAAAATCGTATAACCCACCAAACTCTGGAAGCTAAGTTTTATACTTAAATATTTTCCTTCAAATGCCTTTCTCGTGAAAATTACTTTTTTTTAAAATAATTTACGTTTTTTTTTTGTTACTAAGACGAGACAATGTTAAATTCTGATCTCATTCAACGGTTTGCAAATCGAAGCTTAAAATGAGAAATTGACGAAAATGGCGAATGCCAGACCGTGTTCAGAGAAATAGGAAGAGCGACATACATTTCTGGAGGTCGCGCCCAGAAACCAACGGGAATAGTTTGATTATTAACGGACATTGTTTTAAGGAGCTGACAAGCCACACTTCGGAAATATCCTAACAGATATGGATTTGATAGCATTGTTTTAACGTAAGCAGATATCTAAGAGGTGGACTATTGTGAAATATCCCAAATAAGGTATATTTCCATTCCTGGGCTGAATGCTTTACTATAAAGACTACTCTTTAGTTGTCATGAGGATTGTTGCCGTTTTCAATGTTGGTCCGAACGTCTTCCAGATACCCTCGAAGTATCCAAGCAAGCCGGATTGAGGACATGTGAGACATCACTAATGATACGTTCTCTACGCGATACGCTTTGCCTCTTACAGGCCATTGTCTCCAGTAATTAACTGTAACGAATGAAAATAGAACCCTTGCGGCTGCATGCACTATCACCGGAAATTACATCACCTCCAAAGATAAGGAATTCGCACATTCCTCCTAACATATTCTTTCTCTTTTCCCGGTAAATATATATTTCTTCTGTGGCTTCCCAAGGATTACCGACCTGCATAAAAACAATTTATTTTACGCTGACTCTAAGTCGAGAGAGTATTTTTCAATTTCTTATCAATATAGACACTGTAGGTAAAGTAAGTATTTCCATTCTATTAAAAAAAAAGAAAAAGTTTATATACAAAGATTACAGGGAAAAATACTTTAAAATACTCAAAAGTAACTTGGAAAACTTCATTTCAAGTATCAAAATATGCACAAATTTAGTAGCTTTTTTTGAAGCTGCCGTAAAAGACACACACACAAAAAAGTATAAAGCAACTATTTAGTTCTTCTTTTATCCTGAATTTAAAATGGTTCTTGCGATTTCGTGGGCTTTTATCCACAGAAACAAAATATTCTGCCAAGAGAACTGATATTTTGTCGATTTATTTATTTATATGGACCCAAATAGACATATGCTAATAAACTTCTTCATAAACGTCTTTTTTATTTATATATCTGTAAATTTGAATATAATGTTTATTAATAACCCAATGCTGGGATTTCTTTATTTCTTCAAATTATACTCTCACAAAATGTGTCTTCTTCTGCTGTGTCTATTAAATAAATAATAGTGTTATTTAGGAGTGAATATAAAATAAAAATATGTTAATGTTAATTTTGGTAAAATCAAAGGTTAATTTGATAAGAATTTGTATACTCTTTCATTTTGTAAAGAGATATTGGATTTGTAGGAAAATAATAATACCCATTTTTAAAACTTGTATTTTTTTTGGATATACCTTGACCGATCCCCAACTAAAATCATCTAGTAACGTTATTTTTATTTCGTCTTTACATAGTTTGAAATAATGAAAAATAAAGTAACACTAGTAGTATGTTTATACGTAAACAATCTAGCAAACTTACTAATATATGTTCATATTTAATTAAATTAATGTTTATAATTTCAGTNGTGTTCTAGCGTTGGATATATACTTCGGCAGAAGTCACATACGGATCTCACTAAAACATAAGGGACCAATTAAAACCAGCCATTACCAGCCTGTTGGGAAGTATTTTCAGGAAGTTTTTTGTTGATTCAATGTCTGTGGGGCGTGGAAGTTATAATTAGAAACAAACAAGATACGACCTATCGACTCCAGTACGATCTTCCCCCTCCCTTCAATTTCCCAACGCTCGGAAGAGAGCGTTATTCGTGGGTTATGTTTGCTTGTCTTACAACATACACACAATGATCCTTTCACCTTCATGTATGATAATTTCAAAATCATGCCAGCTTTGTCTGAAAATTTCTCAACTGAATTATTTCAACAAAAAATTTCCATGTACCTTTCTGACAAGCGATATCAGTTATTATCAACACAAAAAACTTTCATTTGGAGATTTATAAAAGTCACCTAGAACAGCATAATAAAATATTCGTACAAGATATTAGGTCAGAGGATTCAAGAATATTATAATATGATAGTAGTGTTGAAGAATAATGATATATCTTTTTTTTTTTTTTTTTAAAAGCATGAATTACGTTCCGAACTAGAGGGAAATTTGCTAGAGGTCGCCATTTGGCAAATGTCAGATAATGAGTATTCTCTATTGTGAGATAAATAGCTGTGGGCGACCATCCGATAGGAACCCAGGGTTCCGCTTTTCTGCGGTAGCTCTCTGTTTTCTAATGTTGAGGACTAGCCGCGAGTCAGCATAGACTTCCCCTCATCATCATCAAGCTCTTGGGAAACTTACAGGGGGTTTTAGTTACTTAGAACAGGGTCTGTCCACATAATAATCAGTATTACCACATTAGTATAGCAAACTCAAATGTGAGTGCCAGCAGGATCAAAACGTTTACAAAAAATCGTGTACCGTCATTATTTCTGTTAAACGGCCAAATTTCCATAGAAAGGTGTGCAAAGGTTCGTTCAGAATCAAAATCAACATGTTTCTGCGAATATCGTTAAGTCTAAAATTAACATAAGATTTCTCATTGCCAACCAAATCATGGTGGCTTCAGTGGCACAAGCACATATGTTTAAACTGTGACAGTATCGCACTTGCTACCTGCCCGTTGGCCGTCCAAGGATAAGCCTTGTGTGGCAAACTGGCCAATAAAACTGCCCGTCTCTTCCTTTCTCTAGCTGATATAGCCACACTGCCCGGAAAAAGCTTCTATAACTCGCAGCTTATTTTGCCTGGTCTGGTACCATTCATTGTTTCAACAGTTCAAAAATATTTCTCTTCACAAAAGAAATGGAGTATGCTAGTGATAAAGCTTTAGGATTGGCTTAAAAGCCAATCTCTTCATTTATTTTATTTATATATTTTATATTTTTAAAAGTTCATCTGCTTCTTCAACCTCACAAATATGACAATGGCTTGGGATTCATAGGAATGTGGTTCTAAATATTTCTGAAAATATTATTAAATTTTACAAAAATTAAGTAATGCCAGCTGCATTCTTCTGTATCCTGTATGCCACTGGGAAGTTCTCCTGCATCAGCCACTATACTAGTGATGGAGCTGCATTTAAAAGCTCATTTTGGAATTCTTAATCCACCATTTTGGACACTATTCAGCATGATCAGAGTTCGATTGCTTGCTAGTGCATAAGCCACTGAACCGATCGGTTTCAAGACATTTCTTAACATTCGAAAAAAGTACATATTACTATGCTTCTTTTAGTATTTTTAAATCTTTCTATAAATTCACTAAAATTGGTCAAGGGCAAGAGGCTGTAGATATAGAGAGAGACTATATTAAAAAATCGTCAATGTCTTCGTTATTCTAAGAGTTAAAAAAAAAAATTCTAGAATGCACTTTTTTTTTCGAATGTTAAGAATTCAATTTTACAGATAGATTGAAAACCAAGGAAAGATTTCAAAATTCGCGTCGAGCTTGATTTTTTTCTTGACGGGAAATCTGCCAATATTATTATACAGTAAACTAAAGTGAGAGAATAGAGACTACTCTTATTTGTTTTGATAATAAGTAGGGGTATGTATGTGAATGGAGGTGGCACAAGAAAAGCCGTCGAAATTTGTTCCACGACGCGTCATTCGCCGGAAACCCTTGGAAAGGCAAGGGCCACTATTGGCCAGGGGTGGAATTTCTCTATCGGGGGATGTGTATAAAGAGATCGGCTAAGCTTCACATGTCCGAGCGAAGAGAGAGATTTCACCTCTTTCGGCCACTACGTAGAGGCGCTCACAAGCACAAGTTTCTCTAGCAATCCTCCCATGGGGTTCCGCTGATCAGCTGCCTGCCTATGTGTCTCACCCCAACTAACATGTAGATTCTTAAGTGGGGGAATCACATTTCCAAAGCAAACTCTAGTAACCATAAACTAAATATCCATCAAGAGTTGAGGCTACCCAAACCAAAATAATTTATATAGTAATCAGTGCAATTTCAGGTCCCGTTATGTTATAGAGGAATCAGGTATTGTTAAGAAATAGGCATAGAAACGAAATAGAAACAGATCACTAAGCAAGGCGTAATAAAGATCATACAACACAAATGATGAAAAGCTAAGATTATTTAAACCGTTATTGAAATGTAATCGACCATGAATGAACGCACAATCCCACAATATAGAGGAAAATATAAAGGTGATCAAATCACACGCAAATCAATGGAGAATTTTGAATAATTAATTAATTAATGATCATCGGTTAAGAATTAGGTGAGCTGAAGAGATTTACCGAAAACCACATAGCAGTATAAATTACATACAAGAAATGCAAAAGGAGCCAGAAAAAAATCTTTCTACTCCAGTCGGGAATAGAACCTACTTTCCGGCTAGGGAGTTAGACATCAACACCATAAAAGCAGGTTAGATAATCTCTAAAACTACCCGCACTTTACTCTGAGTCTAAACACCCAAGTCAGACGAATATATCGTCTTATACTCGGAGAAGCTAACATTTTCCTACATTTATTTTTTTAAATACTGATTTTACTTGCGGTATGTAATCCCACGTTAAATTTTATAAAACAAATGCAAAGGGAGCCAGAAAAAAAAAAAAAAAAAAAAAAAAATCTTCGTTTGAATATATTTAGAGATTTCCTGTCAAATCCTAACTCACCGATAGTTGGAAAAAACGACGATATTACCAGAATAACTCATTTAAACTCCAGGGATTTTCTTATTTTATTTTAAATACAATTTTAAGTTCGCAATAATCCAGGAGATGGCAGAACCCTTAGCCACCAAAATCCCACAAAATAAATTTAAAGGTGTAAAATCCAATTAAACTAAATCAAAAAGCTGGGCACCGACACTTCACGAAATGGNATATATCTTTTTTTTTTTTTTTTTAAAAGCATGAATTACGTTCCGAACTAGAGGGAAATTTGCTAGAGGTCGCCATTTGGCAAATGTCAGATAATGAGTATTCTCTATTGTGAGATAAATAGCTGTGGGCGACCATCCGATAGGAACCCAGGGTTCCGCTTTTCTGCGGTAGCTCTCTGTTTTCTAATGTTGAGGACTAGCCGCGAGTCAGCATAGACTTCCCCTCATCATCATCAAGCTCTTGGGAAACTTACAGGGGGTTTTAGTTACTTAGAACAGGGTCTGTCCACATAATAATCAGTATTACCACATTAGTATAGCAAACTCAAATGTGAGTGCCAGCAGGATCAAAACGTTTACAAAAAATCGTGTACCGTCATTATTTCTGTTAAACGGCCAAATTTCCATAGAAAGGTGTGCAAAGGTTCGTTCAGAATCAAAATCAACATGTTTCTGCGAATATCGTTAAGTCTAAAATTAACATAAGATTTCTCATTGCCAACCAAATCATGGTGGCTTCAGTGGCACAAGCACATATGTTTAAACTGTGACAGTATCGCACTTGCTACCTGCCCGTTGGCCGTCCAAGGATAAGCCTTGTGTGGCAAACTGGCCAATAAAACTGCCCGTCTCTTCCTTTCTCTAGCTGATATAGCCACACTGCCCGGAAAAAGCTTCTATAACTCGCAGCTTATTTTGCCTGGTCTGGTACCATTCATTGTTTCAACAGTTCAAAAATATTTCTCTTCACAAAAGAAATGGAGTATGCTAGTGATAAAGCTTTAGGATTGGCTTAAAAGCCAATCTCTTCATTTATTTTATTTATATATTTTATATTTTTAAAAGTTCATCTGCTTCTTCAACCTCACAAATATGACAATGGCTTGGGATTCATAGGAATGTGGTTCTAAATATTTCTGAAAATATTATTAAATTTTACAAAAATTAAGTAATGCCAGCTGCATTCTTCTGTATCCTGTATGCCACTGGGAAGTTCTCCTGCATCAGCCACTATACTAGTGATGGAGCTGCATTTAAAAGCTCATTTTGGAATTCTTAATCCACCATTTTGGACACTATTCAGCATGATCAGAGTTCGATTGCTTGCTAGTGCATAAGCCACTGAACCGATCGGTTTCAAGACATTTCATATGTGGTTTCGAAGATGTTTGTTCGAATTAAGGCCCTTAAATGCAGTGGAGTTGACAAACCGTATTCCATTGTCATGGATCGTAAAAGGTTGAAGATGATATCAGTTACTTTTTGAAAACAAAACACTGACATCGAAAAATATATAGAGTAGGAGGAAATTAAGAAATGGTTTACTAAACTGCGTAATTGATGTCATTGAGTTAGATATTATAAAGAAATATATTTTGAAAATATTACATTTAACTAAAAAAGGGTTTGATGGCATTTAATAAAAACCATTAAAAGCCCTGCTCTTCCAATTGAATGACGAATCACCACCAAAAAAATCTAAATTTTCTCTTATTCAAAGAATTTTGACGGAATTTTAGTCTAATTTTCTTTAGATTTATTTTCAAATATCTCAACGATCATTGGATAATCTAAAAAAAAAAAAAAAATAATATGGGAAATGAGGATCTCCTTCTATTTGATTCGCACATTAGAAATAACAGTCCCTTGTAAATTTTAAGTTTTAAGTAATTATTGTTGATGCAACCTCTTAAGTCCATAGAGGCTTGTGAGGTTTTCTTAAGGGTCTGGCGTAATAATTTACGTAAACCCTTCACCATTTTGATTTCCATCTCGCTCTAAGGAAATATAATTACTAACTTCAACCACATCATAGTTAACGCCTTCACCGCTCTGCTTCAGTGAGGTGGTTAATATAATTGCCATCATTACTTTCACCAATCTAATTCCTCAGTTATTCTCACCAAAGGAATTTTGTACGCAGACTTAAGCGGAAACTAAGATAATTCTTTTTTCCTTCATATTAAGGTATTTGTTAAGGAATCATAACCTACTGAAATCAACACATGACACACGACTTGTGTAAAATGTCAACTGATCTGTACCGAGAGAGAGAGAGGAGGAGCTATGTATATTGTCCCCTTTTTATATAAAAGGTCAAAAATTTTCAAAGTTTATTTGCTTTTTTGGATATTTCTTAGGCATTCTATAAGAGTTTGTCACAGTGGTCTTTTGTTTTTAGTTCGAATCCTAACTTTTTAGTATTATTTATCTATCCTTAAGCCCTATTTATTCAATAGCTTCTTACGAGTAGGGCAAGGATTGGATTACTCTGATTATCACCAAGTGGAAGCGGGAGTTCCTCAAGGTAGTGTGCTTGGGCCTATCCCGTTCATCCTATACACTGCTGACATCCCTACCCATTCAGACATTCTTCCACCTCAGCAGATAGGGTTATCCTATCTTCCAAAAACCTACATACAATTATTGAGAGTATCCAGTAAAAGTGAAGAAAATTGAGAGTTAAAATTAATTATTTAAAATGCGTGAAAGACAAATTCAAAGACATTCTCATACCACTCTCACAGTCCATTAGCTACCTGTGGTTCCATCTTGACTCACAACTGACGTGGGGTGAACATACTAAAATTAAAAGGCAAGAACTTAACCGATAACCATGAATCCTATATAGACTCATGAATTGGAATTAAAAACTTACAATATATAACAAACTAACGCTGTACAAGTCTTTACCGCGGCCAATCTAGATATACGGTTCAGAAGTCTTAGGAACCACCAAGCCTTCCAAAATCCAAATAATCCAATCCACTCAATTGCAAATGCTCACATGTACATAATTTCACCATAATTTCAATACACCCCTTCAGATGAATCCTTTCAGTCTAAGACCTCATTTCCACAGTCTGCTGCCATACCACCCAAAGCTATTTCCAAAGTAACTCCTGTCTTCCTAACTCAACTGAAGATGGCTTCGGGACTTTCTGGAAAGATTCAAATTGAGAAGGGTGTCATTCGGAAACTTTCTCTTCTCATGTATTTTACTTTGTCTTCTTATTTAATTTAATTACAAAATGGTATACATAACAGAATGTAATTAATGAATATGATAAGAAAAAATTTCACTTTTGGTTGAAATCGGTCGAAGGGAAGGGGGCTAAAAAAGAAAGATCAAAATATATAATCCTTATGTTCTTGTTCTTATGGAAAAGTCTACCGAGTATAATAGTTATAAAATGTAATTTTCTAACGTTTATCTTTCATAAAATTTTTCTTACAAAAAATGTGTGCAAGGGAAAAATATACGCATGTAGGCCGTCGTAGTAGCCGGATAGCAGGAGATCCATATCCAGATTCGAGTCCTAGCTGAGACAGTTAGATTTATTATTCTATCCCCTTGCATTTATTGTTAAAAAATAATGTGGAATTAAATAGCACAACGAAAATAATATTTATACGCATGTAAGTACGGTAGGTAAGCCCTTCCCCACACGTACCAAGCTATTCTAAAAACTTAAGCGGTCATACCTCAGATGCTCAATGTTCTTTCCATCTTGTAATGTAAATTTCTTACTTAATCTAATTTATTTACATTTTTTATAATAATAATAAAAAATTTCTAACAGTTTAGAAAGGCCATGACAGCACATTAGTCGATAGTTAAATATAAAAAGCTTTTCTGTCATGAATATTAAGAAATTTATATTTTTGCTTAGTATTTTTTCGGTATCAGGAGAACTGAGGCCAAACCCATTCAATAGGCTCGGACAATAGCTAAGGCTAACACTCAAACTTTCTGGTCACGAATATTTCCTTTTTCATTTTTACATTAATGTACATGGTCAGATAAAAAATTGAAGCAAGGGCCAATCTGTACGGTCTAGGGAAGGCCTAGGAGGAGGAGCTTCTACAGCCAGTCGGATCCCGTCTCGTTCTCCCGGCAAGAAGTGAGAGTGAGGTCAATGAAGAGGAGAGCAGTCTCTTCCCCAAGGGTTGAAGGTGACAAAGGACATGGAAGCCGCCTGCCCGTGAACGGCGAGCGGGCCTTGACACGCTTTGTAGCCGCCAGCCTCCTCACAATGGCTCTTTAAACTCCGCCTCTCCCTCTCACAAAGAGGAACGATGTCTCTGAATTTTACTCGCTTCGTCTTGTAACAGTTCTTTCACGGGAATTATTTTACCTTCCCCCCCCACTCCGAAGTTAGTTCTACATGGCCGTCAAGCATAAACTGAACATTCAGTATCAAGAGTCAAATGAATTGTTCACGTATGAACATTGTCATAAGTGTTCGCTGAAGGAGCTAACGCAGAAATTTGCAGTTTTTAACGATAATGCCTAATTTTTGAGATGATTAGTACTTCATATTGATCAAATGTGACTCCAGGCAGTTTCAAAAATTTTAAGTACAAGGGGGGGGGGGGGAGGAGAATTTTTCAAAGCTCACTAATACTTGTATATAAAAACAAACATTGCAGAGCATAATGCAACCGGTCTACTACTTCCGCAAGATTGTCTGCTTTCATTGTAATCTCTTACCATCAGAGATATATATTTAGAGATTATTATCTGGCAATGTTTCGACTTGCATTGTAAGCCATCTTCAGGGCAGTTGAAATACAATGTTATGAGAATAAAAAATAAAAGTAAAGATAAAAATTAAATGATTTAATATATAATTATGTAGAATCGCCATAACTAAATGTAATAAGATATCAAAAGTATGAATGTAGTAAACTATGTAGAAAAATAATTTATTTATTTTTTTATTCTTATGGTATTGTATTTCAACAGCCCTGAAGATGGCTTAAAATGTAAGCCGAAACATTGGCAGATAATTAAAAAAATACACATTTTTTGAAATTAGTATTTTTTGGATCTACCTTCACCGAACCCCAATAAAAAAATATATAATAATAATATCCACGGCAACAAAAAAAAAAAAAAAAAAAAAAAATCTTCGTTTGAATATATTTAGAGATTTCCTGTCAAATCCTAACTCACCGATAGTTGGAAAAAACGACGATATTACCAGAATAACTCATTTAAACTCCAGGGATTTTCTTATTTTATTTTAAATACAATTTTAAGTTCGCAATAATCCAGGAGATGGCAGAACCCTTAGCCACCAAAATCCCACAAAATAAATTTAAAGGTGTAAAATCCAATTAAACTAAATCAAAAAGCTGGGCACCGACACTTCACGAAATGGATTATAGTTTGAACATTTTCGTTTCTGTTTCGTTGATATTCATTACAGCGTTTTATAATATGGTTTTAACCATGGATTATATCAGATTTGTCACAAGAAGAAAGATGTGTCCCCGAAAAGTTAAAAAAAAAACAATAAAAAAGAAATAACACAGAGCAATGTTGGGTGTAATATGTAAAGAGAAGCAGTAAGGTCACATCTAACGGGAAAACACCGTGATCTATGCGAAAGAAAATACAAATTTCACTTGCATATTCAAAAAGGCCTTGACTAAATAATTAGCCTAATCACCTTCAACAGTTTCCTCTTCGAGAGCAGGCTGACAATGCCATCTAACTATTCAATGAACGGAACCAAATAGACGCCATTAACGAATATAGTCTTTTACGGTATGTAGTCCGGGTTATCCCGAATCCCTGCTACAAATAAAATGGGAAGAAGAGGCTAGAGTTTCGGAGGAGTCGAAAATTCACAATCCTTATTTTTTGAGTTACATTTAAGTTTAAATTACTTAATAGATGTAAAATATGATTTTATATGCTTACTTTCAAAAACATTTTTACGAAAAACGCTTATTAATAAAAAAATTAAGGGGTGTACCTACGTTGAGTGATCATATTTCTACTTTGGAAAAAAGAGGCATTTGATATCCTCTTAGAACCTTAAGGGCTAGTAAATGACAATATTATAATACAAACAAACACACTTCGAGTTTTCTCTTTACAACTCCAATATGGAAAAAAGACTAGTTTTTGATAAATTAAATAAGTCTATTTATTTATTAGAGACTATAGGTATAACAATAACTATAATTATAGATTAGTTAGTTATACCTATGTTATAGTTAATTAGTTATTATAGTTATACCTATGTTAGTTAGTTATACCTAGTTATTTTAGTTATTTCTATGGTTAGTTAGTTATACCGATGTTATTTAGTTATAATTGTACCTGTGTTAGTTAGTCGTAGTTATACCTATGGTTAGTTATAGTTATAAATACATAGGTATAACTAACTATTACTATAGTTATACCTGTTAGTTTATAAATAAGTCTCATTTATTTATAATTAGTATTTCTAAGAAAATAGTTGCGACCTGTTAATGCTTGTAAAGTTATCTGGTTATCGAAAGTGACCCTATGATATTTATTTTTTCATTCTTGGACAAAGACCCAATGATAATCACAAATATGTGTTTTTTACGCTAAAGTTCTTACGCTTAGATAACTTCATGCTGCTTTAACACGCTTTGAAACATGCGCGTTTTGTAACAGAGCAAACAAGTGAGCCAAGTTAATGCTCGACATCTTCACTGAGATATTATCGAGGCTTATTTCTTTTTATTCTTTTACGAATTTTTACTACTTAGCCTATGTCAGTCTACACAATTAATTTCTAAATAATAATTGATAAAAAATTGTATATCCTTTGTGCGACAAAAATACAATTATATTCAGTCATTGCTTCCATGGTTCAATATGGGTCCCCATGATTCTAGAAGAGCCGAGTTTCGTCTTTACTTTTTCTGATTTGCTGACCCAGATCCACTTAAGGTCCCACAAATGGCGCCAGAGGTTGTAAGGAATAATGATCTGTTTTCCCCTGAGAGCCTTAATCTTCTGGCGTCCAGACAAATTATATACACACACTTCTCCCTTTACGTACTCATCAGGTTTACAGCCAAACAAGAAGTCACATGACAGCCTCGTCTGTCATCATAACGATAGCTCTAGTAGCATCTTCATGATAGGCTACTTTCATGTGTCTGTATATTAGTCAATTACGATGAAGACATAATTTTTAACTTTTTGGGTTTTCAAAAAATTTTAAATAAATCAAAACCATTCTGTCTAAAGGAACTTCACATTACATATATATCCGGCCCATAGAATATGGTAATGTGTGCGGTGGTTCATTAGACGCGGGCTTAACTGGGAAGATCCGTTAGAGACTATGAATTCAGCCGATACAAGTTCGAATCCCACCCTGGACAATCTTTCAACGAGAAATTAGGTACGTTGGGTATTTAGATTAGAACAACTACCTGTAGACAGACAGCAGCAAACTCCTCAGTAGCGGCAAAAGAGGTGATCTATTTACTGCCTGCACCAATCCTTAACATCTTCGGATCAGTTTTTTGAATAATAAAACCTGTCACGTACCTTCAGCAATCTTAATCGCCCTCTGTCAAACAAATTCATTTCCTTCTGCGAAAGTACGGCCGGAGAATCAAATAAGGGTAGACATTTATTTGAATTCATAGACTCAATACAAAATATACAAATATACAAATCTTAGAAAATATATATATATTAATTTATAAATGTTATTTATTTTGTGGTCTTTAATCCCACTTAAATTTAGATAATTTTTAGTGCAAGGGAACAGAATAAAAAATCTAACTGTCCCAGCCAGGACTCGAACCTGGATCCCCTGCTATCCGGGCCGGTGCATT
>KZ806891.1:724015-747304 GCA_000696205.2 Oncopeltus fasciatus
TATTATATATAATTTACTACATTAGATATTTACTCATGCCAATATCAATGAAAGTATATATACATATAATCAAATTTTAATAGGAGGATTGAAACATGATTTTAACTTTATTGATATTGGCAAAGTTTGCAGGTTAGATATAAAATATTAAAATATAATAAATCTCAGATACTTATGAAACATATTAATTACATAATGTTCATAATTTCTTGTATGTGAAATTATGAAAAGAGTAATGGGTTCTTGACAGATAGATAAAAGAGACCCAATAAACATGTTTACAAATAAAATATGCTTTATTCAAAAATAGTATTTTATTAATAAATGATTATAAAAAATAAGAGAATGTATTTTTTTCTTTTACTATCCTCAGAATGGGGAAGGGATAAGGCTGACAAATTTATGATGATACAATTGTAGACTTTGTAAGTTGTGTTACCTCCTAGCTATGGCAAAAGGGCTTATAGTTCCTACCACCTTGGTGGGTACGTAACCCGCAAGAAAGGCTAAGCCGACTGATTATTTAAAATAGTGAAATTGATTTCAGTATTCAATTTGCCATCTTTGGTAGCTATGCAATGTGATAGGCTAGTCCATTACGCTGCGAGCTAGTCCTTGAATAGGAGATGGTGGCCTTGTCAAGCTGGGTCCTGTTATATTAGTAATGCACACTGGCGAGATTTTAATTATTAAATTAAAGACTTGTTCATGAGTTGCAAGTCCAGTCTTCTGATCCACAGGTCTTCTTTACTGCAGATCAACTACTAGCTGATGATGAAAAAAAAAAAAAAAAAAAATCAGCTCTCATTATTGGTTTTGAAAGATCAGCTACAAAAAACCTCTATTTTAAACTCCCAGATCCACAGCTAGGTCCACTTCTCCAAAAGTTCAAATTGGTGAACTATCCTTTTCTCGTTGTCTAGGATATGTACATGTGGCAAGAGAGATATATAACCCCCGGTATCTATGAGAAAATGCAGTTGTGACTATTATATATGAATTGTTTAAGGGCTCTGATGAAGGTTGCTTCTTTCATCACTCCCTTTGGTTTAAATTTGCCTTAGCCTGATTCCATTTGCACGAAGTGTACTTCTTGTCTTTATCCTTATGATAGAAGCATACACCATTTCATAGGTTAGAATGGCTACTGGAACAGCTGTGAGGTTAAAAACTTATTCTGGAATCGCGTTCACTCCTTTCTCAACCTTGCTGGAGATGCAAATCAGCACCTTTGTTACGAAGTAAGTGGATTTTGTAGAGAAGGCATTTAGTAAGCGATGTTGTGGGCAGGGCAGGTACTTTTGCACAACTCTCTGGAGAGGTATTGATTTCTGCTATTTTATCAGCAGTAGTTGCCAAGTTCTCTAAAT
Source organism: Oncopeltus fasciatus (assembly GCA_000696205.2). Classification (NCBI taxonomy): domain Eukaryota; kingdom Metazoa; phylum Arthropoda; class Insecta; order Hemiptera; family Lygaeidae; genus Oncopeltus; species Oncopeltus fasciatus. The sequence continues at coordinate 725,386 of KZ806891.1, forward strand.
CTTCTTACCCTGTTGCCAAGAGGACTGCCTGCATTCTGCTGAGAAGGTTCCATAATCACATCCTTGCTCACAACTTTGTTGACCTGCTGTAACATTTCTTTTAAGAGCTGAAAAGGTTGCTGGTTAATGAGTAGAGTATCCTTGAGAAGTATTTTTATTCTTTGCACTTCAGACTCCCCATAAATTTGGATTGGCCTCTGGTTTAATTTATTAAAAGAGGCCCCTCTATCTGGTGTCACAAGCATGCCTGCCACCTGCTTGAATTTCAGGTTTGCAATTACTGCCTGATACTTTAAGTCTTGGGAGGTCACACGGGAAACAAAACATATGGCCTCCGCCTGAATAAAACACTATCAGGTTGGTTTTCATTAATAGGGTCACAGCCTTGAGTGGGCTACTCTAAATGATGCCACTTTCCTTTCAGCATTAAGTAATTTCTTTTCCTCTCCAGTAAATCTTGATAGGTGGGTGGAAGGGACACAATAAATATTTTCATGAATAAAATATACTTTATTAAAAAATAAAAGTATATTAATACCAAATGATGATAATATATAAAAGAAAGTTTTTTCATTGATCAATTAATAATCAATAAATGATTGGTGGTTAGTGGTAAATAATTGATGCGTTATAAGAGTTTCTTTTTGAAGTACAAAATTAAAATGAGCAATCCAAGATGCAAAAGTTAACAACTAGAGAAAAGCTTATGCTTAAATACACTCATATCAGTTAATGATAAATTTTCCTTAACTCCACAACAGTGAAAACTGAAGGCTGTTGATGTATTTCAAAAACATTAATAAAAATGATTTGAAAAAATATAATTCATGTTTTTCTATTTACTAAAAAGAATAAACTTATACTTTAATAATTACCGAATATCTTGATAAGGCCTATGTTGGTGATCACATATTGCTTCATTTAGTTTAATAAGAATATCATGACCTTCAGTAACCTCTGCAAAAACACAATGTTCCTCCAAAGACTTAAGCTCTGTTCCAAGAGTAACAAAGAACTGTGAACCCAGCCTAAAAAAAAAAAAAAAAAAANTATATTTCCATTTCCAGTTATTTTGGCCATTAACACTTGTTACGGGAGAATAAAATAACCTCTTCTACAAATATCATATCTCTATTTATTAACAAATTAAAATTCTTACCGCTAGTCAACAATCTATAACTACTACCCTTATATTTATTATACAATTATGATATCAACTATAACTTACAGCTACTTTACAAACATCATGTCCTCATCAAAGAAGTACTAAGAATTACCACAATATATTTATCACCGAACTGCCACTATTAGTTTATCACTTAGGGGAGACTCGAGACCGAATGTTGGAACTCTTCTCGGGGCGCGGGTGAGCTGCTTAGAAACTTCGGGCAAGACCTAAAAGGTACTATCTGCTGAGGTCCAGGCCAGCAGCGACTGGTCCAGGGCCCTCTAAGTTATAGGTCTATACCCTCTTCTGGGCTTTTGTAACACTCAATTTTTAGGGCCTGAGTTAGTTTACAATGGTCTAAACGGAACAGAAAAAACTCATAGACTCACGTCTACACACTGAAGTTACAAACTTTCGGATAGACTAAAAAACTTTAAAAACCATTCTATATATATTCTACATTTCAATGATTAGTATGTAGTATATTAGTTTAAAAGATTGCACATAGCTTAAAGGATTGATTTGCAATTTTATTATATCACACCTTCGAATCAATCTAAGACTATGTAAATTTTACATTTAGTTTATTACTGTTCTGAAAACCCAGTTATGAAGTGCCCCGAAAGGGTTTCTGTTGGTTACAGAATCAATAGCGATACGTCATTTTTTTTTAAGATTTCCTGTTCGAACGGTTCTTTAATTTTTGAATACTAGAAAGCACTAGGGACAATCCTTGTCTTCTCTTAAATAAAATAAAAAATTGCCGACAACTATATCTCTGTATTTAGGTTTATTCTTTAAAAAATTGAATAGAGTGACGTCCATGGATTTTTGATAATAGATTTCTCATTTAGAATATATTTTTTTTTTTTTTTTATCTTATGGGTTATGATATGGATGGGACGCAGATATAAAGTACCTTCTAGGCCTTAATATGGGTTGTGATATTGGTTAGATTGTACCTCTATAACGCAGTTTTACTCTATGGCCAAACCAACGTCGGAAACTATTTCACTTTTTTTTTTTTTTTTTTTTTTTTTTCAACAGGTCAAAAACTCACATTTCATCTAACATGTACTATTATTTCTCATATTATGAAGAACACAATTTCTCTACAAAGAACTAATGAAGTTCAACATTAATTTCCCTTCCTATTAAGGAATTCATTAATTATGCATATATCACTTAGAAAGACAATAATAAATTCCCTTTCTCTATCACATCTACATCTAACCTTACTTCTACCTAAGCTGAAACGAAGTTTTTGTTAGAACCATGCACAGTTGAGAACAGGGTAGTTTAAGCAACATTACTATTCACAATAGACAGATATTACCAGTAAGGAAAAGGAAACTAAGAATGAGAGGTTCTAGTGAAGAAAAAAAAATTTTCCTGACTTTCCTAGAGAGGTTTATTTTTTCCATTTATCTCAAGTCTGAACCACAACAAAGTCAGTTTTAAAGTATTCTTTGAATCTCATTAATTCCCTTAAGTGAAACTTAAAAAAATGCTGATTGCAGTCTGTGTAACAAGGAACCATGCCAGACACAGGGAAATATAGTTCAGAGACAAACTTCGGTTAAAATTACTTAAGAATAAAAAGAACAGACCATAGTTATTAAAAATTGCACATATTTGGAAATGGAAATGTCACATTACCATGTATAAACATTTACATTCTTAAATTTTTAAATGTAGTGTAAGAGTAAAGAGTGGGTAAACAATTTTTTTGTTAAGTTCAATTCACTGACGAGCCGTTGGACTATTATGATAAACACCATTTCCATTCTTCTGGAACTTCCTGCTCTATCTGAAGTGAAAATTAAAAATATTGCACATAATTAAACTACACTGTTGCTGATTGAAAATGCAGAGAGAAAAGAAAACTATGACAAAGATAGAAATAAAACAAACCATATTGCAACAGTAAAACCCCCTTTAATCATCACAAGCGAGCCCAAATTACTGGAAAATCCCATACTTTTTCTGTGTCTTACATGTGATATATTTTAATAAACAATAAAGCATATTTGCTAAATGAAATGGAGCAAGAAAAACCTTTTTAATTGAACAATTTCATATTAAGCAGGAATGTTTTTAGCTGATTTCTCATAATGCGATAAAGCGACTACTACAAATTCAACTAAACCTACATTGCATAAACTAAAAATATTGTACATTGAAAATTATATACACACACACATATATTATATGACGACTCATATGTCTTACACTGAGATAGGGTTACCCAAACAAAGACACAATAAAAGACTTTTGAGAGCAATAAGTTTATTTTATTATTAATTTCTTCCATGAAAACTGCATTAATGCATTGTATACTTCAATAATAAAAAATGTAATAAATAAAAATTAATATGTAATATCATAAATACAATTATATTCTTAAAAACATATTGAGAGTATTGTCATTGGTCACCTTCTCTCTTCATATGATTGACATTGAATGTCATTTTTACTTTTATTGTAATCAAATTACAAAATGTTTTTAATTAACAGAATGTAATAAATAAATAAAAGTTTAAAAAAACAAAAAAACTTATTGTATAAAATAAAATAAAAACACCCCCACCCCCACCCCCCCAAAAAAAAAATTAAATAGGTCACCTAGACTATTAAGGAAGAAAGATAAATACAATTTAATAGCTTTCACATCTTATCATTATGAATATTCAAAAATTTGTGATTCTATTAAAAGAGGAGTACAGTCAAGGATGTATATATAGTGTGAGTGTGTGTGACTTTTATAAACTTGATAAAACCCTTGGTATAAAACTAATTCCTTGATAAAACAATTATGTGTGTACATTTATGAGTCATATGTATATATAAAAGAAAATTAACTTGCAACAATGTGATGAGTAGTAATCTAGACGTACAGAAGTAATGCCCAAAAAATATCATTAAAAAAAACCCTGGGCATTATTTGTCTATGAAAAGATAGGCAAGGCACTACTTTATTCTTGGTTTAAAAATTTATTAAATGGGAAAGCAAGAAACTCAAAGTAATAAATTAAAAAAAAAAAAAAAAAAAAGGCTGGATTAATAAATAAAATTTGAATAAGTAACAATAGTTATAAAAATGTCTAAAGCAGAAGGGGAGGAGGCATCAGTTAATAATAAAATACATAACATTTTTTCCGATGTTTCGACATTATTCATAAGTCATCATCAGGGCTGAAATGCAATACTCATGACTGAAATATGACCATAAACCTCTCTCTGATATCTCTCTAGACATCACTATCATGAGTATTTTACTTCAGCCCGATGACGACTTACAAGTTAAGTTGAAATGTAGGCAATAATAAAATAATTACCTAACAATTTTGGAGTAATTTATTTTTCTGATCCTGGGAGGAACCCTAACTAATTTCTCCAGCATAAATTACAGTCTTTAATATGCCCTTTTTAGAAAAATATCAGAGAACAAATATTATAAAACATCTTTAATCTATACATTTTTTCATAACTTAAATAATAATGAATATATAAGGGTTTTAAATTTTTATCTTCTACTGAAATTTCCTCCTAGTCAAGAGATTTTAACCAATAACTCCTTCAATGGTTTACAAAAAAAAAGGCTTAATTTCCTTATTTGGTTTCATTATTTTGAAAAATTTAGGCACTAGAACACATAAAGCCAAATAAATATACACACACACCTAAATTCCCTATGGGGAATCACCTAATGCAAGTGAACCAAATTTTTTACATATACTTTTAAAAATTTAAGTAAATAAGGTACATTCATGAAATTTCTGAAAGAAAAAAAAAAGTTTGGCATTGGTGGTGTTAATTGAATAGAGCTTCTACATGACAATGGTGGTAAGCTGGCATGTCCAAGGGGAATTTGCTCTAAAGAATTTAAAACAGATCTCATATGTTGAATCCTATGATTTTTTATAAGAAAATAAGCTATTTTTTTGTGTTTCAGTAAGGATAGGAATGTATCTTGTCTGCATGGAACTTAAGGCAATGAAATATCAATTTAGTAATACCCAAAAACTGATTCTCCTCCAGTTCCAACTCCAGTTGGATCTCCAGTTTGTGCAATGAAGTTCGCTTGGATTGTATGAAAAAGGCAAAAGTTGTAATACTTGATTTTGCACAATTTTAAGAAATTTTTACATGCTGAAACAAAAATAATATATGAAAATAAAACGCTTAGAAAAAAAGAAAAGGAATAGATGAATAATACTTACTCTGTGGCCTTTCTTCGGTGAATAAATCGACAGTTATGTCCCCAATTGTTGTTTCTATTACAACTGCCATTGTGCAGAATACATACAATTATCCCATTATAAATCTTGCTCAAACTACAGCCACTACAGTCCCAGCTATGAGGCTAAAATCAATTTTTAATTTAGTAAATATAACCATACAGAAGTATAAATAAATATTAGGTTCCTTTTCAAGCAATTTATTAATATGGAAAATTATTATCAATTAAGTAAGTTAAGCATAGTAAATAGATAATAAATATCAAAGTTATGTTATGAAATTACCAATACCACAGAAACAAATAAGCTGAGAGATTACCAGACTTTATATTTATTCTCATGCTGACAGTCAATCGGCCAAGACACGACAGTAAACAAATTCATAAAGTCCAAAAAAACCCTGCACAGAAACACTTGATTCGGTCACGTCACAAAAACCATATGTTGTTGAGCTAGAAGAGGTTTCAACCAGCTACTTTCCAAAACAACCTTCCAACTGTTCAGTTGGCAAACCTGTTATAAATTCAGATGAATTATAACAATACTTGTGTATAACCTTCTATTTATTCAGCTGTTTTGTTAGTCCAAATTTAGTTCTCTAATTGTTTTCCTACGTAATTTTGTTGTGAGGTTATATTGAAATTTGAATAACATTATGGATACAGGAGATTCTCAGCCAGGTACATCCATGAAAGATAAACTTTCTGAACGGATGAAAAAGCTAAAGGAACTTCATTTGAAGAGGGTACTTAATTTTGATTTCTTCACTTGTTTATTTAACACTACCTTTTATATTTAATATTTATCCATTTAATTACAGTTAAAATTTCAGTAAGGTATAAATAACATTCCCAGTTATGCTCTACCTGTGTTTTGCATTTTTTATACTGATATAAGTTACATGTGTTAAGATCCTTTGGACAAATGAAATTTATAGTTAAGCTTTCAAGCCCTTTTCTAGTGTAAACAGTTTTTGAATTTTTTCCATTTTGTTTGATGTTACGCAAGTATAATAAATACATAAACTTTCATCAAAAAGGTCATTTGCTTTTCTTTCTTTTTTTTAAACTATCATATTTTTGTTCCTGCACTCATCTTTATTATTATTTTTTTCTTGCCTATCATTGAAGGCTTCGTTTTTCATTTTATCTTCTCTTATTTTCAATAAATTTATTAATGCAAAAGTGTAATTCATTATAACATACTCTTATACTGTTGCAGAAGCTTCGTTGTTAATAATAATTTTATATATATTTAAGAAAATGAAGTGCAATATTATAGCCTTTTATGCCTTTGTCCTTAATTAATGTTATGATTTTTAGAAAAATAGGATAATAAAAACTAGGATATCTTATCATAAAATAGAAGATAAATCATACTTGATTTCCTGCTTATCCAATATTTAATCATTATTTTTTAATTCAAGAATGAAGCACGCCAACTTAATCATAAAGAAGTAATTGAGGAAGATAAAAGAAACAAATTGCCTTCTAATTGGGAAGCCCATAAAAGAAAAGCTGAATGGATTTTAAATGATGAGAAACAAAGGAAAGAAGCAGAAGAAATGGTTTGTACTTTTTCATAATATATTTTTGCTAAAAGCACTTAGTAGCCTAAAGATAAATTATGGGCAGGCATTGCCTATTCAGAGGATATTCGATTCTAAAAAATGATATTTTTTTAATTTTACTTTACTATAAGACTTCATAAAATCCCTGAATAACCTCTACCCTTCCTGGTAGCACTCGTTTGGTCTAGCCGCCTCTATGGAGATTCTACATAATTTAGATATAACCAACTCTATTTAAAATAGTTGAAAATAAGTGTCAAACAACCTGTATACTGAGGTGTTTAAAACCACAATTTTGTGCTGTTCTTCTCCTTTAATGAATTTGTTTTATTTTATTTTTAATCCATAATGTTATTTCTCCTCCAATGTTTCTGATTTTCCAAATAAAAAAAAAATTCTAAAAATTAATTGTACTATCCAAAAATATTATGGTTTTTGCTATTTTTAATATTGAATTTCTATTCAAGTGATAAAAATATTTTTTTCTTATTATATTACTGTAGGCACTAATCACATATGACTTACACTGACATTTTATGACTAAAACTGAAGCCTGATTTCTACAAAAGTTTTCATAAAAAACTTGGTCAAGTTGATGCATATGTGTGTGTGTGTGTATGCATAAATGTGCATGTACCAGGTCATTCTAAAAGTTCTGTAGTTTTCATAGTTCATAATTTTATTTTTATTCTAGAGTAAGTGTATTGAAAAAATTGAAAACTGGACTTTAACCCATGCGAACAAATGTGATTTATGAAAAAAAGGGATGAAATCTAATATTGAGAGAGGTGTCATTGGTCACCTTCTCTCCTCATGTGATTGACATTGAATGTCATTTATTTTAATTTCATTGTAATCAAATTACAATTTTTTTTTTTTTTTTTAACAAAATGTAATAAATAAATAAACAGTTTTATAAAATAAAAAAATATTCTAATATTGTCCTCTTTAAGCATTCAAACTTACTAGTCAAAAATTAAAGAAGCCAATAATGCCTAACAACTACATCTTCTTTAGCTTCCGGCTTAAAAATGAAACCCTCTTTAGACAGGATCATCAGATTAGAGGGTGGGTTCTATACAATACTTTTAGACGATCATATCAGTTTTGGTCGGCTGATGAGGAACCAAAAAAATATTCCAAAATCTGATTGCCATCTAAAGGAAGTTTTGCTAATTGTTTTCTAGCCTACTATGGGTGTAGTGCATTTTGAGATTCTGAATCAAGGCAAACTATCATTGTAAAAGTAGACTTCATAATATTGGACCATTGCCACTCGAAGCTGAAGCTTTTTGATCCAAGCTTAATTACAGAAAAATGCCTCTACTTCTTCAGGGCAATGCTCCAGTCAAATTGACTGAGATTGGCTAAGAAGTTTTGCCCTGTCTACCATATTCCACGACCTTTACCGACTGATTACCCCTTTTAAAGATATCTGGACGACCATCTCAGACATAAATGTCAAGACAGGCTTCTATCGAAATTGAACAAGTTTTTCTTTAGTAAAAATCAGCTGTTTTTAAAGAAGAAATTTGGGATTTACCATTATATTAGAAGAAGGTTATTAATTTTAAAGGAGAATATTTTGACAAATTAATGTATTTATTATTATTTGTTTATTTTAAACTTCCCTAATAAAAATAACATAACTTTTTGAATGATCTGGTAAATAAATATAAATAAAAAATAAATAAATGTGTATGATATGCGAGTTTTCAACCTGGTTATCAAATAGTTTGCAAGTTATTGAGGACTTTGGTCTAGTAATTTTAATAATTAGCCTAGGCCAATATATTTGTGTGTGTATACATAATATACATATTACATACATATGTGTGTGTATACACATTCACATGCACATGTACACACACACACTCGCATGCGCACATGCTCTCTCTCTCTCTCACACGCACACATTCTCTCACTCTCTCTCTCTCTCACGCACACACACACACCTAAAATATTGGCCTAGACTAAATTATTTGACCATATTTTGTATAAACATTTAGTGTACTGTTAGAAATCAATTTCTTAGAAAAGAACTACAAACATATATCGGGGTACCAGAGCAGCTCAGGGGATCCATTGAGGTCTCACAATCCTGACGCTAGAGGTTCAAATCACGCTCAGGGCAAGCTTTTATCTATAAATAAAACCATATCCTGAGCCATGGATGTTTAGAGTGGGGTGGCAACCTGTAGATAGCCGGGCAGGTAGAAGGGGTGCTTCATGATCCTAAGTGATTGAAATGGAAGGCTAACACACACACACACACACACAAAAAGAAATATTAAGTAAGATACAAAAATTTAAGTAATATCAGAATAACGACATTTTATTATTTAATTACTATAAATAGTAAATATTTATNGCATTAAATAGGATTTGGAGAATTAAATCATTCTCTAGTTTGAACTGATGGATAAAGGTGAGAGAGAAATAAGGAGATTAGGAGATGCTGTTCTCAGAAGTCAAGTATATACAGTTGCTATAAATAGTATTTATTAGTATTACTAATTAATATAATTAAAATTAAGCTCCAGTATTTTGTTGGGCTTTTCATGGTCCTGCTATGGGCTAGTTAGAATAGTTATTGTCTATCAAAACTAGGATGAAATCTATATTGATTATATTCTTCTGGACTTGTGTTGAAAAGGTGTTTGTTGAGCTTTTGCACATCCTATGATGGTTTCTTCAGGGCTGAATGAGAAATGCTTATTCAAGTCCGGAAGAAGAATATTTCTGGAAGCCTATGTGTAGATCTTAATAATCTATATTAATGTCATCCTTAAAAGTGAACTGAAATTTATTTTAAATTATTATATAATTATAAAACTTGGAGCTGCTTAGGACTGTCTGGGTGACTATCTTCAACCTTGGTAATGAACCTCACCCAAAAATGGCTCAAGTTTATTTTCAACAAAAGTCCTAAGTGAAAATGGGTTAAATATAGGAAAATTAAATAATAATTATTTTTTTGTCTTATTCTTAATTTTTAGGGAGAAGATTATGATAGAGTTAAACTTTTGAATATTAGTGCCATTGAAGCAGAAAAATTTGATAGGAAAAAGAAGAAGAAAAATCCTGATCAAGGTTTCGCTGATTATGAACAAGCAACATTTAGGCAGTATAATCGGTTGGTCAAGAATATAAAACCAGACATGGTAGACTATGTACATCAGAGAGAAAGACTTGGTGAAGCTTTTTATGGTGGTCGGAATACCATTCTTCATGGGTTACACAAAGACACCAAAGAAGGAATTGACAAAATGGTCACTGATCTTGAGAAGCAGTAAGTTAAATTTACTATTAATTTTTAATTATAAATTAATTGGTTAATTTTAGGTGATTAACTGGTCACCATATTCTGATTTATTATAAAATAAATCAGAGTTATCTGAAAGCTCCACACATTGGACCATTTTCAAAGAATAGAAATTATAACAATGATGAGTTTAATATAAAAACAACATTAAATATAATGATGTTAATAAAATTTAGTATGATGATAAATGGGACCATGTGACATTTCAGGTAATCCCTACTCCTATTCATCTAATTTTGTTCAATAATGAATGCACTATTTTATTTAGCATTTATAAGCAACATGCCAAATTGCATTTAGGAGAACTAAAGACTTTGGCCTATAGAGTATTATGTCATACACACACTCACACACATATATTAGTGAATAATAGTCTAGTATGCAGGAGTCAAGAAAACATAAAAAAAAATTTCAAAAATCTGTCATAATAATATTTCTATGGAATTTTCTAAAATGATGGGGCAAATGGGAAAGAAAATTGTTTGGGCAATATTTTTACAGATAAAATGGACTTCATTAGTGTCTGAATTCAAATTTTCGGTCTATAAATATTAGATGCTTACATTTTATGATATACAGATATTAAAGAATAGATAGAAATTAGAAATTTTTTCCCTAGCTCCCTATACGATTCAAATAAAAAATAATTTTAATTTTGGCTAATGATATGACAAAAAAATGAAAGGCATAAAAAAATATACTGGATATATGCCATGTTCTAAAGGAAAAATGAGTTGTCTTGTAGTTATATATCTATAGAAAGAAATACTAAAACATGATAGAGCAAAGAAACTAAACTTTAACTGTAGCCAAATAAAAAATGTAATTGACAAAATAAAAGCTTCTTGGATTGAAATGAGTAGAGAAAAGAATAACTAAATTTCCTTTGGATACAAAATTATCTATTGAAAATACAATGATTATATCACTGACATATCAGGTAGTTATACTTTAGTGAAAGGAAATAATGGGATTAATAAACTATTGAATTATACCACTAAGCTCATTTTATATATATATATATAGTGTTACTTTTCAATCAGGTTTTCAGATAAAGTTTGTAGGTTATTGAGGATTTTGGTCAATTAATTTTGTACACTAATTTAGTTTAGCCCAATATTTCAAGAATATATTTTCTCTTCATTATGGTAAGACTGATAAATAAGTGCTTAGAGCTAGGTCTTGTACAACTTTATATCAATAAGAGAGAGAGAGAGAGAGAGAGAGCTGTATGCATGTATGTTTGTATAAAATCTTTTAAAGCACAAGATATTTATGGTTTTTCTACTTTACTTATGAAAAAATTGGAAGCTTTATTACTTATTTGACCCCTCAGATATAATCAATGCTAGATCAATGCATCAAAGAAGATTTATACCCTAAAGTCTTTAAATAGACTTAAGTAATTGCAGTAATTGAAAAAGGAGACAAGGATTACCCATTAAATTATTGGCCTATTTTAGTTTCTTTTTTCAATTTTGTGAAAAAAATATGTATATAAAGATGCAATTTTTGGAATTGTAATATTAGAGTACTAGAAATGAATGCTCACAAAATTGATAGTGTTCTTATAGAAAAGAGCACTGAATGTCATAAAAGGACTGTATTAGAGGAGACAATTATTAAGGGTGATAGATAGTGGGGTTATAATAAAATTGATGGACTTAATGAGAATAAAACTTGTATTAGAAATTATTAGGAGAGAGATAATATGCAGGGTTGCAGCCTGATAATGTGTCTGGGCCTTAAAGGGGCCAGATAAGAGACTGCCTGTTCTTTTTCGAATATTTAATGAAATCTGTAGGGTAGTCAACAGCTGTAGGAACCATATCAAGACTGATTGAAGAGGTTTATATTAGCTTTAAAAATAATAATTCTTTTTTTTTAATTATTATTATTCAATTTTTCAATAAAATCAAGGAATTTTACTCTGTACACGTTAACGTATAAATCTACACATTCTACTCGCAAGTATTTAATTATTTGGAGAATGTTTCACTTATCTTTGATTGCTGATTCCAAGTCATGTATTGGACCTATTCGAGGACATTTCTGCATTGTACTGTACAAGAGAAAGTCTTAGAAAGCCATGAATCTCACTTTATATACTTCATAAGGATATTTTGAAAACTTTTAACTGTTTTGGAGATTAGTAATGAATGTGTGTATGTGTATGCATTTATTTAATAATTGTAGAAGTAGTTATATAACACAAAAATAGTGGCAGAAATTTCAGATTTTTATTTTGGCTTATACTTATTTTCTAGGATAACAAAGAGGGATAAATATAGCAGAAGAAGAACTCATAATGATGATGCTGATATTGACTACATCAATGATAGGAATATGAGATTCAACAAGAAGCTAGAGAGATTTTATGGAGAATATACCACTGAAATCAAGCAAAACTTGGAAAGAGGAACTGCTGTTTAAATTTATTTATTAATATGTATTTGTACATACTCACACACACTTATGTATATATATAACAAATATGAAGTTTTCTATTGTAATGAATACATTTTATTTTATTTTAATGTATATGTATATAGTAATGTCACTTTTTTGAATATACAAATAATTATTTCTGTGGTGTTTTTACTTTTTTGAAGTCTTAAGCCTTTCGGTTGCCATAAAATGCTGGAATGCAGCTGAATCTGTTCTCAAATAATGATTTGATAATTATATTTTATTATTATTATGCGGGGTATTATCATCACCATCCTATCTGTCAATTAAATATAGAAGGATGCAAAAACATAGTTCGTAAGATCGTAGAAGGCAATGAATAGATAAGGGGCATTTTTGGCATATATATATATANACATATTTGAAAGGAATTAGAAAAACAGTATATATAATATAATATATAATGGATACTTAGAAAAGATCATGTCAATTGCTCAGTGAGTTTATTCTATGAATTGAGTAAATCACAAAATAATGAATTGTCCCATCTGAGCTTGCCTTTTAAAAGATTGCTTAATAAAAATTCTGCATTCTTCACAAGATAAGAGTTAATTGCTAAACACTGTTTTATTATTCATTTGATAATCTCTTGAAGATTAATTAAGCTGCAACTTTGCCAAGACCTCAGCCAGTTCTTAATTTTAGATAACAAATTTCAACTTGTTTGTGAACTGAAACTATCTCTAGCTAAATTAATTCTCCATTGTAGAATGACTTTATATTTAATTGAGCCATTGAAAAAGGAACCTCTAGCTTAAAAGAGAAAAATCATAGATCCTTCAAGCTTAGAGAAGATTAGAACTGATGACCCAGTTCCACGAAAAACTATCTGATCTCATATCCTGTGTATGAAAGGTATAGATCTCTTAAGTCTGAATAAGCACACATAAGAACAGACTGAGGTGGCTATAGATCTCGATCTCTGTTGTAAAGCCAACCAAATATATATTTATATTATAAATTCTTCCTTACTAAGAAGTCGAACTTAATTTTTTACTTAGTGATTTTATTTTTGTCATTGACTAATGTTAAACATCTCTGCTTTTATATATTCTTGCCTACCCTACCTACTTATACCAGTGCCAGAAAGACTCCCTGTATTAATCAAGGATTAAGATGCTGTGAGGTTTTAGCATACCTCTGTAGGGACTTTTTGGAAGTCCGACTTAGTTCTGAAGGTTTCCTCTCTTTATTTAAGCTACCATTAAAACCCACTGTGGAAACCATCAAATCAGTAATGAATATGACTACCACTTGTGACAAGGTCCTCTTTCTGGCAGGCCAGACAGCTACAGCCACGCTGGGCTAAGCCTTCATGAATTGTATCTCTCTGATTTTTTTAAAAACTTAACTTAAAACTAATTCCTCTTTACTCTATCTGAGTCATTTTTTTCAGGTATTTCTGATCTCTTCCCTTATTTTACATGACCCATAAAATTCAAACTGATAAAGAGTACTAAACATAACTCATAATCATTCCAACACCTTCCTTTGCCCTCAATCCTGCAGGAACTCCGGAATAGATGAAGACATGTTGTTTATCTAAACAAACTTCTCCGTGGCCTTTTTTCTTTACTTCACTGATGCCCAGTAAATCTATCCTGTAGGACATCATCTCTTCCACCACTTCTTTTCCCGTCAACGTTTTGATATTCCATGTTCCAAATCTAATATCCTTTTGAGCGCTTCATCATAACTGATGAGCCTGTCCTAGTCCAAGGCAAGTTAAGTTGCTTAGAATCTTATATTCTCAACTATGAGTGATTAGCCCAGTAGAAGAGGCCCCATATCCTTGGAACAACTGGCCTCCCGAATACCTATGTCCCCCTCAGGAGAATGGGTGGCCGGGCTAAACCCCCCAGCATTGGGTACCTGTTGGTCCACGGGTCTTAAATCAGTGTATTCAGACCACCCCTCCTAAGAGTGATCCCTCATCCGCCGCCCGAGGGACGCACTCCCTAGTGGACAGGTTCTGCCGAGAGCCAGCTTAAATCAATAATTGTAAATCTTAACAATATAAATTTGATTTCTTCTCTTTATAAATTGATGATCTCTAGTAGGGATTTAAATAAATAAAATAAATTTTTTCTGAAAATAATTTTTTATATTTGAAACATATGAGCACTTCATACAAATCATTTAATCTATTAACTTGATTCACAGCAATTTAAATTATTCAATGTTTTATCTTTCATGAAAATGTAGTAACAAAAATAAATAAATATCTGACAAATTACAATAATAAATACAATTGCAAATCACATATATCCACAAAATTAATAAATATATTAACACTTCCAAAAATACTTTTTACAAAATAAATCTTTAAGCTCTCTTATAAAGTACCTATAACAATTACACAGCCATTGAAAAATTATTCTAATGAAGTTATTTTTGTGAGACTAATTTTCATTGTATTCATTATCTTCAATATCAGGATAAAAACAGTCTGAAAAAAAAGTTAAATTTATGTCAAGTGAGAAGTTAGGAAGTATCTTTTAATCTGAAGAGCTTATTAATTTCAGTTTTTAAATGTTTAAGAGGTAATCTATATTAATTATTAACTAAATAATAAATAAACTACAATTAATGTTGTCAAATCCTTAAAAAATAATATTTACACATCCAATATTCTTTATAGGAAGAAGAAAAAATACATTGTTCTATAATCTTAAGAACTTAATTTGTTAATATTTTAGTTAAATGAGTGCACAAAGTAATCATTACAGCAAAGAGAACTCACCTCTGAACAAAAAGTGGGAGCTGCAGGTTTTTTATGGTACTCAAAAAGATTTTTTTATTTAGTAATAAAGCTTATATATTTAGCTTATGTATATATATATAGTTCTGTTTTTACTTAATATTTATTATGTCTGCTGAGTTAATATTAATTAAAAAACTTATTTTTTCCCCAATTTTATTAATTTTTTTACAAAGCATCTTCACTACATCTTAAAATATCTTTATATGTAAGATTTATTAATATATTTTTGCTATAAATATTAACAATATTTTAATATATTTAATTGGAAATATG
Source organism: Oncopeltus fasciatus (assembly GCA_000696205.2). Lineage (NCBI taxonomy): Eukaryota > Metazoa > Arthropoda > Insecta > Hemiptera > Lygaeidae > Oncopeltus > Oncopeltus fasciatus. Next base: position 741,196 of record KZ806891.1, read on the forward strand.
TTCTATTATTATCATTTATAAGCTCAAAAAATGTTTGCATATTAAATTGGAATTATTTGTGATACATATTAAATATGAATAAGGGCTGTCAATAACATTGCTACTATTAACCTTAGCAGTCCATCTACTTGTCTTAGCTATTATTAACTAGAATTATCATTTGTTAATTGAATTACAGCTAAGAACAGTGCTTTATATTGAAGTGGAGTTGAGTTTACTACAAGGGGCATCACTGTAAACTACAAAATGAAGCATTTTTTTTTTTTTTTTTTTCCAAATGCCAATTATGAGTTGACTTTTGAAGGATGGTCAACTTATAGGTATTTGGTAAATGTCCTGTTTGTAAATGGTCTGTCAGGCAGAGTTTTATACAATAAACACCAGGTTGTTCAAAGTTTTGTGGTATGATAAGGGAGGGCATTGCTACTAGCCTACATTTTTGTGTGTGTGTTGGTACACTCTTCCTATGAACATATGTGAAGTTTCATTTCCATCTGACAATTCATTCTTTGTTTAAAGGCCATTTAATATCAACGTGTCACAGTATTTTTTACAATGAAAAAAATCAAGCTTTGTATAGTGATTAAATTTTTATTTTTGAAGGTTTAAAAGCAAAGGAAATTTACGAACAAATGTTGAAATCGTATAAGGACTCCTTGTCTTCAATTAGTACAGTAGAAAGATGGATTGCTAAATTTAAGCGTGATCGTACACCACGTCAGGGACGTCCAAAAACAGCAACTGTGCCAGAAATTATGGAAAAAATGCACGATATCATATTGAAAAATCATCGAGTGACTGTAAGAGATTTAGTAGAAGCCCTAGACATCTCATTAGGCAGTATAAACAATATTTTGACTGAAGTATTGGTTTTAGAAAGCTAAATGCACAATGGTTGCCTATATTAGCTAACAATGAAAAAAAAAAAAAAAATAGAATGCGATTTTGAGATAATTTTTGAAAGGATAAAGTGGGTTTTGTGCATGGATTCATCACTATGGATAAGACTTGGGTTTGTGAAGCTCTGAAACGAGTCCCGAAATCGGCCAAGAAGATGTTAGCATCAGGTTTTTGGGATGTGAAAGGAATTTTATTTTTGTAACCTTTTAAACAACTGAAGGAAAAAATTTGTAAAAAAAAAGACCTGGTTTGCAAAAGAAAACAATTTGTTTTTAATCAGGACAATGCATCGTGTCACATGAGCATTTTGACAATGGCTAAAATCCATGAATTAAAGATTGAATTGAATTGAAAGATAGAATGGAGCATCCACCGAATTCACCAGATTTGACACCTAGCAACCTTCATCTGCTTCCAAGCCTGAAAAATTTCATGTGTGGAAAGATTTTTTCATTAAATGATGATGTCATAACCGTATTTTGTAGCCTTTTCAGATTCTCACTTCAGGGATAAAATTCATAAATTGAAATCTTGTTTGGACTAGTGTATTGATGTTCAGGTAGACTATACTGAATAATAAAGTATATTTCAAACCATAAAATTGAGTTTTTCTTATTAAACCACAAAACTTATTGAACAACCTGGCATGGGAGTAGAAGCACTGCTAGATGCAAATATCCGGAATGCTAAAATAAACACTAATATAGGCAATGAAGCTGCTAGGGGCTACAAGTTGTTAAGCCAAAAAATGTCCATGAATGTAGCAACTCCACAGAACAACTCATGGACAAAGATCAAGATAAACTTGGTACAAGTACAAGGGCATTTTTGTGTTCTGTAAAATGATCAGGCTGCTCAGAAAGGGAGATATGCGAATAGTTTGTGGGATATCACTAGCTCTATAGAAAAATAAAATGAATAAATAGGCTAGGAAGGAACATCTTTACCCATGGGAAAGATTTAGAATCCAAACCCATGAAAAATATTTCTTGTGAAAATCAAACCACAGTTACTTAAAATAAGCAGATTTAAAAGAAAACTCTGCACCCATAACAGGCATGTTAATGACTAAGAATAAAAAAGAAAAAGACTAACTGAGAATAATGAATTATACTAATTATTAAATTTTCTAAATTATTACACAAATATTGAGTTTAGTAAAATACAAAGGATGATCTGTGGTTGCTTCTGTTTTTGTTATTCACCTTATTATAGCCATTTATGTGAGACATGCTTTAAAGGTCATGCAGAAGGTAATGCATTTGTACAATCTACTGAGTCTGAAATTTCATGAAAGAAGTATACTGAATCAATTAAGAAAATAATATTACTCCATCAATAGGGACACTGACAAGAGTTTGAAGAGATACTTTTGAGTCTCCCAAACTTGGTGCTGCATACTTGAATCCCAACCACTTTGGGGAAGCTTTTATTAAAAAAAAGTCTTCCCAAGGCGAGGGTTGGAGGCTAGAACCAGAGCACCAGGCTCAGGAGACTTAAATTTTCCTTTAGTCAAGTATATTCTCTATTGATGAAGTAGTACCATATTTTGAATGTACTATATATGTATGTACAGGGTACTTACCTGTAGATAGCCTCTCCATTCATTGCAGTAATTAATTGTATGGGAAGTAAAAATAAGTTAACTTATAAGTAGGAACATATCCTCGCCTAACAGCACAAAGGAGAAAGGGAAAGAAAAAGTAAGTAAGAATATAAAATATAAAAAATATTGAAGCAGTTCAAAATGTAAAATTTTATTTTAGTGATATCATGCGTATTATTATAAAATAAAATTATTTTATAGGGTTAATATCATATTAAAGACAACAAAACATTCATGTAGAATAATTTATTCAACAATATTAGACACTCTGAATAACAATCATACATTTCTAAACACTTACTACAAGAAGGGAAGTTGTGATGAGTAACATGAATGTGAATATTCTGTGTTTCTCCACCTTCTGCAGTAAAATAAATAAATTAAACTTTAATTAACAAAATAATTATCAATAACAACTCTGAGAATCAATAATAATAACAAGTCTAACTAATATTTAAAATTATATACAAAACCAACAAAGAACACATTTTATAAAATATAACAAGAAACTTTTATAACCTACAGTCCTTTGGATTTAAAGCATATTAAGTCCTTATATCTGATGATTTTTCTTTTAATATACAAATTAGTTTCTGCTATTCCTACTTCAATGAAAAACTATGAAAATTTTGGCATTAGAAATAAACATCACAGTATTTTATTACAAAAAAATTTTAATGCATAAAACAAGGTTGAGGATTAAATTTACTAAAATCAAGAAATTTTATTAAGGAGAAAAAAAAAACCAATATTCTGTCCCTGTGATTTTATTGAACAGGCCAAAAAGTCATTAAGTAAAAATAAAATTGGGCCCATTCTAATGAATATTATTTTATAATTAAAATAATGAGTCCAAAACACCCTGGTTTATAAAAACATTTTAGAGACTGAGAATATTGGTTTTTTCCCATGATCAATTTAAATAAATCCCTATTCAACAAAAGTTGACTTAAAAAAAGAATTTTTTTTTTCCCCCATGTTGTATTAATATTTTAATCATAAAATGTCTTCTAAACTATATGGAATTCCTGTTTTTGTCATTCACAATTATAATAGATGACTATGTTTAACTACAAAGTACAAAAACTAACATTTTGTACAGTCCAGCATTCTGGTTTGGGTTTATAGAACCCTGAGGTACATATCTCTGATTACAATCAGATGGTAATTTTACAGTTTTTATAGAGTAAATACACAATCTAAAGGCGTCAATTATACTTGTGCCATATTTCTTTTATTTTTGAAAATAGTTTCTCCCCCACCATCAGCAAAAATTTCTTGACAGCTAATTGTAAATTTCTACAGTTACATATGAAACATACAGTGATAGACCATTTTTTCAAACCTAGAAATCTTCTAACCTAGTAAATTGAGATGAAGAATAAGTACATTAGCATCATGAGTTTCTCTCATTGAAACAAAGATATACAAAAAAATCCCTCAATTGTTAAAAATAAACAAAAGATCAACATGTTTATAGGAAATATTAGCAGAAAATAATTCCCTAATAATAAGTAAGCATGACAACAAATGTTGTGTGACAAATGGAAAATAAAAAGGACCATATTTACCAAATTTTATTTAGTTTAGAGTTTAAAAAAAAATTAAATTTTATTTAATTCGAGTTTCACTCTTTTTGGGTCAATGATCTAAAAGATTTTATTCTCAATATTAATTTAGTATAAATTAAGAATAAAATAAATAATTTTCTTCTAATAATAGTAAGATCTCATACTTAATGAAAGATAGCTTTCAATTATTGGACAAAAAATGTTTAAACAAAGGATTTCATGGATCTAGGCAAGTAGACAATCCCATTTAAACATATTTGAAAGGAATTAGAAAAACAGAAATACGTACCATAATTTAAAATTTTTAACCCAATAATCACCAATCTACAAATGATATTTTTCTGACATTAGAACACAAAATGACTACATATGAAAATATTAAAATACATCATAGTTTTAAAAAATTAAAATATGTTTTAAATTACAAATGAAATTTCCATATAAGTAAAAACAACAACAGAAAATGCCAGAATATTGATCTTGACCAGAGCCAAAATATCTAAATTAACCATTATTGATTTAGGTCTTTGGAGGAATTTAATTTATAAATTTACCATTATAATTTAATGGTAAAGTCCCAATAACTAACAAAAATTTGTTATTGCACCTCTCACATAGTGACTTAGAGTTCAGACACCAGTTACATTAAACATATTCATTAAATTTTCTCTTTGAAACTTTCATATATATTCATTTATATAACATTTTTTATTTAAATAAAANNNTGATTTTGCTTGTGTAAATATATATGGAATTAAAATAAAGAAATTATTAATTTGTTAAATGATAGATCTGAATCTTGAGAATAAGATGCCCGCTAGTGTCAAAAGCTTTATGTTGCTTTTGTTATTGTAATATTAAATGAAATATATTTACATTGAATCAATATTAATGTTTCTACTAATTTTATATTATCAGTGACTATTTATGTTCTTACTTTCATTTTTTGAATAAATAACTTTTCAGCAACAGTCTCATAAAATTATTATCTCCATTTAAATATTGTACCAAAATCAGCGTTAGGGAAAACAAGTTTATTTTATTAAACCTAGCTTTAAAAAAAATCATGTTATGACTTAATAGCATAATTTAAAATTTGTTCATAAAATTTAGAAAAAATAGTCTTATTGACTGACTTTTAAGAATGAGCAATATTTATAGAAATATCAATGAAAATATATCTTCTCACTCTTTATATCTCCTCTTTTACTAATTATCTATTATTTACTAATCCTTTGTCAATTCAAATCATGATTTGACACAGAAGAAGTAGTGATCAATGTTTAAGTGGCAAACAAAATGGCCGAATAATTTGGAGGGAATCAATAATTAAAATTAGAATTATTTATCTAAGACATATTTGTAAACACATACAAGGCAACTATTACAAGAGTTTGTATTTACAAACCTTACATTCTAATGAAATCACTTAACTAAAAATAAAATTCAGTCTGATATACAAATCACCTTAAAAACATACTAAATATCACACACACCAAAGAGTAAGAACAATCCAAACTTAATTACTTACAAGAACAATGAAAGTGAACTAAAATAAGAGATTCACAAATGTGAAAATAAGAGACATTAGAAGTAAAATTTTAAAGGTACTTATCCTTAGTAATCAGAAGAGATTCTCTTTAAAGGGAGTAAGGAGAATTTATATTAGAACAAATAAATTATAAATATTAAAAAAAAGAAAGAAAACCCAATGTATAAGTTATTAATAATTAAAAAATTGGACAAGATTGTTTTTACTCATATATAGCAGGTTATTCTTGTATTAATAATACACTAAATTCAAAGTACTTTAAATAATTAGGCTTCCTTAGATTAAAAATTCATGTCTTATCAAAGAGATCAGATCAAACACATTAAGGAAAGAAATAAAAGGAAAAAAAAAGTATGACGAAGAACTCTGATAATAAAAAAAGTTTGGTTCTTGGCCATACAGATACCAAAACAAATGAAATGATAAGTTAGCTTAATAAATTTTTGATGATTTTGCTATATATATATACTGTTTTATTAT
>KZ806891.1:749691-764712 GCA_000696205.2 Oncopeltus fasciatus
AATTTATAATATATAATAAATAAAACAATTATTATTATACTATAAAACATATAATAAAAAATTGAAGATTGAGATAATGAAGATCCCTCTACAGATCTTCAAATTGAGACCATCTCGAGTACAAAATTAGCACATATAAGAAATAATTGAGGCAATGGAGATCCCTCTTATTATTTGAAATGGATTTGAAATCCAGATATGAAAGTTAGCTTATAAAAAATTTTGGTAAAATTTTTAGGAAGAAAAGCATGTAATACAATACAATAAATAATATTAAGAGGACATATAGAAATATTAAATGCATTTATTGTTAATTCTAAGGTACAAATAAGGTAGTTAAGGCACTAGAGACTGAGACAAACGTCACAAATTCAGAGCACAATATTTTCCCTCTTTAAAATCTTGCTAAAATTTCAAACTTTAAAAAGAAATACCAAAAAAACCATAGCATTAATTTTCACCATTTTATACTGTAAATTAATTATTTCATCTAAAGAATTTATACACACAATCATTTTTTCCTAAGCTTTCAAATTTTTAAAATTTGTATGAAGTATATCCATCCTAACGAAACCTGTCAAATTTACGGGCTACCCAATTTCATAAATAATCCTTATATATTTGTTTGTTTCATAAAATCATTACTCCAGTAATAAATATTAGAATAATAGAAAAACTCCACTAAGATGATACAACGTGGATTAATAATTTCGCTGCCTCGAATCCGTTATCTCAATTGCAGGGCTTCATTTTTATTTCATACTCTAATTACACTTTTATTTTCATTGAAGGAAATTCCATTTTATCTACAATTTTTCTACTGAAACTTGACAATGTAATTTAATATTGAAATACTTCTCTTTTTTTTTTTTTTTATTAAATTAGTTTTTAGAAAAATAATTAAAAGAAAATATATTTTTATCAGTTATACCTCAAAACATAAAAATTGAAGAATTCAAGCTATTTGGACATAATAGAATCATGGAATTATTAGAGAAGAAATTTTTTTAAATTCACAATTGGAATTTATTTTTCTTAAGCCTCAAAGTCAAATTCCTCGACTCAAAAAAAATATGAATTTAGAAACCATTCATACCATTTTATCACACTGATCTATTAATGTGAGGATCAAGAGTATAAATTTGAGAACTCTTGTTCCCCATTACCTTAAATTAATCATACTTTTGGTAAAAAATTTAAAAAGTACCAAAAAATACATCCACATTTCCAGTGTTAAAACAACTAAGAATCTGAATTGAAATTCACTTGTCACTAGAATAGCTAAGCGGATAGAGCAGTACCTAAGGACTTACGAGGCATATAGCAGGATTCACACTGGTTAATTAGATGGTTGTTCTGGAATGTACAAATGTGGCAATACCAATCTGCTTCTCCTTCTTCTGTAATACAAGCAAACAAAACATTTATTTTTCATATATCCATAGTTCAATGGATTTTAGATTACAAATATGTAAGGATAGTTACAAATCAAGTGGAGTACATGAATTTTTACTTCTTCTCTAATAAATATAATTTCAATATTTTAAATAATCTGATAAACACAGTGAGCCCTAAGCTCAAAACTGGCCAGAGCAATAATAATAATAGGTTACGGCAAAGAAACAATGACTTATTTATGGGGAAACTGAATTCTACTACTCCCACTCTGATCATCTTGCAAAGAATTATTTCATAACCATATCTATATTATTAATATTACTATAATATCATTATCTAATAGACAGACCACTTTACACTTAGTTTTTAGAATATACTCAGAGTTCTCAGCCTTTTCCTTAACTTTTTTTTTTTTTTAGAAAACAACCTTCAGTGAAATTATGTCAATAAATTTGAAATTAATTTTCTTAATAATTGAATAGTCATTTTCTATACACAACTGTAAAAACATCCACTGTGGAGGGGGATTAGAAAATTTTTAAATTACCTTTATGATGTATTTAATTCATACTTATTAACTTAGTAATTAAGTTATTTTAAAAAAGTAAAATGAATATTTATTTTAATCCATTTGACTTATTCATATATTTCTTGAATAAATAATATTATATTTTCTTTTAACTCAGTCCTTAATATAAGTATACTGTCAGTAAGCAATGAGGATTAAAATGAGAAAGAGATCGCTATGGAATCAAAATCTATTCTGACCCTATTTGATACAAAAATTCTCATATTGGAAATGGAATACATTAGGTCTGCCATAACTTCTTCTTGAAAATAAGTTTGATTAATTTTCCTGATAAACAAAATATAGCCATTTTCTTCAAATTTCAAGTCAATCTCATTAATTTTATTACATTTGTTCAGTGTATCATTGCCAGTTTCCGTTGGTCTTTCATTTTAGTTTATATTACTTAAAGCAGATGACTGAGAGGTAGTTCCCCCTGCCTAGTTAGAGATAAATGTATCATATTTCTTTTTCTCAGATTAGGTAATAACCCTGTAAGTAATCCTAAGAAAATTTTGTCATTTTATTTATAATGTCTGCTTTTGAAAAATAAAAATATTTTAAATTGGCTTTAAAGTATTTATTAAATTTCTAATATTTATTATTATTTTAAAATATTTATGAAACATTTCGAATGGACCAAATTTATCTTGTTTATCTGCTAAACCTGTAGTAGTAGCTGATTCTAAAGCATTTTTTCTTAGATAAGGAATGTAATAAATACCTGCTTCTCAGATATTTATTACATTTGATAACAAAAAGATTAATGATCTAATAATCTAATCTAATTTGATCTATTACAAAATTATAACATTTTAAGAAAAAATGAAAGAAGGAGAATTTAATATTTAGTTAATTACCATCAAGTTCCATTTCCAAATTTTTGCACATTGCATTAAGGACTTGGATTTCTTCAGACAGCATTCTGGCCTGTAATTAAAAATCAATGATGATTACAGTAAATGTAATTATTTGTTAAAATATTTTTTTGTAAGGTGGGTGAGATTAGCACTGTTTCCTTTACATTAGGCTTTAATACAAATTTAAATATAATTNATAAAAAATAGAATAATGAAATTTTTCTGGCCTATGAACTTTTATTTATAATTTATTTTTTTATTGAAATATATCATATGGATACTAATCCAAGAGTATTTGATGAATAATAAGTGATATAAAACATCAGTCATATATGATGGTGCCACAATTACAGTTTAAAATACCCGTTTCCTCACCGGTGGAGACTACAATGCGAAACACTTGCAATGGCGATCAAGAACAACAAACTCTTGTGGCCATGCTCTATATAATGCGATATCATCCTAAAACTTCACCCCAATTACTCCTTCCTTCCTCTCCCACCTATTGGTCCTCAGTTGTGTACCGCATTCCTGATATCCCCGACTTCATCATTTGCATAAGCCTTAATCCTCTTCACCATTCCACCTTCGAACTTAAACAAGCTGTCTTCTGACCACAGCTATTATCCTTACTCCTATTTCAAAAAAATTTCCACCCTCCCTCATTAATGGCCCAATCAACTGGGCCTTGTTTTATTTTTGTTTATATTCAGGAGGCGATGAGAGCTCTTTCAAGTGAGATAGGTGAGATATAGAACGGCGTTGCTAATGAGTTTAGAGTTTAAGACTCTCTTAGTAAAAGCAATGACGCTGCTTTTGAAAACGCCGAGCTTTTCAAAGCCATAGGAACTGGTTGAAGCCCAGACAAAAGTTTCAAAACTAGACATTGAAGTCAAGGGTGACAGAACTGGAGGTGAGTCTGAATCACGCCCAACAGGAATTCCTCTTCAGATCTATCAAAGTTTGAGGGGTACAGGTCCGACCTGGTGAAACAAGTAGTAGTATCTGGTCTGATGACGAGTGTAGGCACCAGTCTGGGTCATAAGATCGCTTTAGAAGATAAATATATAGTGGAGTGGCATCACCAGTGAAGGGATGATCCTAGACCACCGGTTATCATAGCAAAGTACGTTCAGCAATCTATGCGGGATGACCCTGTCAGATTTAGAAGAATGAAGAGGGACCTGACAACCTGGCATTTTCTAGGAGGAAAATGATGCCCATCCTATTTACCTGAGTGAGAGAATGACCCACAAATAATCACCTTAACTACCTGACACACCAAAAGAAGAAGGAAGGCAAGCTAAAATATGTATGATTCTCTGGTGGCCATCCTGTGTTGGTTATCAACGTCCCGGTGGTATAACAGAAGCATTCCTGTCCTGGCTGGGACAGATAGATTTTTTTATTCTATTCCCTCTCATTAATTGTTTAAAATTTACATGGGATAATAAACCACAACCAAATAAATATTTATAAAGACAAAATAAAAAAAGTAAATGACATGAGTCGACAAATAGCTTGACAATGTCAGCTCCTTCGAGTTTAAGATGATGTATTGATCTTTCTCGTGGGTTATGCTCTCGCAAGTGTGGTGGGAATTTAATAAGTTATCTGGCTCATTCCGGTAGTGTAACAGAAGCATTCCGGCAAGCAGGAGATCCAGGTTCGAGTCCTGGCTGGGACAGATAGATTTTTTTATTCTATTCCCTTTCATTAATTGTTTATATCTTTCTAATTTTTTAATTTTATTCTTATTATTACTAATGATTATTGTATTAGTTTTGAGTTTTATTGTTTTTCTTACATAACACTCATTTTCTTCTATTTTTTATTACTCATGTATATCTCTCTTTTTTATTTTTAATACTTATTTCTCTATTTTTGTGCTAGTAAAATAAATTGTAAATATTGTCATAGTTTTGTTGAAAATATTTCATATTAGTAGTCTATTGTTTATTAGTAAATTTTTTTAAATTGTTATAATTAGGTTAGAATCAGCTATATTGTCAGCTGTGACCTCTTTGTTATTCAAGGGGACCTAAGTCCCAGAATAAAATTTATTTTTCTTTCTTTCTTTCGGTATCCTTAAGGGCCATGAAACTTCTACTCTATTGCATTGAGAAGATGGTTCCTGGGCCTCTTCTGACAAAGACAATGCCAAATGATTGCCCATTTTTCAATGGTTTACATTTTCAATTTCAATGTTTGCAGTTTCAATTTGTAATTTTTCCTAGTAAGAATTCGTAATAACTAATTAATAAATAACTTAAACTGTAAACTAAAAATAATAAATCATTCAAAATTGTGAATAATAAATTTAATCAAAATTTCTCTAACAAATTCAAAACCTAGGGAGGTTTTGAAAATTATTGTCCAAAGATGACAAACAGACACAGCAGAATTGATAAAATAACCTATTGGAATCTGATAATACACAAAGGAAAGAAAAGAGGAAAGGAGTCCATAACACACTTACATATGGACTGACTTTTAGTTGACTCATGAAATAACAGAGATAAGGTAAAGCTGTCTTTATAGATAGCAGACTACTTATTCATCACAGAAAAAGAAAAAAAATGTAATACTTAGCAGACTGAAGGGTTCCAAATCAATTAAAGTGACACCCTATTCATGTTTTTGAAGGTTTTCTTTTAACAATCTTTATTATTGAATAAAGAAATGCAGAAGCAATATAGTACTTTTTCAAATCCAATTTTCAAATGAATTTCATCACTCTATTTTATTTATTGATTATATAAGAATAAATTTTCAAAATGAATTTCTTCATAATATATAGAATTAGAAATATTAACCAGATTGATTACTTTAGTATACTACATATAGTATTAATTAATTTAATTAAATAAATAGATTTTTCTTGAACATATCCAATGTACTTACACTTGCTTATAAGTAAAGTTTATGAACAAGCCAAAATTTATCTCCTTTTTCTACATTTTATTTTGAAATAAAAATGAAAGATCAATCTTTTATTGCAAAAATAATACATGTTTTGAGCAAAACATAAAAAAGAACTATATTATGTGCAGATAAAAAAGAAATATTTATTTTTTTCATACTTGGGGGTTCTTTATTAGGATAGTGTTATCCTATATAATAGTGTTTCTTCACCATATTTTTAGCTCAAACATTTTTGGCTCTAATGAGACATCTTCAGGAGCTCTTCAAAAACGTTGATATCTGCACTGGGTGAAGTATCGATCTGAGTAAGGGTCTGTACACTGTGGAGTTATCAACAGTATTGAAGAGCTCAGGAAGATATCTTATTAAATCTGAAAACTCTTGAGCAGAAAATAAATAACTCTTGGAAAGAAACATCTTATAATTTTAACATAATTAATTTTGTTATTAATAAGATAAGAAAATGAGACTTCAAAATTTCAAATGCAATAATTATATCAGTACTGATATTTATTAGAAAAGTGTTTCTATAGATAGTGATCTCTACTCCCATTCTTATTTTATACTTTAAATTAAATGAAGAGGAGAGATAATCATGCATACTAAAACTATGAGAATATTATACAGTAAATAACAAATATATTTACTCTAAGATGATTTTAGTTGGGGTTCGGTCGAGGTAGATCCAAAAAAACACAAATTAAAAAAATGTATTTTTTTAATGAAGGATTATCTGCCAACGTTTCGGCTTACATTGTAAGCCATCTTCAGGGCTATCATGAAGATGAGAGAGGACGTCCTGTCCCTAAGTTCACATTTCCATGACATGGAACGACCGAACCCCAACTAAAATCATCTTAGAATAATATCTACGGTCAACAAACTCTCATTTTCAAATATATTTACCTTCACTGATAAATTGTTTGCCGCTAAGCGAGCTTTAAGCTCATCTTCCAATTCTCCTTCTCTTTTTTTCATTTCAATCAGCCTTTTTTTTTCACTTAGTAGTTCTCGCTCTAAATTATTTTTCCTTTCCAACTGCCTTTGTATAAGAGCTAAAAATGAAGGAATAAAAATAACATATTGCTCAAGTAATAGAGATTTCAATTCTAAAGACTAAAAATATTTTTTTTAATTTTTAATGAGAACTTACTTGTACAGAGACATAATCTCGGTAAGTGCTTAGACATTTAATTCATTTTTGTTTATTTATTATATATTAGTTCAGTTTATAATAATTATTATTATTTCTATACATTTCATCAAATTAAATTACATTAAGATAATTCACTTTCAGAAATACATAAAATGATTCACATAAGCTATCAGCTAACATTAAATTTATTAATTGTTACTTTAGTATTTTAACCATGTATTTCATTAGCTATCAAGTTAACGTACAAGATATTGGCTGATTTTGGTTGTAGTGGGGTGGCAGGTGTGTGCGTATTGCTGAAGGTCTATGTGGACGCTCATCGAGAGTGATGGGTGAAGCTGGTGAAATAGTCAGTCGGCTAGTAGGCGGTTCAGACATCCGAGGCTGTTCACTCAACATCCAGCAACACACTTCTTTGTCACCTTGTGCCTATAAAACAAAAAGATACATAGAGCAATAAATAAAAAATTAATTATTATAAATTTAACGTAAATACATGTCTAGACAATAGAGACATTATATGAGAAATAAAAAAAGTAGTGCTAAAATATCCAAAATAATAGTTAATATAGAAGTGATGTGTCCTAAAAAATCTACTAACTCCCCAGTTTAGTTATTTGTTTCAAAGAAGAAACAAATGATTCTTCTCATAATTTTAAGACATTACTGGAAAACAATTTCACAGCTGCTGAAGTAATGGCATTATTAAATATGAAGACGAAAGTGTCCTTGACCAGCCCATTATGTGGCATTGGTTTGAAAAATTTAGCAGTGGAGATAAGACATTGGGAATGAAAAAGGGCTCCAGGCGACTATTAATGAATATTTATAAGGCTTTGCAGGAAGGTGTTCCATCTATCCACAAATACTCGCGAATTAGCCAGGGAGTGTGGTGTGTCGAAAGATACTGTTGGTTGCCTTCATCATTGGAAAGGTGAAAAAGAGCAGTAGACTAGTTCCTCATGAACTTGTTCCTTAACAATCTGATAGATTAGAAATTTGTGAAATCCATTGAAAAACCCTTCTGATGTGTAATTTTACTGGAATATTAACACTTATGATGAAAAGAGTATTTACTAGTGATATCCAAATACCCGTAAGCAATGGCTAGATCATGGTCAAACTACTTATCCAGTTGCTACTAAGGAGCAATTTGAAAAAAAAAAAAAAAATCCATGCTTTGCTTTTTTTTTTAATTTTGAAGGTGTTATTCATCACTTAATTTGTTCCTAGTGGAAGCTCTAAGAATTCTGAACTCTACTGCGAGCAACTGGAAAGACTGCATGTGAATTAGTCTGAGCGTTATCCTCCTTTAATCAACAGAAAAGTTTTATTTTAGCAAGATAATGCTTTTTCTCATACTTCCAGTCAAGCCAAAGGAAAGTTTAAAGAATTTCATGACTCGAACTCCTGTCCCATCTATCGTATAGTCCAGATCTCATACCAGCAGATTACTACTTATAGTCCATGGTCCATTTCTTTAAAGGAAATTTTTTTTATAATTTTACAAAAGTTGAAATTGCAGTCCAAGATTTCTTTGACAGCCATTCCGAGGAATTGTATCAGCGTGGAATCAAGCATTTAGCTAATGACAGTTGATACAATGTATTATTTATATAATATATTGTTTGTAAAATGTATTATTTTTTACCAAAGATATGATAATGCAAATATTTGGACAAAAAACAATTTTTTAAAATATATTCCTTGATTATGCAAGAACTTAAAATACTCAAATTAGAAATATGAATCACTAAGAATACAAACAAAATTTGTATCTGCTGCATACCATGAGTGTTCATGAAATTTCTCCTTAAGTGAGGGTTTAAAAAATAAATATATTTATATATCAACTAGGCAACACTAAATAAATAATTTAAATCAATTATCCCACCATGAACATAATCTCTTATACAAATCCTCTTCATCAGTGGAGTGCTATATCCTTAGATGGTGATAGAAGGAAAAAAATAAAAATAAAAATTCCTTTCCAATTACAGCTCCATGGAGCAATAGAGAAGATGTAATCAGCACACTGTTCTGACCACCTGATTTATCTCTTTCGATGAAAAAAGGTACTCAGTTAGTGCTGGGTGTACCTAGAAATAACAAGGAATCTTTGACTCAAGAGTCAAGTGCCATTACCAATGGAACACAGTGACCCCAATCTCCATAAAAGGGTGCCTTTTATCCATAAAATTGGAGTGTTTGGCTTGTCACATCTGTTATTGCTAAACAATTACCCCTTTATTATTAAAAAATAAAATGGTTAATTTAATCAAATTAATAGGCTCTAATAAAGGTCTTAACCAAAAAATTTCTTAAACAGAAAAATTTGTTTTAAGTATCTGCTTATACTGTCTGAAAGATATTTTCCACTGTTTATTGTTATAATATTTAGCATATATAAATATCTAAGTATAGCACATAATAAAATATCTCATATACTATATTTAGAACCTTTCATTTACCAGGAAATTAATTTTGCTACTCATCAATAAGTTTTAGTATAGTTAGTAAATGACCAACAATTTAAAAAAAAAAAAATAGTATATTTAAACAACTTACAGAAACAGGAAATTTTGGATTAATACTTATTACAATAAGTTACCAATAACTTGAAAATATGTATTATTACAGTACACTAATCTCTCATCTGCCTAAGGGCAAATCACCCGGATATGATTTAATCACTGGCCAAATTCTCCGAAATCTTCCCAAAACGGCAATTGTATTCTTGACCTACATTTATAATTGCATATTCAGAACTACCCACTTCCCTCTCTGGAAATATTCTGATATAATACTATTTCCCAAACCTGGAAAATCACCACACAACCACTCATTCTATCGTCCTATAAGTCTCCTTCCTACACTTTCAAAGGTTTTTGAAAAATACTGTTAAAACGAATGATGCCTTCCATAGAACCCTTCAATATCCTCCCAAATCATCAGTTCGGCTTCAGAAGTAAGCATTCTACTGTCCAGCAAGTGTTTCACGTCGTAGACTACATTTCCTCTTCCCTTGATCGCAAAAAGTACTGCCCAGGAGCTTTTTTGGATGTTTCCCAAGCATTTGATAGAGTCAGCCACAGTGGTCTTCTGCTTAAACTGAAGTCCATACTTCCTAGTAACACTTACCTTATCCTTAAGTCTTACTTATCCAACCATTTCTTTAGGGTTCCGGAAGGATTAGATTACTCTGATTTCTACCAAGTAGAAGCGGGAGTTCCTGAAGGTAGTGTGCTTGGACCTATCCTATTTATCCAGTACACTGCTGACATCCCTATCCATCCAAGTACCCTCTTAGCTCTATTTGCGGATGACAAAGCTATCCTATCCTCCCATTCCGATCCTTAAACTGCTTCTAAAAACCTACAAGATCACCTCAAAAAAATCAAACAATGGTATGGAAAATGGAGAATAAATATCAAAGAAGAAAAATGTGTTCAAGTTAATTACCAACTGCGGAAGAAAGACTTCCCTGAAAATGTGAAATTTAACAATATTCCTTTACCACAATCAAATACTGTTGGTTACCTTGGGTTCCATTTTGACTCACGACTTACATGGGGAGAACATACTAATATTAAAAGACAAGAACTCAATCGGCGATATGGACTTTTATACACTCATGAATAAGAAATCCAATCTTATGACTGAAAACAAACACGCTCTACAAAACCTTATTACGACCAATCTGGACTTACGGAGTAGAAATCTTGGGTGCCGCCTAGCCTTCCAACAAGAATCCAGTCCTTTCAATCCAAAATTCTGAGAAGAGTTGCAAATGCTCCCTATTACG
The DNA here is from genome assembly GCA_000696205.2 of Oncopeltus fasciatus. Lineage (NCBI taxonomy): Eukaryota > Metazoa > Arthropoda > Insecta > Hemiptera > Lygaeidae > Oncopeltus > Oncopeltus fasciatus. Next base: position 760,404 of record KZ806891.1, read on the forward strand.
TATCCAATTCTTTCCTTCACCATGATCTTAATATTCCTTTTGTTCAAGACCTCATTTCTTCCTACTTCATCCTTTTCCACAGTAAACTGCCATAACATCCTAATCCACTAGTACAGACCATGTCTTCCAACTCCAACCCTTACAACCCTACCCGTCGACACAAACAAAGATGGCCCCGTGACCTCCTGGAGACAGCCTGTAAATAATTTGATTGTGGTGTCATTGGTCACCTTCTCTCCTCATGCGATGGACACTGAAAGTATTTTTTTTTAAATTTCATTGTAATCAAACTACAAATTTGTTTTTTATTTAACAGAATTTAATAAATAAATAAAAGTTTATAAAATAATAAATAAATAAAACAGTACACTACACTATCTTCAAGAAGCTTTAAATCAATTTAAAAATTTATTTATAATTACATTTCTATTTCAAAAATTTTTTTCACCTTCTCAATATAAATTTGGTCAATTCAGAGTTTTCCATTCTTTCAATCTTTGGTAATTCATGTTCCCAAACTGTTCTTAACATCCCTAAGGTTCTTCATCTGGAATACTTCAGTTTCAAGTACATTTTAGTTTTATTACTTTACTTAAATACATTCAAAAATAGCACTAGATTGTCCAAAAAAATACTATAATTATTGCTCTTGAAATCAACTGTTAGAGTAGCTGTAGGAATCGGCTTTAGCTTTTCCAGTACATGGTTGATACGATGATGCCAACATCTTCCACCCTGTTTTAAGCACCACACGAAGACATTGGACTTCCTAGGTACTTCTGAAGCTGGTGCATTTTATATTGACTCATTCACTGAGGAATAAGGTGTATTTTCTTCTACTTAAAGTACTAAAAGATACCTCAATGAGGAGTAATTTATTACTCCTAACCTCCAAACAGAGTACTGTTTATTCAAAATCAATACCAAGTGTTTGGGTACAACATTTAAAAACTAATTTAACCCTGCTATTGGAGGATCATCTTCTGTATTCTCTATTTTAATGCCCATTTGGTCTTGAATTTCAAATCGAAAGTTAGGTCCAAAAGTAAGTGTTACTTGAGAATAGAGAACTAACCTCTTCATTCATTAGTCTACTTAAGAGCAACCTGACTATTCAACCCTACCCCTGGAGTGAGAGGCACATTATTTCCATAAATAATAAAAACACAAAATCTTGGTCAACTCGCTATTAGGGCACATGGCTGGTTCTTCGACTCCCTTGTGAGCTCATTCTACTTCAACTTCTTTCACAACCCAAGAAAAGCCTCTTCATTGGTTTTATGTTTACAAGTGTCCACAGCAGGTACATTTATATCATCATTAGATTCAAATTACATTATTAGCAGAATCTCGGACATCTTTTTTAAGTTCTACAAAATTTCATTTCCAAGAGAAATGTCAACTAATAGAGAATTTCTTTCTGACTGGGTTAATGAGACGATAATCCTTTTTATCATCACAATATCAAACAAAAGTAGGCTTTTGAGGTGCGGTGACCTTTTTATTTATTTATTTTTTTATGATCGCATAAAATCTGAACCATGGCTTCGAATCCAAAAACTTTAAGATAACTCAAAATGTGGTTTCCTGGGAATAAACACATTTGTGGTTATATTTGTGACTGCATTGATAGGGCTTCTATTATTTAAAAAAAGAGCAGAGGGCACTACTTTGGCCAAGAAAGTTTTTTGGGGTCATTAGTTACATTAATGATGTATTTTTTTAAAAATAATTATAAATATAAAAGCTTTTATAATATATATCTTTTATATATCGGCCCATTCTGTAACACTATTTCATTTAAATGTATAGTGAACAGCTTTTTGGTCCTAGATTCCTCAATTCATGAAGTTACCAAAACATGTAACTTATATATTCACACTAAATATTGAACGCAAACACTTTATATTTTGGTCTAACTAGTTTTTGACTACATTATAGCTGCACAAAAAAGCATGTTTGCTGATCCGACTTCACTCCTGCCATATTGTCAGTCAATTTGAATCTTGATAAACATTTAAAACATCATGAGAATGAAGTAAAAAAAAATTTTAATTCCATAATATAGGGATAATAGTCCTAAGTCCATGACCAATCTTGAGAGAGCTGATTGTTTAAATAACTGATCTTGCACTTGGATTGAAAAATACAGCTGGTCTGTATGTTGTATGTGGGACATTTCAATAAATACAATATGGAGAATATCAGTCCATAGAGACAAGTAAATAACTAATGCTTTAAATTATAGTGAAAATCCATACAAATAAAGAAAAATTTGATGAGCTCTTCTACACATGGAAGTATAAAACATAAAGTACAAGAAAAAAGTTTAGGTCATGGCTTTTCCTGATCACCAGCTAGACTTACTGACCTCTGTGGGCCTAATCCCGCCATGACAGAAACTTCTCCCTAGAAATTACTTCAGGAATACAAATTGAAATATGGACATACCTAAATTGAAAGCCTGTAAATTAGGGAAACAGAGAGGAAGATAAAGAAATCAAGAACACTTTGGAAAGTTTGGCAATAAATGATACTAACTGTACTGTGGGGATAAAACATAATAAAGCTATAAATTGTAATTAAGTACTACATAATGTAAATAAAAACATCCCTATAAATTCTCTGGAATGCATATAAATTAAAATGGACAAAAATATATTAGTTATTAATTTCAACACAGATCAAAAATATTTGGAACTCCTAGTTTTGTTATCAGCTTAGTAATTCTTGTCTTATAATTTTAGAATAACAAATTAACAGTCTATATATACAATTTTCTTCATTAAAAGTTTAATACTTTCCCGTGATCTAATCAACAAAGTTTATCACTCTTGTCAAAGAGCTAAAAATTCAAAAATGACAAAGAACCAGAATCAAATTTTACAAGAAAGCACCACAACGCAATGGTTAATATAGCTTGACAGAGACAGGAACACTGCAGGTTTAAAGGTCACCACCGAGGAAAATATTGGTTTTCCTCCAAAAATGATAAATATTTATCCATTGTATTGTTTCACAAATTATTAATAAGTGAGTAACATATCACTGAGTTAACTTTGTTAAATAAGAGTTTTGCAGGTTAATTTTGTGAGAATATTAATTTGTTACAGAAGATGGGAATTGTTTTAATGTTTATTTATTGTTTATATTAATAACCTGCTTAATGCAATGATTGACGAGCCTATCTGGTACGTGCGGAAATCCTTGTTTGAGTTCATAAAATAGTTGCATTGCTGAGATGTGTTTACCTGAGCATTGAGCCATCTCAACATCTTAGATCCTGCAAGAATAAATATTCTGAATTGATGAAAATACAGAAAAAAAGGCAGCAAAAAAGCTACTTTTATAGACCCTTTCTCAGTCTTCAGGCACAACTTGTTTTTTTTTTGTTTTTTTTGTAAAGGTTTAGTTCTCTCATGGTCCTTCTACTTTTCAGCTCAGTTGACATTCACTACTACTCAATTCAATCTGAATATCATTCATGAAGTTTGAAAAAAGTTACTTCTTAAATACAGGAATTAAGATTGAAAGCCATTTGAGCACAGGTCTCACCAGATAATCAGTCTTTTTATGAAGATTTCACTAAATCAAACAGGATATCAATCACTTGCCCCCCCCCCCCCAACACCACACAAACAGATTTAATATAAATATTTAGGCTTATTTTTATTTTTTGTACCATTATTATAGATGTTTAAATAAATAATTGAAAACAAATCTCTATAACTTCATATCTAGATTAATATATACATACACACACATGCGCGCCCGGACGCACACACACAGGAACTGCTTAATCTAAGCAAATTTCTCATGTTATTAAAATATGGATAAAAATATCAGTAATTAATGGAATTAATTTTACAAGCCCCAGAAAACAAGAAGTGTAAAAGACATGGCCACTAAGCTTTGCACTAGGCTGACCGGGAAAAGGGTGGTGGAAGGTCTCACCTATTATAGCTATATTTAAATTTAAAATAATTTTCTGTGTAATTCTTTTTTTTTTATCAAATAATAACAAATATATTATGACAAAATTTTAGACTTCATATAGACCCCCATTTTCTTTAACCAATTTTAATAAAATTGAATTATTTGAAGGATTTGCAATGGAAAGCCAATATTTCTAGCTTTTTCAATAAGATCAAAAGATATCTAAAATTTTTCAAAAGTTACATCATGATATGTAAATAGTTCTATTTAGTTAATAGTTCTGCAAAAAAAAAAAAAGTTATGATGTGAGAGAGATAACTCACATCTTAAATACATATTAAAAGAATATTTTGTAAAAATATTATTAAAAGAA
>KZ806891.1:764719-779252 GCA_000696205.2 Oncopeltus fasciatus
AAAGAATATTTTTTTAGAAATATTAGTTTAAATATTATTAAAAAAACTTTTAAGTAACTTTAGGGAATGTCCAGGTTTCATAATTAATATCACTGAAAAGTATATAATTTATTATTTTTATAATTAAAACCTTCATTAAATCAATGACATCCATTAAAAACAAAATCATTTTTGTAGATTTTACAAATTTCTATAGACAACAAATTTTCCAAAAATTGGAGCAAACCTTTACTTTTCACAAGTTTTCACATGCCAGCTTTTAGTTTTTCAACACTACATGATGATGTTGTTTGAAGAACTTATGATTTACTATTATTAAATACAAATTTTGCTTTATATTCAGTAGCACCAGAATAATATGATTTTACACTTTTAACTCAACATATTTAATTGAACATTAGAATTGATTAAATTGAACAACAGTCTCGAGAAACTCTCTTCTAATTCGTTCAATGAATATTAAACAAAAATAATAAATAAATGGATTATTTATAAGAAATGCACAGGGACCAGAAAAAAAATCTTACTAAGCACAGCCGGGAATAGAACCAGGGTCTCCTACTTTCCGTGTAGACCTGCTGACCTTTGCACCACCACGGCAGCTTAATCTCCCCAACTCCCTGCACTTAACTCTTAAATAAACTCATATCTATCCAGAAAGTAGGAGACCCGGATTCGATTCCGGGATGTGGTAGTAAGATTTTTTTTTCTAGCTCCCTGTGCATTTCTTATAGATAATTTAGCATGGGATTACATACCATAATTTATTTCATTATTTAAAAAAAATAAATGTATTATTGGTAATACAGGAACCGTACTAAACCTTAGTTACTAGGAATGTTCTATTATAATATAGATATGACATTGGAGGACAACATTTCATTCGTCCGAATACCTGGTGAACTATCAAGAGGCTTCTCCAACAGGACAGGAGTGAGATAAGGGGATGGATTGGCATGTCTAGTCTTCAACTTGGTTCTTAAAGAGGTAGTTAGAGACCAGATAAACTTATCAATTGTTGAGTCTGGCCTGTTCTTTAATATGCCTCAGAAAAATGGATTGTGACCCAAGCTTAAGTGGGCTCTCTTCTGAGATTTGAATGGAAATTATCAGGAAAATATGGTCCAAAAATAAATAAAATGGTGAATGGTAAGACGGTCGAACAATGATTTAAGGCAGCTATACAAGGGATTTGATGTCATCAAATTTACCAATTTGGTGAGACTGAGGTGGACCAGACACGTGATCAGGATGGACCAAGACAAAGTCTTAAAGGAGCCATGTATGGTATAGGGAGACCAGAACAGTTGTGCCATAGGTAGGGCGACTGTATAGCTTTGACATTCATACCATACTTTATGTCCAAGAGATTGGATGGCAGCAACACATATCAGAGATAACTCTCTAGTGTCTGGCGGTCGATGCTGGAACAGGCCAAGAATCTGTTTCAAGAGTACTAGTTAAGTAGATGTAAAACTGAGTTTAATATTAATATAGATATTAATAGAATATATTCATGAACTACAATTTGTATGTTAATTATCATCTGTTTAAGCAAAAATCCCGTCTGATTGAAGTTGACGGAAGTTGTCAGACCTTCCTATTGATATCGAAAGGTCTGACAGGTTTTATTTGGAATATAAATACTATCAGTCCCAGCCAGGAACCGAACCTGGATCTCCTGCTATCCGGGTGGCGTGCTAAACCATTACACCTCCAGGACGCGTTACTTGTCTTATTCAATTCCACCTACACTAGCAAGAGCCTAACCCACGAGAAAGGCGAGGAATTCGACTTGTAGTCGAAGGAGCTGACATTGTCATACATTTTTTCGGCTCTCGTCAAATACTTCATTTAATTTTTTCTTTATAAATATATTACTGAGTTGTGGTATTTTATCCCACGTAAATTTTAAGCAATTAATAAGAGGGAATTGAATATACAAAACTTTCTGTTCCAGCCAGGAATCGAACCTGGATCTCCTGCTATCCGGACCGGCGTGCTTAACCATTACACCNTTGCAAATAGAAGCTTAAATCAAATTCAATAGCAAAAAACTAATTACTAGTCTGTAGAGTGTTGACAGACAGACAAACACATAAATTGTATGTGAGAAATGCAAAGGGAGCCAAAAAAAAAAAAAAAATCTTACTACCTCAGCCAGGACTCAAACCCTGTTTTTTTTTGTTTGTTTTTTCTGGCCCCCTTTACATTTCTGGTACATAATTTAATGTGAAATTACATACCCAACTTATTTCATTATTTAAATACACGTACATTTTAAAGACTAGTAAAATTTTCTAATCTAATAGGCAGAAGGGGACAAATATAAACAATTCTGTCATAAAAACAACCTCAATAGCTAAATTCATTTGTAATGTGTTAAAAACACTAAGCATCGAATGAATTAGATATGAATTTCTCACCAATGAAATAACAAGCTATATGAGCTATACGAGAAACATTCAGCACCATTCCTTGGCCTTCAAGTTTTATGCCTCAGTTTAACCACACTCACAGCTAATATTGATTTCTCAGAAAATTATAGTTCCAGGTACATTCAGGAACCCCAATCTGTTCCCTATGATAATTTTAGGCAACAACTTTGCTTGCATACTGGTGATGCATACTGTTCACTGAACACTATTTGATCTGTACTGACAAATCTTCTAGCTCACATAATGCCAATAATAAATACTGGAGAGATACTTCATAAAATTTCAAACGAGCCAAATCTACAAAATCAGAACCAGCAAATTTTTCAGATTATAGAAAAGGGCTTCCACAAAAATTCTTTCATTACAAGTATATTGATAACAAGACTACACTAAAATGGTAACTTGCTAAGACTTTTGAAATTATACTAAGTTCCTTCTACATGCACTTATATTAGACACGCATACACACCTATAGTCAGAAAATACTTAAATACAAGAACATTTTATTATTCTGGGAGATTCTAATTATAAAAATCAAAGAATTCTTTATTGAGTGAAATCAGACCAGATTACCTGAAATATAAACCGAAATTTTTAATTTTAAGGACTAGTACATTTATGTTCTTATTAAATGTAAAATGAAAGGCTGAGCTCGTTATTGCCTGAAATCAGATGAATAGGAGGGGAGAGGGATTTCCTGAAATGTTAACATGGTTTTGTCAGGGGGGTTAATATTCAATTAAGAGCAATGAAAATAAACACAAATTTATTTATTGATAAAAGGTATATTTTAGAAATGTGAGGGATCATAATACATAATTCTCTTATTTTTTTAAAAAGTTTTAGCTTCTCTTTCAACCACTTAGGGTCATGGATGGGCTATCTAAAGATTGCCACCCCATTCTAAGCACCCATGGCACAGGACTCATCTATGGATAAAAGATTGCCCTGGGCGGGATTTGAACCCGCTGCGTCAGGATTGGGAGACCGGAAGGGATACCCCAAACTAACCCGACGCCCCAAATTCGCTTAGTTCACGCGGTCCTGCGCGACTATGATTTTTAGTGACTTCTCAACAGGGTAGACAAATTCTAAAATGATGACGGCAACGACCTCAATAGCAAAATTATTTTTGAATTCCATAGAAGCTTGAGGGAGGAATCTGCTAAGAAAAAAAAAAATTGCATAACATAGAGCGCTAATGAAATATTGTGGGGGTAAAGCAACTAGACAGGGGATTTGGCAGTGGGACCAGTTGCTGCACCATGAGGGGAGAAGGCTGTAGCGTGGGAGTGTTTTTGTGATCTTTGCCAGATGGTACCGCCCTCGGGTTTTTAAAGCAGATACAAAAAAAAAAAAAATACTATTTAGCCCCCGCACGGTACGTACTTGGGGGGGGGGGGTACTGCCGAATTTATTCGATCCCTTATATTATTTCCGCAGACAGAAAAACCGAACAGTTCGTGTACCAACTATATCTAATCTATGAAACATTGCTAACATAACGATACTGTATTTACCATTTCATCTTCTGGGTTGGACCGAGTCAAATTGTTGTTATTTGCCGAGCTTTCGCACATCATGTGATGGCTTCTTCAGGGCTGAAAAGAGAATGAGAGTTGTGAAGAAGCCATCACATGATGTGCGAAAGCTCGGCAAATAACAACAATTTGACTCGGTCCAACCCGGAAGATGAAATGGTAAATACATCTGACGACCGACCAAGCCTACGTGAACATAACGATACTGTTGAAAAATATCTTGGATTCTTAATCTAACTTCGCCAGTCCTACGCGTGTGTTTGTTAGTGGCTGAAATCAGGTGGTAGGGGTTAGCGGGTTCACTGAGGAAGATTAAATTTAAAATTGTAATATTTTTCGATTTTGTTAGAGTTGCGAAAAAAAAAATATATAGAACATAAGAGGAGCAGAAAATAATTTTACTATAATTTATATTTAACGGCATTTTTTACGAAAAACATAATACTAAGGTAATTATTTATGCCTAATAGAAAATTCACTCCTTTGGTTTTCTATAGCAAGACTTTGTATGAATTCATTCCTACATGGAATTGAATGAAATTCTTTATAAGACCAAACGAAGAAGTTTAGAAGAAGAATAATAGTCAATATTTCCTAACTATTTGTGTTGTGGCAAAAATATACAGAACATAACAAAAATTAATTTTACTCTCATGATCTGCAATATTTTCTACTAAAAACAATCCTTAAATAAAATATTTAAGAATGTAATTGTGAATGTAGCAATATTCCCACACTTCTTTATCTACAAGTGAGAAATCAGTCCAAGCGCCATCGTCTATCGTGCAATCCTCATAGTCTTCTCCGGCTTATTTTAAGTATTAGCAAAATTCCCGTAATGGAAATAAAGCTGTTAGCGTAGGCACCATGACGTTAAATCAAATTCAATAGCAAAAAACTAATTACTAGTCTGTAGAGTGTTGACAGACAGACAAACACATAAATTGTATGTGAGAAATGCAAAGGGAGCCAAAAAAAAAAAAAAATTACTNCTTACCGATCCTACATCAGAGACAATAAAAACATGGTCCCTTAATATATATACACCTCATATGCTCTAGCAATAGCAATTTTTAAAATAAAGAAACAAAATTCAGCATTTAGTTTTGTAAACCGATTGGAAGAATTTCATCCCGACTTAAATTGTTCGGGAGTGAAAGTTTAAAAAAAGACACCTAACTGAAAAATCGTCAAAATCTTCGCCTTTGTTAGATTTATGAAAAAATTGTAGAATATAAAAGGTATAACGTAGAATGTCATTTTCTAATACTAATAATTTAGAACAGGTAGATAATCTAAAGGGTTATTATCACTACCAATGAATATAGAACTATCATACCTTCTATTATCCGTCTTCATTGGTTTCTGCAAACCATCTTCTGTTGGCGAGCGCTTTCAGACATTGTCCATCCTCGTGGCCTAATACATGTCTGACTGTGAGTTGAATACAGACAGTGACAGTGAACACATGTATTCGGCCAAGAAGATGGACAATGTCTGAAAGCGCTCGCCAACAGAAGATGGTTTGCAGAAACCAATGAAGACGGATAATAGAAGGTATGATAATTTAGAACATATTTACGAAAAAGGAGGTATTGAGGGCTTCCCCCACTCTCCCCAGCTTGACGATCTGAAGCGATACTACCTTTCTTACTCTCATGGCCTTCTACAGCTTGACAAATTAATTATTTACTCTTGTTATTTGTCAATCTGTAATGAAACATAGAAAGCCTGCTCGGTTTACTTTGCTTCTGCGTAGGGACTTCAAATTTAAATTTTTAAAAATTCAGTTGGATAAATTCATACTCAAAATTAACGATGTTGCAGTTTAGCCCACACTGCCGTTTTTTTTTTTGTTTTGTTTGTTTTTTTAATTTGTTTGTTTTACAATTTCAATACAATCAAAGAGAAATCAAAAAATAAATAAAATACTTTTGTTCAACTTTACAGTTTTAAATAAAGTCCTATTTTTATTACTTAATTTCCCTGATGACGAACATTTCCCTTTTACCCTTTTTTACTTTCTACCAAAGGCAAGTAAAGTACAGCAATCATTCGAAAATTTTTTATTGAGTTTTCAACATTTTAATACGTTTTGTAGGTAAATGAAAAAAAAAAAAAAAAAAAAAAATTTGAAAATTGGTCATGAGTGAGTAAGTACACAATTGTTACCAAATGACTCAGAAAATCGATATGAAATTGTGTATGGTTTGTAGGATAGTGCCCCCCCCCTCGCCCTCATGCGAATCCGCGAAAATGAGAACCCTATGTGCAACTGAGGATGCTATTGGCATAAAGTTTTGCGGAAATAACTCGTAAAGATTTTCATAAAATAAATACTATCTCATAAAATATGCTTACTAGAACGGGCAAATGACCAAAATATAAAATACTATTACTTCATTTTATACAAAACTTTATAATGCTTCAGTCAATTAACAAATAATTGGCATAGCCTTGTTGTCGGAAGGTTCGATTTCCCTGATTCTAACTCCTGGTTAGACATGCTCTCAGCTCCACCAGCAAGGAGACACCGGCATTAGACAGTTGGTAGAGCAAAATAATGTTGTATTTAAAAAAAAAAAAAAAAAAGGAATATAGTCTTACAGATCTAGATAACAAACCAAACAAAATCAATTAAAACTAAATGGTTAGCAGCGAAGGAGAAAGAAGTTAAACGAAAAACAAAATTCATAATCCTTAACTTTTCATCTATGTACAGACTAAACGGTTAGGCATATGGCTGAATTGAATTCAACATTGGTGAGGAATTGACTACTGATGTCTGTCTGAATGAGGATAAGCTACCGATCCTTCAATAATGGGAGTAAAAGAAGCGGAAGTAGAGGAATTGGGACACGGGAACAGTTTCAAGCAGAGACTCCTGTTCCTAAGAATGGTTTTATTAGTGGACAATATCTGCTGGAAGAATGATACAACGGCCTGAGTACAGGACACAGGTGCTTTTCTTAAGGACCTGAGAAGTAACTAGGGAATTCAAAGTGGCCGAATTACATTTCTGCTAATTGTCCTGAATTAGAAGGCAAAGAGACAGTTAATCTAGAAAGTTTAATGATGAGGCATAGAAAAATCAATATGTACGATAATGTCCGTAGTTGTTAATAAATTTCTCAATATCTCAGGAATGAAATATTGTAAAATATTATTTTTTTTGTGGTATTTAATGCCACGTAAATTCTAACATTTTTTAGTGCAAGGGAACAGAATAAAAAACATGTCGGAGGTTAGACTCTAGACACTAGTGCGGAGAATTTAATAACTTATCAGACTTGTCCTGATAGTATAAATGGAAAACGCACCGGCCCGGAAAGCAAGAGATCCTTGTTCATCATGTCCTGGTTGGGAAAGTTGGATTTTTTATTCTGTTCCCTCGCACTTATTGTATTGTATTGTAAAATCAAATTTAAGCTTGAAAAAAGACACAGTCTAAATGTTTCATTTACCTGAATAACAAATAAACTAAAAGCTTACCATGCTGTAAATAATGTACAAATTATGAGTTGAGCTGAATTATTTGCAGCTTTGAAACAAACAATTCGCCCCAGCAAGATATAAATAGATCATTGAATATTCATTTTTGCTGCATTCCGTAATCGGGATAATATATTACCACTCAGTTTATGGTAACCCTGGATCTAAATTAGTTAGTAGATTACTTTTATTAATGTGTGTTTTAAAAAAAAAAAAGTAAGGGCGCTTGGAAATATGAAAAATAACAAAAATATTTATTTGCTTTAATCTACATACATTTGTTAACAGACAACAAATTTTGACAGCAGGCAACAAAGATTTTACGGTCACACTTACTCATAAATTTAATGACGATATAACAGACAATAAACAAATAGAAATAAGAAAAAAAAAAAAAAAAAAATCACAACTCCCAGGGCCGGATGCTTTGACCACCCGAAATTACTCAAAGTGACATTGTACGCTTCATCTCAAAATTAAATTATCTCTCTCAGGTTAACTTTGAAATAATTCGTCTTCCTTCCTCACCAATCTACAAATAACCGCAATCCTTAGAATACTCCCTTACCCTAGGAAAGAAGAAGAAAACACGTAGTTATCCGCAGTAACTACACTCCCACGGTTCAAGGTTGTGGAGAGCCCAATTACAAATTACTATATTTACCGTGGCAGAAAACAACTGGCATGAAATTGAAGTTACGGACTAGCTATGAATGGAGTCAGCTAATACCCTGGCTCCATTCATAGTCAACATAACACTCGTTCCGTTATTAAGTCTCTAGAGTACAATCCGCTATTCAAGCCATTTGGTAAAATCAATTCTACGTTCAAGACTTCGATCTTATCTTAAATCCCAATGCATTCTCGCCATTTTAATGCATTATTCTTCACCCCCCGTTTCTGTTTAAAAAAAAAAAAAAAATTACTTTTACTATAGAAACAGTAACAGGCCTATTTTCTTTGACACAATCCTTATCAGGATAGCTCAATACTTCGTCTAGTAACTAAGCCTGCCTATTCCAGAGATCATTTACACTCCACGCATCCATAATGCCAAAAAATTAAAGTATCAAGTGATCATAGTAAACTGATCAGTACACCTCTCAGACCCTATTTCTCGCGACGGAAACAATTATTCTGTAGCTGGCACTGTGCATATTAGGGACTTTCCTAAAATATTACGGACCACCATGTTAATTATTTTAAGACTATACCCTCCCCATACCTTCCCATATGTTCTAAAACCATCTGAAAAAATTATATATCCCTTATTACATTTGATAAAACCTATCTTAAATTTTACAATGTGATTTTCACATGAATGAACTCACTTATAGCTTCCTATCCTTTTAGGCATACTAGTACCATGATTCAAGCTGGTACCAAGACGATGAGCAGTAAATGGTAACATGATAAGAATTCAGAAAAAATTTCAACGGATCTTCACTGATCCTATTTAGAAGCTAAAAATATTGACTGTTGAGAATTTTATGAACATAAAGTCTATGTTGTATAAATATTATTTTTCTTGTGGTACTAATCCCACGTAAATTTAAACAATATATGCAAGGGAATAGAATAACAAATCTAATTGTCCCAGCTAGGGCTCGAACCTGAATCCCCTGGTATCCGGGCAAAAGCGTTAGCCTTTATGCAACAGGGAGAGACGGATAAGTTATTAAATTCCCAGCACTAGTATCGAGAGTCTAACCTCCGAGGCCAACGAATATTTCGTCTTATACTCGTAAGAGCTTACATTGTCAAGCTATTTATACGACTCTCGTTATTTACTTTTATTTTTATAAATATTCTTTTTCTTGTGGTATTTTATCCCACGTAAATTTAAACAATAAATGCAAGGGAATAGAATAAAAAATTTCACAGTCCCAGGCAGGGACATAGATCTAGGTTGAGCCCTGGCTGGGACAATTATATTTTTATTGTCGTTTGTAGGAACGAGAGTCGTATAAAACAGCTTGACAATGTCAGCTCCTTCGAGTATAAGAGGATGTATGCGTGCAGAGGAAAGGGGATTAGAAGAGAGAATAAAATTTATAATCATAATATCTTTGTTATTTAAATAATGGAATAGTATGTAGAATATAAAACGCTTGAAATGAAATATTTTAAAGAAAACTTGTATTACATAAGTAATTTATGAAATACTTCTTTAGTAATTAAAGAAGTAATTTGCAATTGAAGCTTATGATAGCAGTTTCTCCATTCTATCTTCCCGGCCAGTCTAGAGCAAACTTTAGTGGTCATACCTTTTACTCATTCTTCACTCCGGCTTGTAAATTGAATTTCTTAATTTACTCTTATTTATACCCATCTTTATGATAGAAATGAGATGAAACATAAGAAATCTGCTGAGTTTATACAGCTCCAGTGTGAGACGACTTTTAAAGCAAGGGACTGGTCAAAATCTAATTTTTCATGAACAATTTTAATATGAGTTTCTGTAAAAATATTAAAGAGCAAAAATATAAGGAAATTAAAACTTAAGAGTTAATTGGGAGTTAGGTCCAAAAATTGAAAACCAAACAAAACAGAAAAAACGCATTCTTACAAAATATTCATTTTTTATTTATTTTTTAATATTCACAGACAATAAAAAATTATATTTTACACCCATTAAACTGCATATTTTTTTTTTTTGTAAATTTAACCGAGATATTGCTATTTTTTAAAATTTGGTTGATACCTTAATCTTTTAATAGACCTAATCTACCTTAATTCTTTAAATCCATCCCTCTAACTCTTTTCAGCCACTAATAGTTTGCAAAAAGAAATTTAAAAAACCAATTTGGTTCCTTTATTTAAAAAGACACTAGAGCGTGTACATAGAAGTGTGTTATTACTAGATTACATTAATCTAGGTGAATAGATTACGCATAAGCTGTTATCCCTTTCTGACATCAAAGTAATGCAGCTCTTTTTCACTTATTTTCTTTCCTTATAAATCCCTAGTGTTTTTTAGGTATAAGGGTGACCGGAGGATCACCCACCCAGATTTTTCCCAACAAAAATACTACTAGAACCCACTGAATTTGGACAAGTTAAAGCAACATAATTACAGGCATTGTCAATACTCCTCTTATCTCTTAATTAATAATGTGAAATTGGTAATGAATAAAAAGAAGCTATTTTTTAAAATTTGGTTGATACCTTAATCTTTTAATAGACCTAATCTACCTTAATTCTTTAAATCCATCCCTCTAACTCTTTTCAGCCACTAATAGTTTGCAAAAAGAAATTTAAAAAACCAATTTGGTTCCTTTATTTAAAAAGACACTAGAGCGTGTACATAGAAGTGTGTTATTACTAGATTACATTAATCTAGGTGAATAGATTACGCATAAGCTGTTATCCCTTTCTGACATCAAAGTAATGCAGCTCTTTTTCACTTATTTTCTTTCCTTATAAATCCCTAGTGTTTTTTAGGTATAGGGGTGACCGGAGGATCATCCATCCAGATTTTTCCCAACAAATGTACTACTAGAACCCACTGAATTTGGACAAGTTAAAGCAACATAATTACAGGCATTGTCAATACTCCTCTTTTCTCTTAATTAATAATGTGAAATTGGTAATGAATAAAAAGAAGCTATTTTTAACAGAGTTTGAATTCAATTAATAATGCTAAATTGATTGTTAATTTATTATTATTATTTTTATTGATAGTTAATAAAAAAAGTTATTTTTAACTGAATTTGAATTTAAGTGAAGTATTAGAGTTGTTGGACATGCTCCTATGATATGTGACACCTCATGGATAAAGACGCAGCCAAAACTTTTTATGCCAACTAAATTAGTTTTGACATTTATACCAACAATTTATGAACTATTGTTATCACAATATATTAGTTATGAATAAAATAAATTAAAAAATATATTGTCATATACATTTAGATAGTCTATTGAAGGAGTCCTTATGTCTTATTGTGTCTTCAATAAAGACCATCTGTTTAAACTAGTACCATTCAAAATGTGATCATACTAAGGGAATGAGCAATGCAGATCTCAATGCCTTATTGAAACTGTATGAAAGACAGGTCAACAAGAACTGGGCTTCGGTGGCAATTTAGTACAGTAGTATACAATTAATCCACAATATTAACCTCTCTTACAGTTAGCATTAATGTAGTTCTTCTCTAACTTTTAATCAAATAAAAAGTACTTTGTTCATAATTTGCCAAAGTGATATTTTGTATCTCTCTTATACAAGAGTGCTACTTCTCCATTGTCTTTAAACATTTTTAATTTTTTTTTTTTTTGTCATCTATTTTAATAATTAAATCAATTTAGTTATACAGCAAAGCCAGTCTAAAATAATAAATTTTTGATAAAAAAAAAAAAAAGTAAATTATTACATACTGATTTTATTTCATCCTAATTTTATATTTATTATAAAATCTATAAAAAGATTTTATTATGTCTGAAAAAGAGTTATACAGTTCCTAATTCGTTCATAGCACTAAAAGGTAGTCTACAAGTGACACAAATACACAAAACTACTCAAATAATAACCAAATATACATAAATATTTTATTCATAAAACTATTTTGAAATGTATAGGTGGAAAATAAGTTCAATAAATATCAAAAATAATAAATCATTTCAGTAAATAAAAACTCTATACTAAGGTAATAAAATCAGGTTGAGGGAGTAAATGATTTGGTTATTTCTAGAAAATCACTCTTACTTTGTGGCTTAAAATAAGTAGAAGAAAATTAAAACTTAATAACAAATAATCAAACAAAAATAAATAATTAAATATATATGAGCAATTAATAAAAAAAACAGAAGGGTTTTTTAATTTAAAGATACCTTATAATTTAACATAATACACCTAAATTAGGTAATCTGGGGCATGAAATTATTAATATAATAAAAATGTATCGAAGAATAAAATTCACAAATTAAAAGGCAATTCCAAGAAAAGCTTTCCTTAATTTTAATAGATCTTCCACAATAGATATTAGTGGTATTAAGGCTCAAATAAACACAAATCAAGATTTTACAGGAGCTATTATATTCAGACAAATTGAATTATAATTTTTCAAGAAAAATTTATCATTAATATTAAAATTTAAGAGAGCATAGAGATGAAAACTAATTACTGACAATTCTTTATACATCAAATAATAATGAAAACAGAAATTAGAAAAAAATATTAACTACAACTTAATAATAGTAACCCATTTCACATTTAAAATATTTGTGAAATGTAACTAAGGGTTTAAAAGTAATGTCAATCTCTCACAACTTAAACTTTTCCTACAAACAAACAAAAATTTCTTAAGAATGCTTAACAATATTATTCACTATTCAAAAGATTATATTTAGCAAATAAACTGAGAATATTCTAAAATAATTGATAACACAACTACCAAATTAGGCATGTGATAAAAATCATTAGATTAAAAAAGTTAAGGATAGCAACTTACAAGTAATAGAATCCAATTCCTTCAAAAATCTGAATGAAATGTCATCCACATTTCATTATCCAACTGCACAAATTTGCAACGCCCCCTCATTAAAAACTCACATTAGTAGGAACAAATAGTCACAAAAACTAAAGTTTCACTTTGACATATAAATCAGATCACATATGTATATTGTCATTTAACACAAACGTTCTTATAATAAAGGACAACTCAAACGTCACACATTAATCTCTGATTGTGTACACACTGAATAAAAATTCCATCTCATTACCAACATAAAAATATTTAAGTAAATACCTCTACCACTGCCTGCCAAATAATTAGTGTAACCTGCTAGCTACCTCAACTTGTTACTTAGTTATAAAAGCTGTTGGATACTTGCTTTAATACAACTAATATAGTTGTATTAACTTTTTGTGTGTGTGAATTTGAAGTAAGATATTTTCATTTATGAAATTATCTGTATAAATGAATTTATGTACTATGTAAAAAAATAGGAGACAGAAATTAGGAATTATGTTCTATGTGTATTTTTCTTTTATATTTATTTATTTCTTCTGAATTTAATGTTTAATTTATTATTATTTTTCCTTTTGAAAGCAATATATTCCGAGATAAAATATTCTTATATGGTATTCTCTAAGTGGCCCTCTTTTTACTTAAAATTTGTAGAATTCACTTAGTACCCTGCTATTATATATATTAGTGACATTCTCAAACATGGATTATAAAATTTAACTGATCAATTGCTGAACAGAACGTCTATATTTTCTTTATTAGTTCTCTTCTGAAGCACTTTTCCACTCCAATTTGGACAAAAACTATGTAGGTGTAATTCTCATTTGGATCATAAAATAAATAATTAAAAATAACCATGATGCTAATCAATTTGTTTTGCTTTTCAGTACTTGTCTGACAGATTTTAAAAGTGATTTTAGTTACTCCTTGAATTTATATATATTAATTTAAGGATTTATAATATGTTTTATTATTATAACAAAGATCCTCTAAGCCCTCCCTCCACCTCATCTGATTTCACCAAAAAAATAATTTATTAAGCTATAAATACTATAGATTTACCATAGGAAACAAATTGAGGTTTTAATTGAATTCATGTAAGTAAATTAAGATAATCACTTTGATATCTTGAGACAACTTATGGGGGGGAAAAAACGTACCGGACTTATTAAGAAGAAGCTAAAAATATGATCAGTTCCTAAGTATGTGTGCGTATGTCTAGTCTTTTCTGAACATTCCAGAGCCAACATTATTGATCTCACCTATTTCACTTATTGCACTCTGGTTTTTAAGGTTAAATTAGTCATTTACTTCTATTAATGCCCATCTTCAATAATACATGGGAATTTTTTTTGGTTTATTTAGCTCCAGCCTCTGATGTCCCTTTTCTCCCTGATCTAATGTGCCTCACCCATCAATATATATATGCGTGTTTATAATTTGTGAATATCAATTTTAAACTCACGAGACAGTATTTTTGAGAGGATAAGTGAATATCTATAAAAAAAAAAAGGTTCAAAGTTTGCTGCATAATATTAATGCAAACTGCTTGAAAAATACTCAAGTCCATATATAACCTAACTATTACATTATA
>KZ806891.1:781307-796678 GCA_000696205.2 Oncopeltus fasciatus
ATGTACATGATAAAGTAAAACGACAAAAAATGTACTACCTACTTTAAAAAAAATATTTAAAATTTTATTTTATTTATTTATTTCACTTTAATCGTTTTTTAACAAATACTTAGTTTCTTGTAATATTCATTAATTTTTTTTTCTATTTCATATACCCTATATGATTAATAACTTACATTTGTGTTTTATCCAATTTCTTCAGGGTCATGATTCGGCGAAACCCCACTCGAATTGAGTTGAAGTTAGAGGATATTAGCGAGTACAATTCTGTGCGATGCAGTGGTGAAAATGGGAAAGAACGATCTCCTCCACAAACAATTCCACCATGGTATCCTCAAATGCTCCCTAACAGGAATCCGACTGCTATTGTTCAAGAAAGAATCGGTTTTGTTCCCCAACCAAGGACTCCTACATGAATAATCTTTTAGTTAAATATTTTATGTGTATGTATGTATATAAAATGTGTGTGTTTGGTGTATACTTAATATATTTCTAAATATACTTTTTATTTTTAATATTTTTTATGATTTGTAATAAATAAGAAACTGTTCTTATTCAATTTTTTAATGATAAAATGACTGTCTTAAGTTGTAATTTTCAGTTAGATAATTAAAAGATGATATAGTAATTTTTTTACTATTTCTTACTAATACTAAGGCTAATACTTGAAATGTAGAGTGTTAAGAAAAGTTCTTTCAATACAGAGGGCTTAAAATATTTGGTAGCATAAAATATAATTCACACTTTGGAGTAAACAAAAACTCAACACAGATTTTTTTATTGATTAAAGCACTATTAGGAGCTACACAGTAGAATTTAACAATTAGGAATTGGGGTTTACCTGAATAATATATTTTAATTAAATGGTCTAGAAGCCACATTTAATTTTTTTTTCTTAATGAAAGGTTCCATGCCGCTTTTAAATGAAAAAAAAATAGTAATAGATGTTGACTTGTAATGTTAAGCTTGTTTAAAATTTGTTTTCTCTCTATTGTCTATAATATCAATTTTGATGGAATGAAACAATCAATATAACACCTTTTTTTAATGTGTTAAGACCATAAATTTAATGATAAATAATATATTTTAGTTAGTCAAAATTGAACCATAAGGAGTATGAAAGGAGTGTTTTTTGACCGTAGATATTAATATTAGATGATTTTAGTTGGGGTTCGATCAACCTTGACCCCAACTAAAATCATCTAATACATAAGGAGTTTGATTTAATCTAAACCTAAAGCTATAAAATTACGCTCTTGAAGCCATAAAGTTAGTTTTTTGTGCCAAAATTGATTTATGCCATTTAAATGTTAAAATAAATTATAAATGTTCTCATAAAGATAATTTTAATATTTCATACTTATTTTAGTAAAATTTAATCTGAAACCCCAAATCAACTACTATAAATTTTTTTTTCCAACAGCGACCAAAATTTAATTTACTGCCTGGCTATATCTCTTATAAAGATATACTCTTATTTAAAGTATTTTTTTATAGATCGTTTTTTTTTTTAGATAGCTATTTTTAAAAGGAAATTTTTACTACAATTTTCTGGGCTAGTTTTTACAACAATCCTCATTTTTTAATGCTGCTTTAAGTTCCGGAATTAGTTTTTTCATGTAATCTTCTACAACTATACAAGTATTAATGGTGCCAATTCATCAATTCTAAAAATGTCTGTTCAGCAAATGAAGAAAAGGCTTCATTAGTTCAGCCATAAATATTGACTGGCTATTTGAAACAGATAAAGGACTTAAAAAAACCATTACTGAATCCAACTTTATAGAATTTGAGAAAATGATGGCTTTTGATCGGAAAATACTCAAAAACACTGGAGTCAGTACCTAGAAAATATAATCAAGGGTATAAGATTAAGCAGATGGAAAATGCACCAATTAAACTTTTACATGATGGAAATTTAACAATTTGTCCTGTTAGTTACTTGCAGATTCCTTCACTGTAACCTCTTCCTTCTTTTAACGTAAATTTACTGAAACGATTCTCAGAGTAGAAAATACTCCCCTCCTGTTTAGATCCACATGCTAATCCCACCTATAACACCCTTTTCTCATTTACGGAACCTTGCAACTTTCCTGGAGGAAATCACCTGGTCTTGATGGGAACTTTACCCCTTGTCCAACATCGCAGTCGCGTCTCAGTGGTTCCTATACTATCAAATAAGGGGTCTGAAGAGAATTACCTTAACTTCAAAAACAGCTTCAATTACTTTTAATCCAAAATCTAGTAAAGACAAGGAGACTACAAACTACTGTACGGTCTCCTTAACTAGCTACCTCAATAGAGCTACGAAAAGTATGGTCAAAAGAAGACTGCAATGAATCTTAGAGAGAGATATATTCCTATCATCATTTGCATCAATCAAATTTCTTTGTGATTCACCAAATAATAATTCCTTTAAGGTGTTAACAAAACTAAATTATACAGATTTTATGCATTTCCACTAATATTGTAGAAATAGGTTCATGTAAATATATGATGCCACCTCTAAATCTATTTTGTTTCATAATTGTTATACTTATGTTAAAATAATAAGTTTATTTTCTCTGCTGCATTATTTATCATTTACTCTTGTTATAAATTATGTACTCCTGTTTAACTTATTATTTAAGTTATAAGACAAATCATCATCGAACCTCTAAGCTGTATAAGACTGTCTTTTATAGAGCTTGATAAGTATTTGAAATTCTCAACCTGCTCCAATCCCTTTCCACTCCTAATATCCTCATAATCCTGTGAGGCTTTCTTCCAGTGCGCATGCTCATTGACTTCTCAAGGTTGATTTCAATATTAACCGACTTCAATTTTTTTTTTTTATCTAGTCCTTTAAATGTATCGTATGGATCCTGGTTCCTTCGTCCCCTAAACCCTTATTGCTCGTCTCCCATCTAACCTTCAATTATTCTCCTAATTCTCGTTTCCAGCATTCCTGTATGTACTTTATGTTGGAATAATATAATAATTTTTTTTTAAATTGGAATAGTTACTGTAACCTTTTAGTCCATCAAAAACATTTTTTTTCCAGACAATGCTAAAGGAGAAAATTTCCTTTTCTTAATGTTACGTCCATGTATCTAATCATTTCGGGAGAGATTTCTTACAGTCATGCTGAGTTTCATATTAACGATAGTCTCCTGCAATTCTTCAGAGTTACAATTACTTTTGTCCCAGGTGTCTTCTTCTCTAATATTTTCTTCGTTGTGATGTGCATTCCATCCTTATAGCAGTTCTTTGAAATATTCTGTCCATCTTTCCATTATATGAGATCCTTGTTCTCCAGATAGTGTCTCCTTGTTTGGTTTTGATTCTCTTAAGCTTTAACGTTCTCTTATTGTGCGTTCCTTTAAGGACTTGGTAAATTTTTTTTTTCATTTCCATTTTGCTGTAGTATTGACCAAGATTTTCTCTTTGCTGAAATTAATTTTTCTTTATCTTCTTTTTTACTGCCTTTATACTTCTGGTAGGCATTGAGTGTCTCTGAAGATAGTCTCTTTTCTTCATTTGTACAACCCTGATCCATCAGGCTAGTACATTTAAAATTTGACCTGACGTTTTTCTACCCATAGAAAAGTTTTTTTGGATTCAAGAATAAAATTTTTAAATGTGGTCCAACTTTTCTAAATTCCAACATCCTATGTACAATTAGAATCCCGTTACATATTTTCTACTCCTTAATGGCAATTCTGCGCTATTTATGTGACATATATATTTATTTATGAACTATTTCATTATTCAAAATTTGATCTAAAGAATTTCATCGCATAGGATAGAAGAAAATTCATGTTATGGGTTAACTAGCCTTAAAATTTGCCATGGAGAAAATTTATGAGGAAAAAATCCATTTTAGAACAAATGAAAATTCTGTAAACTTGTGATAATTTTATTAATTAGCCTTAGTTATTTAAATAAATTTATGTAAATAAACATTCCATCCAGTCTTTTCCATATACGCTAGTTTTTTTCTGGTTCCTAAGCTATTATACTCCTTTAGGCTTTCATATTTCATTCGAAAGAAGTGATTATTTTAATTAGGAAAGGCAATAAATGATGAAGGCATGGTTATGCTGAATATATATATATATTTTTTTTTTTTGCTTTAGATTTATAACTAGTGCCAATACAATTAAAGCTCCTCTAATTCTACAATTAAATAAAATCTAAAGAATTAACTGATATATAAAAATATTTAGAACTATATCTACATAAATATACAAACATTTTTGCTTTAAAACATGAAACATTTAACAAATAAAAATAAATTTCTATGAATTAGCAACTTCATACTATAAATTATCTGCGGAATTAATTCAAATTTAAAAAAATATTCTTCTGACATTCATTAATGGCATGCTACTATAGTATCTCTGTTTTCCTATGTAAGCATTGAATGACATCAGGACTACAGCTATCACAGCTCCAATAACAGCATCTTTTATTATTCTCATCTGGTTGTATCTGTAACATTAAAAATTTGTTTTCAATTATATATAACAGGGTTTATATATATAAAATTNTATATATCATTACAAGAATATAAATATAATGCACAGGTTTTCTGTATCTCAAAAAAATGTGGTCAGTCCTTAATTTAGTGTAAATTAGTTTTGCCATGAAGTTAAGATTAAACTAATGAGAGTTTATTTTAAAAATATATAAATAAATTATAGTTTTGCATTAAACCTACATCTGAGAAAAATAATAAATGGCTAAAAAAATTTATGGCTATCTTTGCATGACTTCTCTCACTTCTTTAAAGTTAATGGAATTCTTGTCAGACCACAATTTCACTCTTGAAATTGGCAGAAAAATGGAAACTTATAACAAATAATAAGTATTACTTGGATTACCGAGTCCTCGTTTGAATTTGCTTCTTCAAGTCTTTTCTAATCTGCTTTATAAGTATTCTTTTTATACCCTGTCATTAAGTAGTGAATTTCAACTTTCAAAGTAATTCATCTTCTTTTTAACAGAAAATTTGTAATTACTTAAATTGCTTCAACCTATTTTACCTGTTTCTTTGTTCCTTTAGGGATTAAAATTTAATGATAAAAAAATCCATACTCTTAAAAGAGGATATGTATGGAGTATGGATATTTAACTACCTTATTTAGTCATGTATAAATAGTAATAAAAAACATTAGTTGGCTTGAAAGTAACTTTTTTTTTTTTTTTGTATATTATCAAAAATACCATAAGACTAATTTAAGGTTATACTATTAATGTAAATATTTATCATTAAATCACTAATTAAATAAAATTAAAATATTTGGAAACTTATATTATTAGAGTGGATCCAAGTGATAACCACTCTTCATCTGCCTGCGACCATTGTCGCTATTTGTCATTAACATATTTTTTATGCTGCACTACTCAAATTGCTTGGATGGAAGAATGCTTACCCAATCACAGTCATTTCCTCATTTCCCATAGACCAGATCTAAAAAAAAAAANATAATCTAACTTTTAGCTTCAGATAAACTCCTACTCCTATTTAATAAAATTATATAGTTAATTTTTTAAGCATCTTATTCTACAGGTTTAGAGTGATCTTTTCTCAAAACGCTGCACTTATACTCATAAATAAAACAAATTTCGTCTACATGAGCTCGTTAAAATGCCACTAATCATATTTAATTTTCATGAAAACTCCTACCCTCTTCTAACCTAATATATATATATATATATATATATATAGAGAGAGAGAGAAAGAAACTCAACAAAGATTTATTTACTAATAAAAGCTGTATTATACTATTAAGAGTGGTTTTTAACTGAACCCTACATTTTAGTTTTACTGTCAAGAAGCCTCAATTAAATGTTTTTCTTGATGAAACTTGGCATATCATTCTTAAATGCAACTAACAGATTAATTCATTTTTGAATATAGGTTGGGTTTTCATGATATGAAAATTTCATGGACAAATATTTATTAACTATGATGCTGTGGTATTCACATAGTTTACGCAGTTCCTGATCTCAGTTACATTTGTTTTCTATTTTTCTTTAAATAAATATTGAAAGTTTCATTTAGAAAAATTTTCTGACCTACATATTCAGTTTGGATAAATTTTTGATTCATATTCAGAATTAGATGAATGTTACTGACACTGGTTTGTACTAAGTGAAGCGTTCTGGGATTAGTGGGAGTGTTTTTGTGGTACAACGTACAACTTTATAGTAAATCTACTCAAACATATTTCTTAGATTTCGTTTCCTTCCTCGGAAATGAAGATGATTACGTACAAAAATAATGATTAACCAGAATGTTCCTGTTGTTGATAAACCAAGGAACAGTATTTACTTCGAATTGCCACTAGGTACTCTCAGCGAGTTCAAAATATTTTATGAAATTTTTATTATAATATGAAAATCAATTGTTGAATTATTATTGAACTGTTATGCAATTCAACATTTTTAGCATCACTGACTTAGTTTAAATTCTAACATCTAAGACGGCTCTCTATTTTATGGTTTTATTTGCGATAAATTTTAAAATAAATGACCATGATGATCGATTCCAAATATGACATAGATATATTGCAATCAGGCGGAATTTTGTAAAAACTTTAGTGAATACCATTGTTGGTGCCTTTCTATTACCTCAATAGCTTCGGATTTCGCTTAATCATACATGCCCTTACAACTAACAAATATAAGTAAATATTACTCCTATTAATATTTATTAATGAAAAAAAAAAAGATATACCTTGGCATTCGAAGATGTCATCTTAAATAAATCTATTTGATTCAGAGAAAAGCTTTCTAATCCAGAAGGAATGACAGAGAGTTCTGGCTTGTCCAGATGTGTTCTTAGGCGTGCTTCAGAAACGTGTACATTTTGTCTGTAAGCTGCTGGAGCTCTCTTGAATCCCATGGATTGTGTGACTCGTGTATCAGCCATTCTATTAGGTGTTTCAGAATTTGTAGAACGAAGTGCCCTTTCAGATTCAGGTTCTCGAGAGAGATTTCTGGTTTCTCGTACGTCAATGTTTCTACGTGATGATGCTAATTGGTTTCTATAGAGTGATCTTACAAGCCTGTGGTTAAAATAATAATTTCTATAAGGAGAATTGAGTCGTTCCCCAGATGGAGATCTAGCATCATGTCTGTTTAAATTAGAATTCCTTCTAAAAGTTTCGAGTTGTTCTGTAGGAATTGATTGTGCATTGTGAAGGTTTAAGATAGATTCTCTAAGATATAAGCTAGGTTGATCTTGGTACATGGATCTTATATTATGTCGGTTTAAGCCAGGCGATCTTCGAGAAATTTTGTGATGCTCGTTAAGAAGTAACAGTCGTACGTCCCTTCGGTTTGTATACCCTTCTCTTGGCACTAATTTAACGTGTTCCCTGGACAGAGATCGTGCCATGCGGCGGTTCAAGTTACCTTCAGTACGAGAAGATTCGAGTTGTTCCCTTGAGAGTGACGTTGCATCTCTTCTGTCAATGTCTAACTCCCTGCGAGAAGATTCGAGACGTTCCCTTGAAAGTGATCTTGATACCCGTCGGTTCATGTTTACTTCTCTAAGGGATGAATCGCTTAGTCTTCTGGACAGTGATCGTGTTTCGCGTCTGTTTAAGTTAGCTTCCTTGCGAGTAGCTTCCCGTCGGTTTAAGTCAGAACGTCTAAGAAGAGTTTCCATTCTCTCCGTGGAATGTGAATTTGCATCACTTCTGACAATATCTGACTCCCTACGAGAAATTTGTTCTATTGAAAGAGGTCGTGATTCTCGACGATTTATGTTAAATTCTCTACGGGACGATTCGATTCGTTCCTTGACAGAGGATTGTGTTTCACGCCGGTTTAAGTTATCTTCTCTGCTATAAGATTCAATACGTTCCCTGGAATGAGAGCTTGTTTCTCTTTGGTTTAAATCAGAGCCTCTACGAAGTGTATCGAGTCGGTCCACAGAGAGTGAACGTATATCCCTTCTATTATAGTTTCGCCGAGAAGATTCCAGTTGTTCTCTTAAAAGTGGTCGTGCTTCTCTTCGGTTTAAGTTTGCTTCTCTACGAGAAGATTCAATTCGTGTTCTGGACAGTGATCGACGGTTTAGTTCTGACTCTCTACGAAGATTTACTGAAGGCTCCGTAAATTGTAAACGTGCATCTCTTCTGCTGACATCTGACTCCCGAAGAGAACATTCAGAATGTGCCCTTGAAAGTGATCGTGCTTCGCGTCGATTCATCTTATCTTCTCTACGGGATAAATCAATTAGTTTCATAGCTGAGAATCGTATTTCGCGTCGGTTTGTGTTAGCATCTCTTCGAAGGGATTCAAGACGCTCCCTTGAGAGTGAATCTGTTTCCCTACGAGAAGATTCGAGTTGTTCCCTTGAGAGTGAACGTGCATCCCTTCGATTTAAATCTGTTTCCCTACGAGAAGATTCGAGTTGTTCCCTTAAAAGTGAACGTGCATCCCTTCGGTTTAAATCTGTTTCCCTACGAGAAGATTCGAGTTGTTTCCTTGAGAGTGAACGGGCATCCCTTCGATTTAAATCTGTTTCCCTACGAGAAGATTCGATTTGTTCCCTTGAGAGTGAACGTACATCCCTTCGGTTAACATCTGTCTCCTTACGTGAAGATTGTAGTGGTTCTCTTGAGAGTGAACGTGCATCCCTTCGATTAAAATCGGTCTCCCTACGAGAAGATTTGGGTTGTTTTCGTGAGAGTGAATGTACATCCCTTCGGTTAACATCTTTCTCCCTACGAGAAGATTGTAGTTGTTCAATTGAGAGTGAACGTGCATCTCTTCGGTAAACATCTGTCTTCCTTCGAGATGATTCAAGTTGTTCCCTTGAGAGTGAACGTGCATCTCTTCGATTTAAATCTGTTTCCCTACGAGAAGATTCGAGTTGTTTCCTTGAGAGTGAACGGGCATCCCTTCGATTTAAATATGTTTCCCTACGAGAAGATTCGATTTGTTCCCTTGAGAGTGAACGTGCATCCCTTCGGTTAACATCTGTCTCCTTACGTGAAGATTGTAGTGGTTCTCTTGAGAGTGAACGTGCATCCCTTCGGTTAACATCTGTCTCCTTACGTGAAGATTGTAGTGGTTCTCTTGAGAGTGAACGTGCATCCCTTCGGTTAACATCTGTCTCCTTACGTGAAGATTGTAGTGGTTCTCTTGAGAGTGAACGTGCATCCCTTCGATTAACATCTGTCTCCTTACGTGAAGATTGTAGTGGTTCTCTTGAGAGTGAACGTGCATCCCTTCGATTAAAATCTGTTTCCCTACGAGAAGATTCTAGTTGTTCCCTTGAGAGTGAACGTGCATCCCTTCGGTTTAAATCTGTCTCCCTACGAGAAGATTCGAGTAGTTCCCTTGAGAGTGAACGTGCATCCCTTCGATTTAAATCGGTCTCTCTACGAGAAGATTCGATTTGTTCCCTTGAGAGTGAACGTGCATCCCTTCGGTTAACATCTGTCTCCCTACGAGAAGTGTCGAGTCGCTCCCTTGAGAGTGAACGTGCATCCCTTCGATTTAAATCTGTTTCCCTACGAGAAGATTCGAGTTGTTCCCTTGAGAGTGAACGTGCATCCCTTCGGTTTAAATCTGTCTCCCTACGAGAAGATTCGAGTTGTTCCCTTGAGAGTGAACGTGCATCCCATCGATTTAAATCGGTCTCTCTACGAGAAGATTTGGGTTGTTCTCTTGAAAGTGAACGTGCATCCCTTCGATTTAAATCTGTTTCCCTACGAGAAGATTCGATTTGTTCCCTTGAGAGTGAACGTGCATTCCTTCGATTTAAATCTGTCTCCCTACGAGAAGATTCGAGTTGTTCCCTTGAGAGTGAACGTGGATCCCTTCGATTTAAGTCGGTCTCTCTACGAGAAGATTCGAGTCGCTCCCTTGAGAGTGAACGGGCATCCCTTCGATTTAAATCTGTTTCCCTACGAGAAGATTCGATTTGTTCCCTTGAGAGTGAACGTGCATCCCTTCGATGTTCCCTTGAGAGTGAACGTGCATCCCTTCGGCTAACATCTGTCTCCCTACGAGAAGATTCGATTTGTTCCCTTGAGAGTGAACGTGCATCCCTTCGGTTAACATCTGTCTCCCTACGAGAAATGTCGAGTCGCTCCCTTGAGAGTGAACGAGCATCCTTTCGATTTAAATCTCTATCCCTACGAGAAGATTCGAGTTGTTCCCTTGAGAGTGAACGTGCATTCATTCGGTTAACATCTGATTCCCTACGAGAAGATTCTAGTTGTTCCATTGAGAGTGAACGTGCATCCCTTCGATTTAAATCTGTTTCCCTACGAGAAGATTCTATTCGCTCCCTTGACAGTGAACGTACATCCCTTCGATTTGAATCGCTCTCTCTACGAGAAGATTTGGGTTGTTCCCTTGAGAATGAACGTGCATCCCTTCGATTTAAATATGTTTCCCTACGAGAAGATTCGAGTTGTTCCCTTGAGAGTGAACGTGCATCCCTTCGGCTAACATCTGTCTCCCTACGAGAGGATTCTAGTCGCTCCCTTGAGAGTGAACGTTTTTCCCTTCGATTTAAATCTGTCTCCCTACGAGAAGATTCGAGTTGTTCCCTTGAGAGTGAACGTGCATCCCATCGATTTAAATCGGTCTCTCTACGAGAAGATTTGGGTTGTTCTCTTGAGAGTGAACGTGCATCCCTTTGGCTAACATCTGTCTCCCTACGAGAAGATTTGAGTTGTTCTCTTGAGAGTGAACGTGGATCCCTTCGATTTAAGTCGGTCTCTCTACGAGAAGATTCGAGTCGCTCCCTTGAGAGTGAACGTGCATCCCTTCGATTTAAATCTGATTCCCAACGAGAAGATTCGATTTGTTCCCTTGAAAGTGAACGTGCATCCCTTCGATTTAAATATGTTTCCCTACTAGAAGATTCTAGTCGCTCCCTTGAGAGTGAACGTGAATCCCTTCGATTTAAATCTGTTTCCCTACGAGAAGATTCGAGTTGTTCTCTTGAGAGTGAACGTGCATCACTTCGGTTTAAATCTGATTCCCTACGAGAATATTTGAGTTGTTCCCTTGAGAGTGAACGTGCATCCCTTCGATTTAAATCTGTTTCCCTACGAGAAGATTCTAGTTGTTCCCTTGAGAGTGAACGTGCATCCCTTCGGTTTAAATCTGATTCCCTACGAGAAGTGTCGAGTCGCTCCCTTAAGAGTGAACGTGCATTCATTCGGTTAACGTCTGATTCCCTATGAGAAGATTCTAGTGGTTCCCTTGAGAGTGAACGTGCATCCCTTCGATTTAAATCTGTTTCCCTACGAGAAGATTCTATTGGCTCCCTTGACAGTGAACGTACATCCCTTCGATTTAAATCAGTTTCTCTAAGAGAAGATTTGGGTTGTTCTCTTGAGAGTGAACGGGCATCCCTTCGATTTAAATCTGTTTCCCTACGAGAAGATTCGAGTTGTTCCCTTGAGAGTGAACGTGCATCCCTTCGATGTTCCCTTGAGAGTGAACGTGCATCCCTTCGATTTAAATCTGTTTCCCTACGAGAAGATTCGAGTTGTTCCCTTGAGAGTGAACGTGCATCCCTTCGGCTAACATCTGTCTCCCTACGAGAAGATTTGGGTTGTTCTCTTGAGAGTGAACGTGTATCTCTTCGGTTTAAATCTGATTCCCTACGAGAAGATTTGAGTTGTTCTCTTGAGAGTGAACGTGCATCCCTTCGATTTAAATTTGTTTCCCTACGAGAAGATTCTAGTTGTTCCCTTGAGAGTGAACGTGCATCCCTTCGGTTTAAATCTGATTCTCTTCGAAAAGATTCGAGTCGCTCCCTTGAGAGTGAACGTGCATCCCTTCGATTTAAATCTGTTTCCCTACGAGACGATTCTAGTTGTTCTTTTGAAAGTGATTGTGAATCTCTTTTTTTTAAGTTTGTTTCTTTACTAAATAATTCAATTCGTCCTTTTGGCAGAGAAGTTCTCGATTCCTTTCGGTTTATGTCCGTTTCAGTTCGGCTTGAGTGGTCCAAGCTATCCTTATGTGTGGTTTGTTTGTTTTGCCTTGCTTTAGAATATCTTCGAAGAGAATTTTGGCTTAAATGCTCTTCTCTGAGAGACGTAATTTTTCTATCCTTTTGAAGAGTTCTATCTCTGTGTATTTGCTGCGTTCGTCCTCTTTCTCTAGAAAATAACTGGATGTCACGTTGGAGAGCTTCTGATGCCTTTCTTGAAAACTCTTTATGATATCCTGGAAGCCTTCTGACTTCAGCCATTTTTTGTAAATGGTTGTAATGTTCTTGCGTTTGTTTAGTATCCTCATTTATTTTTCCAAATCCAAATCCAGGTCTTTTAACCATAAAATCCTTAGCCGGCTCTCTTCTTCTTATATTTTCTTCATCACCACCATTTTCTGATGATATCCTGAAATTATGATCAAATTTAATGATTTCATATTCTATTAATTTATTTTATACACAATTATATTAGTTATAATTATAATATTTCATGACAATGATAATCATAATTTATGATTATCATAATAATCAAGATGTGTGTAGGAAAATAGTTAAGCATTTACAAAATATGTCTTTAGTCTCAAAATGATATTAGATCAACGAATTCAATTTAATATTAATTAATGAAAATTATTGTAAATATATATGAAAAAATATACCAAATTCACGATTATGAGAATGAAGTCGTTTTATAGCTAATTAAATGGAAAAAAAATTATTAAATTTCCTCTCATTAGACAGACTCTTGTTATATTCTATAATTTATATATATATAATAATTATTACTATGATAAGAAAATTACAGTTTATCTTATGGGATCATCATTTAATTGGCCACGATCAGCTTCAACAAGCCTCATAGTCAATTTCGGCCTTAAAAAATCATATCATGCACTCATGTACTCCTTTTTTTTAATCCAAAGTCTATGTAATTTATTAAGTTGTTCATAAAAAAAAAAAAAAAAAAATTAAAGGTTCATAATTTATTCTTCTAGTGTTCATAACATTCCCAAGTAATTGTTAACAAACCTTTCTTTAAACGAAGTTGATGAAAACAATAATATCACTAATTTCATTATCTAACATCAGCAATAAATATTTTCTAGGGACTTAATTATTTTACTCCTGTATTTTCATTTGAGATAAAAATGCGTGATTGTATTTAAACCAAAATATATCAATGCAATAACCGTGGAGATTAAATGATCTTAATAAGGCCTTCTGTAATTTTATAATTGTAACAACGAATGTTTGCTTCGAAAACATTTGGAAAGGAAACCCTCTAAAGAACCCACCCTTAATGAAATCCTTTGCAGGTTGAAGAGCAGATCATAAAATTGTCTGTAGGCACTTCAGCATTCACAACTTTTAAAATAATGAAATCAAATTTTGTATTGAAGCTTTTTTCTGCAAACCATTTAATGAGAAAATACAAAAAAATTTGAATATCTTTGTTATTATTATCGTTAAGAAAAAATGTATTAAACAAAATAGGCGTAAACTGTAATTTTCTAATATTTATATATCATAACATTTATTAATAAAACCACATATTAAGATAGAAATTAAGAATGTAATTTTGGTGGACCTTCTTATTATTAAAATATTGAAACCCAATTCAGTATATTGTATATAGGCTTTTCAGTGATAGTTATTGAAATAATTTATTTTTACTTGAAATAAGGTGAGGGGAAAGATGAAGAAGACTGCTATTTACAAACGGAATGTGTAATTTGAGTTTTAAAAAAGTACCCATTAATTATAATAATTACACCTATTAAGGTTTAAATGTAATTTTCTAACTTATATATTACATAATATTTTGGTAAAAAACGCTTATTAAGAGATTTAGGAATGTCTAGAGTAAACTTTAAATTTCCTCATTTACACTTATTTATATCCATCTTAAATAAGAGATGGGAAATCTGCTTAAACTAAACCTTAAACATTGATTTTGTTTGTTTTCTTTCCAATAGGATGGATGTTTTTCTCTTGCTTATTTTAAAAGAAGGAAGAGCTTACCACCATGAAGCGAGCTGGTCGAAAGAGGTGGGTTCCTGTACGTCCCTCCTCTCTTGGCCCTTGAAGGCGATGGTGGGACATGCCAAGAAGAGCAGGAGGCAGCCAAATTGGGTGATGCTCCTCACCCCCGGCAGAATCACTAAACGCGTTTTCCGCATGGTTCTGAAACAGCCAAGGCACAAGGAACTTTAATGGGAAAATTTCAGGAGAGAGTTTTCTACTGGGCTGCTGCT
Organism: Oncopeltus fasciatus; assembly: GCA_000696205.2. Classification (NCBI taxonomy): domain Eukaryota; kingdom Metazoa; phylum Arthropoda; class Insecta; order Hemiptera; family Lygaeidae; genus Oncopeltus; species Oncopeltus fasciatus. Next base: position 795,528 of record KZ806891.1, read on the forward strand.
GTGTTTTCACAGCTTACATCTAATCTAAAAGTGGCTTGTCACAGCTATAACTATATCATCAGTAATTCAGTCACTATCAGTCATTTAACTATTTCCAATCTGCTCCTCCTGCCATCTAATTTTATCATTTTTACCAGCTTGGCTCTGGTGTATTACACAGAAGTAATATCGAATAGAAAAATCAAAAGAAAACTCATTTTTTTAGGAATAAATTGAAGTTTAAAGAAAAAAATATTCAGAACCTATTTATAATTATAAAGAGCACTAGTAAACTATTATAATTATCAATTGTATGATAAAAATATTATAGTTTTGTAATAAAATACACAGTTACAGGTATTAAAGCAGTAGTGTATTAAAAGTGAGATTAACTTAGCGAGAGCTCCCCTTAACTATGAGATGATAGTCTCAAATTCTTCCTGTAAAGGTTTAACCTATAGGTTCCCTGTAAGGAATCAAGCTATTCATTTTTTTTTTAAATAGGCCAGCGTAAAGAACAAAATAGGTAAAATATGTGATTTATGAGCCTTTTATTCTACAATTTATATAGAAATAAAGCATATAACAAATTTAGATATTTAAGAATGTCATTTCGAAATTTGGGGCACTTCTTTTATAATATATAAACTGAATTCTGTTTAAGCAGATTCAGTTAACACCATGACGCTTTTTTTTATTTTTATTTTTTTTCTGTACGCTTTCTTATTACAAACGGTCTAGGAGAATTTACCATTTTTTTCTTCCGGGTTGGACCGTGTCAAATTGTTGTTATTTGCCGAGCTTTCGCACATCATGTGATGGCTTCTTCAGGGCTGAAAAGAGAATTTCTTGAGTATCATCTTTGAGGATCTTGCCAATATGTTCATGTATGCGTTGACTACTTTCTTTTTTTGTCACTTTAGAACAAGTGGGTAGTACGTCATGGTCTCTGCATCTCTTAAGAAATGCTAGTTGTGCCAGGAGTCTCATTTTCTTGGATCTGAATTTGTCAATGCTCTTCATTCTCTGAACAACATCCTCCCCGTACAGGTTGGTTAGATGTTCACGTAGGCTTCGACGGTCGTCAGATGTATTTACCATTTCATCTTCCGGGTTGGACCGAGTCAAATTGTTGTTATTTGCCGAGCTTTCGCACATCATGTGATGGCTTC
>KZ806891.1:797324-816464 GCA_000696205.2 Oncopeltus fasciatus
ATAATTTTATAAAAATTTTTTGTGGTATTTAATCCCACATAAATTTTAATAATTTTTAGTGCAAGGGAACAGAATAAAAAATCTAACTGTCCCAGCCAGGATCGAACCTGGATCTCCTGCCATCCAGGCCGGTGAATTTACCAATTATGCTACCAGGACCAGTCTGTTATGTTATTAAATTTTAAAATTTAAATTAAATTAAAATGTCATTAAATATTTAATAACTTATCAGACTGGGCCCGGTAGCATAATTGGTAAATGCACCGGCCCGGATAGCAGGAGATCCAGGTTCGAGTTCTGGTTTGGACAGTTAGATTTTTTATTCTGTTCCCTCGCACTAAAAATTATTGATATTTTTTTAGTTTACTACTCCTCTGAAACACCTCACCCCTTGCATTAACTTAAGAAAAATTTAAAATCAATTTATAGTTATCAATCTAATATCAAATATGACAGTTAATTGATTAGGAAAAAATTTTCATTAAAGCTTTTCCATAAGTCCCCTTCTACATTTGTCAACTTTCTTGAAAGTTGTATCGATATTTGATGATGTTATGATATATTTAAACACAAAATAAGTCTTAACATAGCTACAGCTAGGGGAAAATTTAATATGTTATTATGTACTAACTCGAGTTTTTCACTGCAGGCTCAAATATTCAGTAGTAGTAACATTTGACTGGACCATTGACCACCACATTTCTTGTGTAAGTGTTTTCTGCTTATTAAGTTATTTACTATAAAAATAATCTTACAACATATATAAAGTGAATGGCTCACTAGAAAACTGGCTTCATATACTGGGAAACAGATTAAGACTAGTCATACTGGTAAAAAAATTAACTTTAGTATTCAAAGAAGGAAAAGTTTATTTGTCCTTAATTTAAAAACTAAATGCCTGCATGTTCTGTAAGAGATATTGACAGAATTAGATCATGACAGAAAATGGTAAGAATAATCTTAGTTTTATCTTTTTATAAACGTTAAAAATTATCTTCCCTCAGTTTCAGCTAAGCAATCTTAGAAATAAGTTTCAACTTAAAAATTAGTTAAAATTACAAATATTAATTAATTAGTTTAATTAAAACTATTGTTACTGTTGATTAGTGTTGATTTAGAATGAACGCAAAATACTCAAACCTGAAGGACAAGGCTGTGTTGAAGGTGTTGCCGTCTAGATCCCTGAAGGGACAGATATTAACACTACATAATCCTCAAGAAAAAAACATTTCAATAATTTTAACTTCAGATATAGTTGAAAGTTTCGGTTGAGTTTTATTTTCAAAGTTGCCTGCTATAACAGTTGGAATAGTGAATTTCTATTCTCAATAATATAAGAACACCAAAACAAAGCTTTAGGGTAATTAGAATCTCCCAGGAAAAAATATAAACTAATGTATGAACTGAAGTATTCGCAGGGATTACAAATAATTTATAATAAAGAATACTGTATTAGAATAATATTAAGAGATATTAAAATTTTACATAGTAAAAACATGGACAATCAGGTGAGGAAAAGTTGATATTAGTGAGAATTATGACACTGATCCATCGTTGAATCGTTAAACATACCGGCCTGAATGTTGCTATGAAAAATCAGAAAAAGGTAGGATGTGTAAGAAGAATATTTGATGGCTAATGAAATATTAATTATCCATTATTATTGGAAAGCAATTAATATATATTAAGGGGGCCGGGGTGTATACTAATTATGGAAAATAACTTAACTTATATTTCTAACTTCCCACTTAACACTGTTGGTAAGCTTTTTAAACGGATAATATTGACTTGATATTTGTAATTATGACATTATGCTTTACAATGGGAGTCAGCAAAATTTGTTGATATTCCCCTTTCTTTGTCTCCATAATGGACTGCCTTGGCTATTGAAGATTTTGCGATCATTTATGGCTATAAAGCCATTATAAACCAGACATTCATACAAGTTCCTCATAATTTGGTTGCATTACTTCCCAATGTACATCTAGGATTGGAAAAATCGGGTCCTGGGTAAATACGTTGACTGACCTCAGGATAACGTTATCGGAAAACACAAACTGTATAGAGGACACAATTACGAACCATTGGAATTTCAGGTTTATTCAGAATAATACATTTTGATCAAGAGGATTTATTTTATTCGATTTCTATAATATTCGACTGTACTATTTTTAGGACTCATGAATCATAGTGTGTATCTGTTAACTTTTTCCCTTTGTTTGACTCAATACTAATTTTGTGATTTTGACTAAACTAGAATGAGATGCATAATGAATGAAGGTTCCGCATGTGATGACGAGACTTACCAGCAGACCTGATGTGTCTCAGAACTGTCGAACCTCTCTGGAGGCACAGACTACCCCCGCCTCTTATATAGCCAGAGAACGCCCCCGCTTCTGAGAGGGGGGGTAGCCGCAGCAGTAATTTATCGCCCTGGGAAGACGCGCCCCAGGTGTTAGAGGACCCGGTCCAATCCCACACCTCGCTGGGTTCTAAACACAATTATGACCCGTCCCTCTTATCAGAGCTAACCACACCGCGTCATTCCTCCGACGAAGGGAACAAATGTCCTGGAAATCTCATTTCCAGATAAGCGGGAGGATGAGTGTCTTAGAACGGTGCTGTAATCTCTATGACGCCATAGAGGTGCACTTTTGTCACTGGCTTATTTTCAATAGCATATTTATACCGACCATATAATAATATCACATTAAATTATTTCTTTTTAAAGAATTATTTTTCCTTCAATGTCAAAAATGATATAATAGAGCATTCGTCGAAATGTCTAATTTTATTAAAATTAACATTTTGAAAAAATATCTATATATCCAATATTTAAAAATTAAACCCAGCGTTTAAACAAAGAATTTTGGAGGAAGAATTTGGTACTACATTTTAAATTTCCTGTAAAGAAAATAATTTCCAGTTAAGACTAAAAATGGAACAACTATATAAACGTAAATCGAAGATTTTTTAAATTAATTTTTAAACAATACTGACAATAACATAAATCCATCAGGATACAAAACAATAGACTTTTTACAGACATTCTTTTTAATCTAACACACACTCACAAACACAAAGAAATACATCACATAATCGCGAGCATATATACACATATAGAAAACACACCCTCGTGCATATACTCCTTCCACACACGAGCGCATGCTCACACACTCTCAAACGTGCACGCATATGCACTTACAACATATCCAAAACAAACTCCAGTACACACACTCCATGCACGGACAAACTTACAGGCATATAGTCGCACAAGACACACTTGCGTACAAACGCATACTTACAGAAGCAAGTGCACTTTCGCCCACTTACACAGAGGGAAAAGAAGATAGTAAAAGAAGTGTCACTTTTGGTAGAATAAATGAAATAATGGTAAATATTCATGGTTCCTGGCAGCTATACTTACATGCAATATAAATACAGCAATACCTACCATTACCGATAAAGTTCAGCAAGATTTGGAAAAACTATACAACGACATTATAACTGCTCTAAGTCTGCCACGCAAAAGATGCTTAATCTAAGCAGATGTTCTATATTCTATTCTAAAAATAAGATTTATAAAATTAAAATTTAAATGTAAATAGCGAAAGTCATTTAAACAGCTTGACAATGTCAGCTTCTCCTAGCATAAGACAATATATTCGTCGGCCTCGGAGATTAGACTCTCGGCACTAGTGTGGGGAAATGAATGACTTATCAGACTTGTCCTGGAAGCATAAATGGTAAATGTACCGGCCCGGAGAGCAGGAGAAATCCAGGTTCGAGTCCTGTCTGGGACAATTAGATTTTTTATGTTCCCTATCACTGAAAATTGGTACTAAGCTATCCTTAGACTGGCCGAGAGGAAGTGTAGGGGAAGTGTTCACCCATCATAGATACATTTGTAAATTTCTTCCTTAAATAATATTTCGAATAATTTTCAAAAGTCGCGTCATAGTACCAATGTAAATAGCTTGATTTTTCTAGAGAAATCTGATAAAAGTGACATAGAAATTGTTGTAATAGTTACCCATTCTTCATTAAAATTTATAAAATACTGGAATATTAAGTTGGAAGTATATTTTACAACAATATCATTTTTATTGTTTTAATGCTCAGACATTAACTGTAATGTAAACAATTTTAATAGCTCTATGTATTAAATGAATATAAAACAACAACAAAACATTGTTTGTAAAATAATAAAAACTTGATATGCATGTATTTACCGTTTCTTCTTCCGGGTTGGACCGTGTCAAATTGGTGTTGTTTGCCGAGCTTTCGCACATCATGTGATGGCTTCTTCAGGGCTGAAAAGAGAATGAGAGTTGTAAAAGAGAGATTTTTAAAATCCAGGTGGTATATAATTACCANGCACGTAGTCTGACATTACGCAATGACAACATAATCGTCAGCCCCCACTCATCGCAGAGGAAGGTTCGCTGAGATCTGCAGGAATATACCAATGATGGAAATTTGTCTCGCTGCACGTAGTCTGACATTACGCAATGACAACATAATCGTCAGCCCCCACTCATCGCAGAGGAAGGTTCGCTGAGATCTGCAGGAATATACCAATGATGGAAATTTGTCTCGCTGCACGTAGTCTGACATTACGCAATGACAACATAATCGTCAGCCCCCACTCATCGCAGAGGAAGGTTCGCTGAGATCTGCAGGAATATACCAATGATGGAAATTTGTCTCGCTGCACGTAGTCTGACATTACGCAATGACAACATAATCGTCAGCCCCCACTCATCGCAGAGGAAGGTTCGCTGAGATCTGCAGGAATATACCAATGATGGAAATTTGTCTCGCTGCACGTAGTCTGACATTACGCAATGACAACATAATCGTCAGCCCCCACTCATCGCAGAGGAAGGTTCGCTGAGATCTGCAGGAATATACCAATGATGGAAATTTGTCTCGCTGCACGTAGTCTGACATTACGCAATGACAACATAATCGTCAGCCCCCACTCATCGCAGAGGAAGGTTCGCTGAGATCTGCAGGAATATACCAATGATGGAAATTCGTCTCGCTGCACGTTGTCTGACATCGTTTTCTCAGCATATACGACAGGTCTTCAAAACTCAGAGGAAGGCTTGTAAAGTTACAAAGTTGGAAGTTACCAAGGGAGGAACTTTGTCGAGCTGATTGTAATTAGACGCCACGTTCATTTGATTTCCAAAACAATTACTTATTTTGGTTAGTTTTATAATTTTTTTCTCATCAGTACTGATCTTAATCTGTTTATTCTGAAAATTTTTATAATTTATAGAAATTTTAAAAATTAACTTTTCATTTATCATTTTCTTTAATTAACCACTTATTATGAAATATCTGAACAAACAAAATTATGTTTCATTAAAGAAGCAAAATACAATATAAAAGTATGAAGTATTAGATTAAAATAGTAATTCATATGTCAAAGTGTGGTAAAATGGTAAAAATAGAGATTAAAAACTTCTCTTGGTTCAAAACTCAGAACAAAGTTACATTGTAAGCCGAAACGTTGGGAGATAATAAAAAATACACCTTCTTAAAATTTGTATTTTTTGGATCTATCTTGACCGAACTCAACAAAAAAACATCTAATTTTAATTGTTGGCTTTCATTTTTAAGAGGCTGACTTTTTTTTTCGGATTTTTAAATAACAATGAAGTGCCGATATAAGATAACTGAAGTCAAATATCACATATTTAAAGCAGACGAAATTTGTAGATAAAACCTTAGTGCTTTATTTCTCTCTGCTCACTTAAATTATGCTTTCTTGGCCTTTAAATATTTTCTTATTTTCTTTTTTTTTTTTTTTTCAAAATTACATGTTATTCTTAGATATTTTTCTCAGTAATCACTTAAGCTGCTAAGATTAAATGCTATATACATTATAATATATACTATCTTAATCTTTAAATTAATAAAGCATATAATACTATCATACCTTCTATTATCCCTCTTAATTGGTTTCTGCAAACCATCTTCTGTTAGCGTCCAATGAAGACGGATAATAGAAGGTATGAAAGTTCTATATTCATTGGTAGTGATAATTACCCTTTAGATAATAGTATATAATATTTCAAGACATTCAGAAGAGCAGGCAAATTGGAGGGGAGTAGTGGCGGTTTTTTCCAAAAGACTACCCCCCTCCCCCTTCATATGTATTCACTTCAAATTGGACCATTCGGATAGACAGGATGGTTTTTTCAACCTCTGGGCCGGCTACAGTAAGTATGAGACTAAGATGTGTTAAAGGCTTTTAATAATGAGCCAAGAGTAAGTGTTAGGAGGGCACCTGGAAAGGGAACTAAGAGCAAGAGCAGAGTTTAGCTCTGTTATAAATTAAACATAAGATTCAATAATTTTATCCAAAATTTATTTTTTTCAGAGTCGAAATTTTTTAAACAAACTATAGGATATATTTTAATTTTCCGAAAGAAACTAATTGGGGATAAGTATATAATTAATTACGTCAGTCTTACCGCCTGGTTATCAACAGATCATCCTGATTTATTTTGTACCAATAATAAACGAAGATAAATAGCATAATTCCAAAACTGAATTTAGAACTAGTCATTTTATGTACACCGAAATATGGGAATTACGTTGCTAATTGTACTTCACTGTCAAGCCTCTATGTGTAGATAAGACTTTCAAACTTTAGGTAGAATTGTAGTTATCATTTTTATATGTCATTTTCTATTAATTTTCTTCCCCACTAATTTTATGACTGTCACCTTGGCAAAAGTCTCTCCTGAAGATTGTCTGTTTATAAATTCTCTTTTATTCTTCACTTCAGGGTTTTTGTTCAAATGGAGTTAGTGCTATGACTCATTCTTATGTCAACCACTTACTCAATTTGACACTGTTTTCTCTTTTAATATAATTTTTAAGAACAAAAAGCTCATTGTTTTAGTTTTATCTCATTTATATTCTTACCCTTCACATAATGGATTGGTTGTTTGGAAAAGAACCAACTCTCAAAGGTAAGTGTTGTTCATTCATATTTTTATGGTTATCATCCAGTGATTTTTTAAAAATGTGTTTGTCATATTTAATCTTTCCTTCATAATGAAGATTTAGAATTTTTTCTTTCAGATTTCTAGCTTGTCCTTGAGTAAATTTTGTGAAATTTCCTGGAAGAAAAAACTATTGCTAAAAGATGCCATTGAATAATTTTACTTAATTTTCTTTTTTTAATTTGATTATATTTATAGTAATTTTATGGCATCATTGCTATCATAACTTAAGAACAGCATGTAATTTCTATCTAATGACATATATTATGTATATTGCTCAACTATATAATATTAGAAATTCTGAGTTTTCAACTTAACATGTAATATATTAGGTCATCATTCATCGCTTTTATTCGATATGTTAGTGCTACAGAATAACTTCTGTTAACTCAACTTTCTGTCACTCTAGTCTCATTCAAGGTTTCTCTCGTTTAGGTTGTAATTCAAAACTATTCTACAGCTTAGTGAGGGTCAAGTGCAAAATTTCTGAAGGCTTTAGAGGAATATAGAATTATTATTATTATTAAGAATAATGTAGTGTGCTCCAAGTTTATCTTGATGCATAAGATTTTATAATTTACTCATCATAATTAAACTTTAATGAAGCTGATTAAGTAGTAGTATCAGCTTTTATGATGTCAATATGCTTTAAATTAGCTCTTCCAAAAGGTCCAAATCTTTTGTTGTATTGATATTTAATTGTATACTTTCCTGCTCACTCTAGGCTTAGTCTGCATGTTGAGCCATCTTAATCCTTTAATTTGATATTTGATAGACAGAAATATATGACACCAATTGTTTGAACTAATATTAAACAAATTGAAGTAATAATTGGCCTCTTGTCTGCCAATTTAAAGAATGATTTTCACTTTTAAATATCAGTTTTGACTCCTTACAATCCCAGGCTCCTATTCCTTTTCTGGTGAAGGTTTTTGATATTTCACAAAATTCCCATTGCTCTCTTTTTGTGCAAAGTATTTATTGTCTAGCCCTTTATGTCTTCGTGACATACTTTTATTGGCTTGCCCTTTATGGCACCCAGGCTTGAGATATTATATCCAGCTATTAACTTAATTTTTTCAGGCCATAATAGTAGTTTTTTCCTCTGGAGACCATTGTATTTTAGAATTTTCTCACCCTTTATAGAAGAGAGCCTTGAAATGTTTCCATTCTATTGCTCATTGACACTCTTCCTATGATAAGACAGGTATTATCCATATATATTTTCAATTAACATTTGATATTATCTATACTTCCTTTCAATTGAATCAGGTCCAGAAATTTTTAGATTGTTGTGCTCTAAAGCCGAGAGGCCAAATAAGAGCTCTAAAGAATCCCTGATATAGAACTTTACAGCTGAGAGAAGGCTAATTTAAACTTAATATTACAGCCTTTCATTCACGGAATAAGCTTTAATGAATTGGGAATGGTTATTAATGCCCTAGTATTTAGTTCCCATAGGTTTAATCAGGATGTATAGTTCAAAATCTGTCTATGACACAGCTTATACAGAAGGAATAGGTTACAGATAAGACGTACTCTCATACCCACTTATTAATCTAGCTACTTCTTGTACTAAGAACTAGACATCCTAGAATGTGATGTCCTACTTCAGCACCTTTCAGCAGATATTTACAGAATAATTTAATGCTGGTGCAGAATCAAACCCTAACAAGTGGGAGCTATTCTCCTCCCTCAGAAAAGCCTCTTCGAGCCATACTAATTCTTTACTAAGTCTAGCTAGTTTGAACTTTCAGCCACTAATTGCCTAATAACTTATTATTAATTATTTCCCCAAAAGTGACTTTCCAATTTATTTAGATGCCCTTCTATCTTGGACCCTACTTCACTAATCAGTATTGCTACATTGTTTTTCTTATCCTGCCTGAAACCCTGACTAATTTATTCAGCATAATACTTGTTCCCAACGAACATCCAACCATGGCATACTTTATATACGTCATTACTTTTAGTCAGTATATTCATTAATTTGATCAAATTTGAGTGGAAGCTTGACATATAATTAAAAAAATATTTCATATTGAAACAAATGCATTTTTAAATCATTTAAAATTATTTTAAATTTTTAGAAAAACAGAGAGATAATGAAAGAGCTTTGAGGAAGGCAAATCGAGAAATAGACAGAGATAGAAGAGAACTTGAGAGAGAAGAGAAAAAATTGGTAAGACATTATTCAAAAATTTTGTACTATCCCTCTAGCTCCTTAAGCTATTCCTAATTATTTTAGAGTTTTCATTATTCTAGCTTCTGTTTGACCAACTAATTTTCCAATGACAGAATTTTCTATTTACAGTAGCTTATTGATGGTATTTTATGGACATGTTTGATGAAAACTTTCATGTGGTACTATAAGTCAATCATTTCTCATTCTTTCCTCTAGCTAAATATTTATTGAGGTAAAAATTAAAAAAATTTAAATTTAATATGTAAATATTTATAAAAAAAAATGGTAATAAAGATATTTGTTTGAGAGAGAAAGGTGTTTAACTAATTTTTATTACAAGATATTAAGCCTTGATAAAAGGTTTAAAAATTTTTTATAAGTTGTACTTTATCCAATGATAATAAAATTCCCCTAAATTTGATCATAAAATTTAAAAACTAAACTTTTTAGTCGTTTTTTTTCTCTTATTTGTCCAATTCTACTCAATCCTGAGATTTTTGGTTTGTATTTAAATGCTACGTTGAATTTTGCATGGCACTTTTTGATGTAAAAAGAAAATTTAATCTCATTATTGAACCAAATCGGGTAAATAAGACTGGAAAATTACTTGAAATGTCAAGTGCTAGAACAAAAAGGCTTTTTGTTGCAGTGGGAGTAATATTTAATTCAGTAAAAGACTCAACACAGATTTGTTTAATGATAAGCGACATATTTAATAACAGTGGAAAATTACATGTCATGGAAATATTAAATGCAAACATTCATCGACTGTGAAACTCAGGAAGTTGCTCATCTTATGCAGCTGTTGCAATTCAGACTTTCTTGTCATTAAATTTAACGAAAAGTTTATTTTTTCTCTTCTGTTTTTTGTTTTAAATGTTACAAAAAAATTACAAACACTTAAATATAATGTATACCTTTTATTATCCCAAATTATTAAGATGGAGAATAAGATGCTGAAATTCAATTTCTTACTTCATAAGATTTTTTTTTTTTTTTTTTTTTTTTTAAATTAGGCATCATTGTTGAAATTTAAGGATTTTTGCATGATCTATCACATTACTAAATTTAAAATTTCTTCCATTTATTATTTCCAATACATGTCAGAAGTTAATTTTTTTTTTTTTGGATACTTAAAAATAAGGATGAAATTACTTTCTTATTCAAGTTTAGCTAGTTATTACAGTTATTTGATCTTGTTTTTTAATGTCTTCATATTTATTTTTAGATTTTAGAAATTAAGAAAAGTGCAAAAGAAGGGAACAATGCAGCGTGCAAGATTCTTGCTAAACAACTCGTTCAAGTACGAAAACAGAAAACCAGAACTTACAACATGAACTCTAAGGCAAGTTTCTTTCTTCTTTTTTTTCCTTGGATCATTATTAGGATTAATTTTATTATTTTGATTTTGATTATTGCACTTATGTTGTGATACACCTCAGACAGGTTTGGAAAAAATTATTTTATAATTCCTTAAGTTTGTTGATGTTGACTTTTCAGCTTTTCTCTTTATAATAGTATTATATAATAAATATTTTAGCTTATAAATTAACAATGTTTAAAACTCTCTCAAGGTCTCTTATTTATTGCTGTTCAACCACGTGTAGCCTACTGGCACTGGCTTAAAATGAATTTTATATGCACATATTTAACTGATTATGGTTCAATTTAGAGCTTATTATGGGCACCAGCTTAGCTCAAGGAATCTGAATTGGGCTCTCAAGCCTGGTGTATGGCGTGCATGAATGCTCGTGTGTACATATTTCTGTTTTACTATAAGTTTAACTGTGTTTATAGCCATGTTCAGCCATGTGTTTGTACTAATACCATTTAATATAAATTTACCTATTTATCTGTTATAGATAATGGGTGTCAGCTCTCAAAATAGAATGATTGGAACCAATGCTAAACTGACAGAAGCTATGGCATCAACAGCTGAAACAATGAAAAGTATCAATGTTGTTGTTAAACCTGAGAAAGTAGCTGCTGACATGAGAGCTTTTCAACAAGCTGCAATGAAAATGGATATGACAGAAGAAATGAGTAAGTCTTTGACATACTTGCTTTAGGTTTTTCTCGTGGATTATTATTATTCAAAATTTTTATTTATTTAATTTATGTTTTTTCATATCATTTGGATGTTTTTCTTTTAGTAAATGAATCTTTGGATGATATTTTAAATGAATCAGACGATGAACAGGAAAGTGATGCCATTGTCAATCAAGTATTGGATGAAATTGGAATTGAAATATCTGGAAAGGTAAATTTTTAAAAGCATTAAGTATTTAAAGCTTTTTGTTAAACTTCCCTTCCTTAGCTTATTTTAATAAAGTAAATTAGGAGATATTAAGATATTGCTCTCTCCTAATTCCAACACATTATTATACATACACAAGAAATGCAAAGGGAGCCAGAAAAAAATCTTACTACCTCAGCCAGGACTCAAACCCGGGTCTCCTGCTTTCCGGGTAAGTATGCTGTCCACTACACCGAGGCAGGCTAGATATTCTCCCCAACTCCCCGCACCCTGCCTCAGAATCATGTGCAAACTGGGCCAAAGAATTTAAGAGTAAGGCAGAATGTACAAAAAATGTGGACTATTGTCAATGCCGTAGGACACATCTTACAGATAGCAACATCAGTGCCACTCAAGAGCTTATTGAGTATGGTCACTTGTTAAATATTGAGGAAATCTCATTAAAAATTGTTATCAGCGATGAAAGTATCAATCAATACAATCAATTATTTCTAATAATCTGTGAGTAATATGAGTAAATACAAATTAGCACTCTATGAGTTCCAAGATGTTTGCAATAATAAACAATTATCTGTAGAAAATAATAAAAAGGCCTGGTATAGAAATTTCTGAATTAATCGTAAATGAATGGAAGGATTTTTAGACTACTGATTTACAGAATGCGATGAGACTTGGGTTCGTGATGGTCGCTCCCAAGTTATAAATCGTGAGCAAGAAGTGGCAAAGGAAGAATGTTGTCAAGTGAAGGCCTATACTCATGCATCTGACAGAAAAGTTTTTCATTTCTTTTGACTAAAGAGGGTTATGCAATTTGATTTTCTACTTAATAATTAAACATTGAATGAATTTGGCTTGCTACTATAAGTTATTATGATAAGAAGAAGATGCTTAGCTCGACAAGATATGAGGTGTCATTCTTCTTCTTGACTCCAGGCTTTACTCTTGGCAAGAAGTATATTAGAAGAAATTGGCTGGGAAACTCTTGAACACTCTCCGTTGAACAAAATCCATTTAGCCCAGATTTGTCCTTGTGACTATTTTTGTTTGAACCCATTAAGGAAATCAATTCTTGAGCTAACTTGCCCTGAATCTTTTACAAGAACTGGAATATTCAAGCTTCCAAATTTGTAGAAAGATTGTGGAGAGCACATGTGCATTGAAGAATATTTATGGCAATTTTTTGGTATAACACAAAGTCACTAACACTAATGCCTATAAATAAGTTATATTTGCATTTGATTCATTCTTTATCTGGAAAGCTTTGTGTCTGGTGCCTATTTTCTTTGTAGTAGAAATTCGCTCTCTCTGGCCAGAGAAATTGAGAGACAACAAAGAAACTAACTGAAGAAGATACCTACAATAATAGTAGAACCCCTAATCCCTTCATCTCACTAGCAGAATTAAAGAATTTTATCTAAAGACTTTCTACAAATTTTTCAATTTTCTTGAAGCTTATTTCGATAGTTGTTCTATCTTATGATAATGTTAATGATCAGGATTCGGTCATTGTTGGTTTTTGAAGAAATAGAAATAATATTCTGAAAGCTTAAGATTTAATAATTTTTAAAATACTTTTAAAACCTATATAAAATACCATTATGTTTTTGACTAGCTTATTCCATGGATATAATCTTAATATCATTGTTAACTCTGATAACTTACAACTTAGTTTCGAGTGAAGGTTTTTTTAATTATTGAAAACCTCTATCAAACCACAACTTTCAACATTATGGTATGCCTGTCTGCTATGATAGATGTCAATTTAATTTAATCACAGCTGTGTTAGTCAATATATATAACCCTCTTTAGTCAAAAGAAATGAAAAACTTTTCTGTCAGATGCATGAGTATAGGCCTTCACTTGACAACATTCTTCCTTTGCCACTTCTTGCTCACGATTTATAACTTGGGAGCGACCATCACGAACCCAAGTCTCATCGCATTCTGTAAATCAGTAGTCTAAAAATCCTTCCATTCATTTACGATTAATTCAGAAATTTCTATACCAGGCCTTTTTATTATTTTCTACAGATAATTGTTTATTATTGCAAACATCTTGGAACTCATAGAGTGCTAATTTGTATTTACTCATATTACTCACAGATTATTAGAAATAATTGATTGTATNTTTTATATATATATATATATCTGTGTGTGTGTGTATATACGTGTGTGTGTGCGTGTGTGTATTTATAAACTTTATTTTTTTGGTCCCTGCTAAATGTCATGAACTGTGATTCCACTTGAATTTCTAACTATTCACTAACAAATAATTGAAAAATAGATAATGTATAATGATTTTAACTTTTTCAGTTGGCAGCTGCACCAAGAGTTGATAGCACTATTGAATCTAGAAAAAGTGCCTTACCGACAGATGAAGAATTAGAACAGCAGTTGGCCAAACTTCGATCCTAGCTTGTTAAAACTATGCGCTCTTTCATATATTTATCACTTAAAATTTTAGGTTGGAAAACAAGCATAATATGCGTATTTAAGATCTCATTTGCAAGGATGGGATAATGATATATGGATATTGTTCCTTTTTCTTTCTGTAAAAAGGCTTATACTTGATTACTTTCAACTAGAATTTTAATCTTGCAAGCAAATTTCAATATGTTGAAGTTATGTTTATTAATAATAATAATAAGATATTCAATCATGTATTGTGAAACAAATAATTTTCCTTTATCTCTGTTATTCAGTATTTTTGTAATGTTAAACAGTATATTTTTATAGATTGTATTATTATTGTTGTTTTATTTTATTTTTGATAAGTGAATGCTGAATAAAATTTATGCGAGTTAAAACGAAAATACCACAAAATTGATGTACTGTGATAATTCTGTGTTTCTATAACATAAAATAGTTTTACATTAACTCCCTTTTTGGATTTTTATTTTTTTAAATATTTAACTATCAGTTAAATGTATTTTAAACGAGTTTAAGTTAAAGTCTTGTTTAACCCTTTAATTTTGCCTTCAATTTTTGCCACACTAAAATAATTAAAGATTATTTGACATTTTACACTTTACCTAAGTCGAAAGAGAAAACAAAAGGTGTTTAATGTTAGGGTAAACAGTATGTTCCAAAGTTAAGCACCATCTATGGAATTTTTGAACAATGAGTCAAATCACCACATGATGTCATTACAACATCATACTGTAGAGGTGATCTTTTTGTTTTCCAAGGTTTTTTATGTCTTAAAAAATGATTAAATATTGCAACCTTTTCCTTAATTCTCTAAGAAAATTATTTAGGATTTTTTATGTTAGTTGAACATTACAAGTTTATGATTTGCCATTGAGCGCCTCTAAACCACAACAAGTTTATGATTTGATTATTATATTGTTTCATCATGCTAGGATTTAGTCTTATTGTTAATTATTTTTTGTCTATATACAGTTAGTGCAATTTAGTGTTTGTTTTATTTATTTTCTCTCAAATGATCTTTAAGAAGTTTTTGCTAATTATAATGCATGAAGTAACTACAACAGTAAAATGAAAATAAATAATAGACTACTTTAGAGCTTGTTAAAGATAAAAAATTTTTTTGCATGCTCCTAATATTTTGAAGTCATAATGACTAATTAATATCCATATGCCTTCCGATTTCTGCTATAAGTTATCAATCGATCGTCAATTTATTGATCCAAAAATAGCTTTCACATTTAATTATATTAAAATTTTAGTTAAAGCTCTTACATAGAGTAACAGTTCTTAAACTGATATACTTTAACTAAGGCTTAAGTATGCTGTTATTAAAATGCTGTCTTATGGCAATGATAAGCTTTTTTTTAAATTAATGTTTTGGCCATGAGGAAAGGTTTGTGTTTTCCAACGATCTCAAGTTTAACTGAGAATTACTTTTGATATAGACAGAGTGTGGTCTCACTGAGTTCTATAATTAAGTGTCAAATACTTTTTAAACAACTATACATGTTTTTTAATAAAAAATTGTCTATGCCCAGAACTCAAAACTTCAACACCAAATGGAGAATTTGAGATGTAGTTATGCTAGTCTTCATTTCTGGATGAGTACTATGAACTCACCCATTTGAAGAAGAATAGTCCTGTATATTTTAGGGTCCAAGACTATTATTGTCTATAAAATTATTAATAAAAGTTAATTTTTTTAATGTATTCAATTCAAGGACAGATACAGGGATCTTGTAATTATCTTGTAAAATTATGTTAATATCCTTAGTAATGGTAAAACAGAAACAGTAAAAAATAAATCTTCAGTTCCATAAACATAAACTCTCCCAAAATTTAATCAAATTAAAAATACGAGTTATTTGTATTGGTGGTTTCTTCTCAACTACTTTCCCATTTTTCTTCATCCTTTCTAGTAAAAGTTTTAACATCTGCAAGTACAGATTTATCTAGACTCCTTTTATAGCTGTGAGCATGCTGAGGAAATTAAATTATAAGGGTCAAAGGAGAGGGGGTGTGAGCAAAACAGGTCCTCAATGTTCACTCTTCTGTTCGCTTCTCTTGAAAATAACTGTTTATACTTTTTTATGTCCTTATTCCTATTTTATTTTATTTTCTGTTCCTTGTGTGTCTCCTCAGGAAACTGCCCTATAGGTAGAACATCAGTCTAATTGATTAATGACCCATATGGTAATATTTTGTGGGGTGTCAAATTACTGGATACCAACTGTATATTTCATTATAATTTAATGTAGTAGAGCGATAGTCCTTAAAACTGACCAGCTTTATGTCATCCCCACATGAGAGTACAAATACCTTTTTATTAGATCTCGTCAATATCAGTTGGTTCTGAAGCTATTTTTTGGCATTTCCAATCTGGGTTCAAATGCTTAATTTCCCTTCTTTTTTTTTTTTCAAGAGTTCTTTATTTTAGCTGCTGTACCTCTTTAGGATTTTTGTTCCAATGTCTTCTTGTTTTTACTCCTGGGACAAAATATATATGTTAGTTACAGTGTATGAGTATCAAATGGTGATCTGTTGAAAAAAATATTCTATACCAACTGATAAGATAAGGATAATGTAAATTCCAAAAATCTTTTACATGCATGAAGGGGGGATATTCCTGGGTACTTCATCAATTGGCTTAGATTTATTTCAAGTATTGAAGCAGTTTCTTGCCTGTATTATGAGACTGCAAGGTGCTTGTTCCTGTAAGAACACACATTGCTTTACCACTAATTATAGTTTACTGTATTGTGAAATTTATCTCCACTTTGTCAATTTTAGGTGTTTGAAGTATTTCAATTTGTTAACATATATATTATTTCTCTCCTTAATATATAGAAAGTATATATATATTTNAGTAATATTTTTTCTCATATTATTGAAAACTTCCTTTATTGAAGGGAGGCAATTATGTCTTGGGAGTCATAATAGGATGAGAATGCCATCTAAAAACCTAGAGGTTAAATCGGAAATTGGTAGTGTTGGAACTTTATATATATATAGAAAATGAAACACTCGCAGCTGTGATATGTAGCAATCAAGAACAGGTGGGATAGAGAGTGCAGTACACTTTCTTGATTGCTATTTATATATATTCTTTCTCTCCTGTTATGATTTGTTTTGTACCAATTTCAGCTTAAGGAATTACAAAAAAGAATTGAGCTCGAACATAGGTTTTCCCAAATTGTACTATTCTCTCCAATTAATTTTAAAGGCACAAGTGAAAATGTTTTTTCAATTGAAAGATTTTAATAAACATTTTCTAAAAGTTGCAATTTCATACACATTAAAATGTCCTTGGCATTTTTACCAATTTTTCTGCGCCCAGAAGTAAATTTACCTCTCCCACTCTTGATATGGCATCAGCTACTGGGTTCTTTTCTCCTATGATTTGCCATTCAAGTATGTCTGTAGAAAATCGGCTAATGATCTTGAAAAGAGGGGTTTTACAGGGAGGCAAAAAGTATAATTTTAACTTATTATTTGAGTTGTGAAAAATTTTATAGAACATTATATAAACAATAATATAGAACATAAGATTGTTGTTTTTTTTTTTACGAAAAACGTTAAGATAAATTTACGAATGTAACTACGATTTGTGAGCACTTCCCCCTCTCTTTCTTCCCAGTGAGCCTAAAGCAAATAGTGGTCATACAGTTTACGTTCATTTTTCTCTCTGGCTTATAAATATAACTGAACATTTAATCACAATCGCACACACGTGTCTAATGTATCTTTGAAAATCTGCTTCTATTGCCGCTCGAACATGACGGACTAGTAAATCACTATTTAGATCTTATAAACTGAGCATGATCTATTGAATGCGGCAAGCGTTTCGTTACAATTTACTCATTTTACCCCATAGAACATGTATATGTATCTGAACTGCATTTTCCAATAAATTTATAAATAAATAAAGGGTTTTTTAGTTTAGGTTACTCAGCTTTTGGCTTTGTTTCATTAATCTATTTCTGGAAATTTTAACATTGATCTGTTTCTTAAAATTCTCTAAATCTTTTATAAACGTTTTCTTAACTTCCCCTCATCTGATTTCAACTCAAAAATAAATCTTTTGTCATTTTATAATGAAAAACATAAATACCTAATTTGGATTCTATATTTCTAAAATATGACTCGCCCAACGTCTAAAATTATTTCTTAAATATTTCCACAATATGAGTTTTTTTTTGTTGTTTTTTTTATGTTTTAGAATATAAATATTACATTAAAATTTACATTTATTTTATTTTGTTTTTTCCGTATCGATAATAATGGAGTTATTGAGATTTTAAATTTTGTTCTCCCTCTAAAAACCTCCTTCATCCAATTTCAGTCATTGACTTACTCATTACCAAAGAAAAAAAATGTAAATACCGAATTTTGTTCAATCATTAGAAAAATTGCAGGCTCTAGGTACATGAATATATATCTATATATTTTCTTTTTTCTATTTTTTTTTATTTCTTAGCGGACCAAATTTTATTATTTTAAAAATTGCGTTCAGTCTGAGCTTGACTTCGAGCAGT
Source organism: Oncopeltus fasciatus (assembly GCA_000696205.2). Classification (NCBI taxonomy): domain Eukaryota; kingdom Metazoa; phylum Arthropoda; class Insecta; order Hemiptera; family Lygaeidae; genus Oncopeltus; species Oncopeltus fasciatus. The sequence goes on from KZ806891.1 coordinate 815,756, forward strand.
AAGGGATCTATCTTGCAGCTCTTACTTACTCTTCTTTCACATATATTCCTGGTATTTTTATTTTCGTTTACGGTATTTCTTCTTTGTTTATTTTATTTTAAGATTTTTTTTTTTTTTTTTTTCACTGGGAGAATTTTTCACTCAGAACCATTGGATTTGTCCAATGGATGGTTTTCATTCATCCGGGTCTCTTCATTTTTCCAAATTGCACTCAAATATATTTGCATACTGAAGGATATACTTTTTTATAGTTAGGTTAAGTGCTATGAGAGATAACGGTTCTTCGCGCTCCGCCGGCCCCGGGCTCCATTTGAAAAGGTGGTTTGCCACGGAAAATTTCGAATAGTATTTCCATACCATTTCAAATGTTAACAACCGTTTATTCACATCAAATGGCTTAGCTTCTCATATCTAGTTTCCCCAGGAGTTCAATAATTTTATTTATAACATAATGATTCTAATATCAAAAAGGAAATTTAAATATCAATTTTCGAACATTTAAAAAAGTAAAATTATTTTTGTAAATATGTTCGAGAAATACGTACATTATAATTAATCATAATTAGTATGTTCTAAACCGCTTTATCTTGCCGTCAATATTTATAACTTCAATGCTGTTAAATGACTACACACTAATCGACTTAGGGTAGTTTTCAGAACCATGGTAAGAAGTAAGCGACCCCCTGTTTCTTGCCATTCTCTTCACTGC
>KZ806891.1:816994-837923 GCA_000696205.2 Oncopeltus fasciatus
TATTATTATTAAATATATGATTAAAGGCAGTAATTTCAATAATTTTAAGCCTTTTAAAGTTTGTTGCCTCATTTAAAGTTTCAAAAACTAAAGTGAAGTTTCTGAGAAATTGATCTATATTATTGGAAATTGAAGGTGCTAAACATTTTTTAAATCTTAAAAATTTAAAAATATTTATCCCTTTCTCAGCTCATAGATTTTTAAATTATTCCCGTGGAATAATATCTTGTTTCGAACTGTCAAATTGCTCTGATATGTAAATAGATAGTTGAAGAGCAAGGACTAATAAAAGTTCAGCGTTTATACAAAAAAAAAAAAAAAATGTTAGATTCAATAAAATTCTTACTGACACATGGGGACTAACATTTGAAAAATGTTGAACTTCATGAGTATGTAGTATTTGGTATCCTTCATGTAAAAGTCCGCCCATTTGAACCTTCCGCGATACAATACTTTAATTGTTAAATATTTGGTCATTTTATCAGTTCTGTGAAGAACTATAGTAAATGTGGACTAACTAGTCACAGTTCATGTATGGTTGAACATGAATGAACTGTGGACCCCGCTTGGTCCAGAACTTTTCCAAAGTATTCAAAAGAAAAATAAATAGATAAAAATGGAAATGTAGAACGTCTTACTTACTGTCAGGTAGAAATCACATTAAATAAAAAAATTTAAAGTAAGAGAAAATAGTTCTGATGAGGCTTATTAAAATATAGCAGCCGCCCCATCTAACTCTGAAATATTTAACAGTGAAGTTGAAAAACTTACCAATGTAAAGTCAATTCTATCTGAAGAAATTACTAATATTTAACAGTATGTAATTATACCATAGATAAGCAATTTACTTTAGAAAATATTCTAATTCAGACTCCTCGGAAATACGACAAGAAATAAGAATAACAAAGTTCCCCAACAAAAACAATTTTTTTTTTAAATACACGAAAAAATAATGACAATAAAATTATACCGAAACTTCTAACAAAATGCCTATAATTTAATTTTGTGCCTTCCATGTTTTTTCAATTGAAAGATTTTAATAAACATTTTCTAAAAGTTGCAATTTCATACACATTAAAATGTCCTTGGCATTTTTACCAATTTTTCTGCGCCCAGAAGTAAATTTACCTCTCCCACTCTTGATATGGCATCAGCTACTGGGTTCTTTTCTCCTATGATTTGCCATTCAAGTATGACGAAAATACCACAAAATTGATGTACTGTGATAATTCTGTGTTTCTATAACATAAAATAGTTTTACATTAACTCAAATACAAATTAGCACTCTCTGAGTTCCAAGATGTTTGCAATAATAAACAATTATCTGTAGAAAATAATAAAAAGGCCTGGTATAGAAATTTCTGAATTAATCGTAAATGAATGGAAGGATTTTTAGACTACTGATTTACAGAATGCGATGAGACTTGGGTTCGTGATGGTCGCTCCCAAGTTATAAATCGTGAGCAAGAAGTGGCAAAGGAAGAATGTTGTCAAGTGAAGGCCTATACTCATGCATCTGACAGAAAAGTTTTTCATTTCTTTTGACTAAAGAGGGTTATGCAATTTGATTNATTATTAATATTTTCATTTAAAATAATACTAAATTGCCAATTGTAAATCAGATGAAAGTGAAATTGATTAATTTCATTAATTGTTAAAATAAACTTAAATTATTGGTTTTACGAAAGAAAGTACACAGATGTGAGAAAATATAAGAGTGAGATGTATTTGAATTCAAGTGGCCTTTATATAGTATCAAACCTTTATGACTTTTAAATTTCTTATTTATTCTTTCGATCGCCAATAATAATATATAAATACTATTTACAATTTCAAAATTTTTGAGAGCAGTATCAATGTTGCCCTCACTCATTAAGTTATTTAGTAATATGTCCTTCATAATGTCCATTTCCAAATTATTATATCCTTTTTTTTTTCTTTTTTTTTGACTCTTTAAATAAGGTATTTTAAAGATAATAAATGTCTTATTGCTGCCTTTTTAAGATATATGGAGATAATATTTAAACAATAAAAAAAAAACCCTTAACATTAATTAAAACTCCACCATTTTTAGTTGTTTAATTTCCCATTAAATTTAGGCTATCTTAAATCGCTTTATGTTTGTATCCCATTTTTCACTTTTTAGATTTTTTTTTTTTTAAACCATATTCAATTTATGTGTATACTTGTGTGTGTGTGTAATTTTTCTTTCTGAAATATAAACTTTCACTTCTTAAAATATTATACAATATCAATTACTTCTCTATAAGTCTCAAAACTATTTAAATTCTATCAAAACTATTTGTATTCTATTCCCTCTCATTAATTGTTTAAGATTTATGTGGGATAATAAACCACTAACAAATTAATATTTATAAAGAAAAATTAAAAAAGTAAATAACAAGAGTCGACAAATAGCTAGACAATGTCAGCTCCTTGAGCATAAGACGATGTATTCGGCTTTCTCGTGGGTTAGGCTCTTGCTAGTGTGGTGGGAATTTAATAAATTATCTAGCTCGTCCCAGAGATAAATTGGAATTCACACCGGCCCGGCAAGCATAAAATCCAAATTCGACTCCTGACTGGGACATATAGATTTTTTATTCTATTCCCTCTTATTAATTGTTTAAAACTATATAAATTGTACTATAATCTTAACTGAGACATCAGATTTGATTTGACACAATTTTTGACATTAATGACTCTCCTGTTCGACATGTCTAATTAAAAAATAAAAACAAAATTGCAGGTGCCAAAGCATATATATGTATATTACTACTTTTAAGTAAATAATAATAATAATAAAATAATTATTTAAGAATAATACCAAATCTTTAGTAAAATTTATGCTTGTAATTAATGCAACTATCCAAGATTTTCTATTTTTTAAATTCATATATGTTTTTAAATATTAATTTTCTTTTACATTTTTCATGTTAAACCTTTCAAAATATTTCTTGTGGAACTCTCTTTATAAATTAGTATAGTATAGTATATATTGTGTGAGTACAAAAATTTATTTTCATGTAGCAGCTGTAATATTTAGTTTAGAGTAAAGAAACTCAAAATAGTTTTGTATATTCATAAAAGAAACAATTTTTCTATACATAGAAGTTTTATAGTACAATTAAACAATAAGTAGTGGAGGTTTATGTGGGTCATAAATTTTAATTTTAAGGTTTATGAGCCAAAATAATTAATTTATTTAAATGCAATTTTTAACCACAGTTTTAAATGAAAAATAAAATTCTGAGTCTGTTATTGAGCTAAATTGGATGAATAGGTGTGGGGTATTAACTGGAAGTCAAGTGTGAGTAAAAAAGTTTTTTTAGCAGGAAACATAATATTCAGTGTAGTACAATGAAACTGAACAAAGATTTGTTTAATGATAAAGGATATATTCTATAAGTGTGGAGGATTACGTGACATACAGAGACAAGTTAAAATACAAATATACATCAACTACAAAAACTGATGAATTCACTTTGTTTAATCAATTCATGGTTGACAAGCTTTTAATAACATATTAGGATAGTTGTTCTCTTAAATATTTCTTTAGAAAGGTATGTTTGTTCCATCTTTGCCACTTATCAACTTCTCTAATAGGCAATATTATTAAATTAATTCTAAGTTGAGTTTTATTCCTATTATGAATTATTTTTATATACAAATTTATGGATAAATATCGATAAATCTGATATGCACTTGGGCTTTCCTATTAATTAATCAATTGGTGTTGTGGTAGAGGATATGCATAATGGGAAAACAAACCAGTATTTTGTGATATTCTTTTATTAGGAGATAGATTATTTAGCCTTATTACTTCTAAATGCTAGGGCAGTCAATTTTTTTTAAAGATTAATTTAAATGAAAAGGTTTCACTTTGATGATAATGTGAAGATTTATTTTAATACCCTGTTATTGTTTATCACATAAGGAATAAAATATAATTTAACATGAGGAAATTTTATTTTATTTCTATTATTGGATAGAATTCCTACAACATTATAATATTTAACTTTATAATACATTTAGATATGTTACAATAATTATAAATAATAAATATTANAATTATTCAATAAATATAAAAACACATTTGTCACATAAAACTATACTTTTTTTTGTTGTAAATATAAAATTATTATATCATCATAATTTTTTAAATATAAGATATTGGTAATGACATAATACCTATCTTTGACTGTTCATTGGGATTTCTTAAAAAAAAAAAAAAATTAAGTTGCAGTAATGAAAAATTGTTGTGGTTTTGTTTTTAAGACTTGTACTTCGAGTGCTTAAAACTTTCTCTAAGATTTATTTTATTCTAATTTAGATATTATTGAGAAACAAATTTCTAAATTAACTATTAATGTTCCACCATAAAAAAATTAGAGCAAACTAGAAAATACATTTATCAAGTACATTTATTAATCCCTGAAAATCATTTCAATTAAAGCTAATACTTTTTAATATTATTAAAAGATTTAAATTAAACAAATTTCTAAAAAAAGAAAAAAACTATAGCGTTAATACAAACATCCTAATAAGCCTGTTTTATCAATATTTTTAAATTCTGAAGTTTTAACTTCAAACTGCTGAGGTTTAAATTAATATTCTTTTTAAAAATGTTATTATATCTCTTTTTTTTTTCTTTTTTTAAATGATTTTTGACATTTACAGACAAATCTTCTAAGCCAAGTGCCTGGAGCATTGAAGTATCGTTTTGCTCAAATGCTGCTTAAACAAGTGGTGTTTTTGAGTATATACTTTACAACAGTTCAATTTTAATTTGAGTTAGAGAGGAAATTAAACAGTGATAATTAGGATTTTAAACATCTATATCGTACTCATGATTGGGTACATCAAAAAGCATGAAATATATGGACATCTAAAGTGTAAAGAATTGTTTGTGGTATAAATATAAATTGGCTACTTCTATACGAAGTAGCTTCTAAAAAAATTTATTTGAACAAAAAGTTTTTATTTATTTACAAATTTTTATTTACTCAAAAGTACCTAATTTTACACTTAAAATAATGAATAGGTTCTTATGACTTATATTCATTAACCCTCTAATCTGAAAGAACATCTGTGATTATTTTGATTAATTAAGAGACAACTTAATGAATTAAGGCTGAAAACTGATTGGTGAATATTGCAATCTATTTGATGGAAATTGTTTAAAAAAATTAAAGTTGTTTTTTGAGATAAATTTAATTTTTTCTTATAAAAAATGGAAAAACTATTTATTCCACTTTTTGATTTTAAATCATTCATTACTGAATCTATATATCATAACTTCTTAATTTTGAACAATATTAAGTTTTAAAGAAGAACTTATGATATTATTTTAGTAATTGAAAAATTACTAGAAATTTCTGAAAGAATTAAGTAATTTCTTACATAATCTGGCTTAATGAATATTAAAAACATATATGAAAATTTCATAATAAATTTAAGGGAACAGTAGACCTGTTCTAGCCTTCGTTAAATCTATAACAGTTATAAAGTGAAATTGTTCGATAAAATTAGAAATATGCTTTTTATGCTATTTGGGGGAGGGTTGGAACTTAAAATTAAAATAGAAAATAATGTTAACTTTGACAATAGTAAAGTGCTAATTGTTGGGTTTTATGTATGAAAACATTGTACTCAATTTTATTTTTTGAGATGTAGTTAAATACTTAACAGTTAGTTTCATGGTTTTTCATGAAGTAAAAAAAAAAAAAAAAAATGGCCACAGCTAATTCATTTGTACAATTTTAGGGCTGATAAGAAAACTGCTCTCATAACTATTTTGACTTATGTTAAATTTTCTTATTAACAAAAAATTATTATCTTCCTGTTGATAAATGTAATAAAGTTTGCTCTAATGTCACTATTTATGAACAATATTGTTAAAATTTTTTAACACAATTAATATGTATTCATATAATTAAGATTTATTAAGTCACGCTTTGCTTCTGGGTCTTGATATGCACCATAATCCTGATTTTGGAAACTTCTGGGATCAGCATTTTCCATCTGCAACAAAATTGCTATTTAACCTCAAGTATCATTTTCCATATTATGATTAAACTTATTTAAGAATGTGAAACTAATAAATAACTTTCTCCAATTTTTTTTCAGCTTGACTGTATGTAAGCGATATTCCTAGTTGTAGGTAGGGCTTTACTTACACAGGATTATTTGCCTTCTTTGGCATACAAAAGTATAAAATATTAGTGTAGGTAGACTCAAATCCCTAAATGGGGAAGAAGATGTCTACCTATTATTTGAAACATGTATTTGTAGAAGATTTAATTACAATTTTTGGTGGAATGGCATAGCATGTTGCAAGAAATTTACTTTTTGCGCAATCAAAATTTCAGGTCTTTTACAGTGGTCTTGGTGCACTGGCATTTATTTATTGCTTTAGTAGCAGAATAGAACTCCTAACTATTGATCAGAGAATCTGTCATACTTAGTTATTTGCAGCAATTTCAACTGAGGTAAAATTCATTTCTGTAAAGATGACTTTAAGCAGGCTGTTAGTTATAGTTAATTTTAGTTATATAAATATAGTTACATATTTATATACAAATGACAGTATATTGTTCCTAATGTTTTAGTGCTGAAAGTAGCATAAATTCTAAGTAAAATATTAGCTTTTAAGAAAACTAAAGAGCTTTATTTTTTTGTGTGTATTTATTTTGACACTGGCAGAAACACAACAATATATGAACTTGATGGACTAATATAAAAAGCCAAATTCCATTAGGTTAATTTAATTTATTGCTTGATTTTAGAATGATGAGATATAAAATAAAAACAATATTTTACTGTTGGATTTGGTTGAATTTTGAAGTCAATCCTCTGACTTTCTTGATATGGTCTGTCATAAACAGTAACAGTCTGTGTTTCAGGAAGATAGCCTATCTGAAAAGCTGTTACTTCATATTGCCCTGGAGTTAGTAGTCTGAAGTAATCCCCTCCGTGCACTGAAAAAACATGTTAAGCTTAGTTTTACTTTTATGGAGTAACTGTAGAATAAAATCATATATTTTTTTATAAGTTTTTAATTATAATTGTATATTTTTGTTTGCAGTAATTGATTTTATGTTTATGGCACCTGAAGTAACATCATGCATAATATCAATTCTTTGCCCATTTGTAACGTTTTTTGTGTGAATTAAGGCATTTGAAATTGGTTCTCCTGTAAATGCATCTATAACCATTCCTTTTATGCCAGTGTGAACCTGAAAAAAAATTATTTATTTATTTAAAATTTACTAAAGTTTTAAACTCNTTTTTTTTAAATCTGAATTTTATTTTACAGTTCCTCACTAGTTTTTTATATAAAATTATGTGCAAAATTTGATTTCCTTCAAAATATAGAAAAAATTATCAGCACATAGACCTTTATATCAATTTTTTTAATAAATATTAAAAAATGATGATCGAATTGATTTGATAGGACTGATAATTATTGATCACTAAATTTTCAAGTCTATTTCTTGAATAATTGATCATTCATTTATCTTTGCTGAGAAGGAAAATACTTGTTAATTTTAAGCAAACCATTTAATAAATGATGCCCATAAAATTTGCTTTCGATAATTGTATTGTATATTAAAAATACTTTATTTACTGTATGATCCAGCAATATTCTAGTTTATTCCAGATGCTAAATACTGATGTTTGTATGCTTCTGTTTACTTGCATTTGTACATACTCTCTAGAAGGTGTTATGAGCAGAGAGCAAACTCTCCTAATGTGTTATGCTCAGGGCTTCAAGGGGAGACTAATATGGTGAGCGAACCCAGCCAGGAGTTTTGTCAATCATAGAGTGCTTTTGCTCAAGTCTAGATATTAGCAGGATGTAAGCTAATCCTTAGGCTTTGCAGAAATTCTGATGTTCTGGTCACCTGAAGTGGTAAAAGGTAATTCAGTAATTGAAATTAATTGGGAAGACCTGACTAGAATGAGTGAAATCAGAGAATAACACTACTAAAGAGGGAAAAGATATTCAGTTTGGAGATAAGGGAGTTATCAGTAGTAGTATTAAAACCTTTCAGAGAGCATATAAATTGACCTATTGCCAGCCAGGAGTGGGACTTACACCAAAATCCATAATCCTTGGTAGAAGCATTTGAGATTCCTAGCAGTAGCAATTTTGATTTAAGCCTAAAAACGTCTTGGAATTTTGATTTCAGAGAGTAATGCTACCAATCTGAGTTACTTCTGCTTGTAACAGAGAGTTTTGACCAAAACTAAAAATGAGCATTTATGTAAATTATCTGGCAAAGCAGTTTTGTTATGGGAAATAATTAGTGCTATAAACCACAGGAGGTTGAATATCATGTGGAAGAGTGATTCATTTATTTCGTGTCGAGAAAAAAATTGTCCCTTCAGTTCAATTATTATAGATAATTTTTTTTCCATAAAATAAACTAATATTATTAGCTTTAATAATGGTTTAAAGAGTGATGCTGACTCTTTTTTTTAAATATTTCATAACAATTTTAACTTTTTTCTTTTTTCAAATTAATGTACTTATGCATGGTTTCTTGCTTCCTCAAACAAAACTAGCGAGGATATTTATTCATGTTTTGAAATAAATAAATCATAAAGCCACTTATTATTTCACTCTCACTCTTTAATTATTTATACTCATGAAACTAGATATTTTAGTGAGACTAAAATTATATTTTTTAATGGTTTTCTTATATGACTTTAAGATGTTTAAATGCATCAAACTATAGCTTATTATTAACATACTATTAAATATTACAAATTTTTTATTATTTTCTTATAAATATGGAATTTAATATTGAATAATATGTATAATTTTGTTAATCAAAGGGAAAAATTAAATAAAAGTGATCTCTCGACTATTAAAGATTTCCTAATACAGAGTAAATGAGATAAACAAAAATGAATAGAGCAAAATTCTAGAACTTAAAAAAGTTGGTTTAGTCCATTAGAAAATAGCATTTACTGTTAAGCCATTGCACCAATTTTAAATTTATAGTAAGTTTAGAATACTCAAATTATGCCCATATTTTTTAGGAATAAGGTCCCTGGAAAATATATTTGGAAGTTTATCAAATCTGGTTTAAAATTTTGAATTAAAGGAATGTATAAAATATATAATAACTGTTTCATTTCCTACTGATTACATTCTTTATTGAGATGAACATTAAAGGGAAATTTGATTTAAACTTATTTATTTTTTTAAATTACCTGCCAGATGAAATTTAAAAGGGCTTCCTTATTTCTATTCCATTCATCTTCTAATTTATCTGCACTTGGGTATTTTTCACAACCCAGTTCAACTGTTATTTCAAAATCATTTGATGACAAATAATTAAAATCTTGCATTCCTCCATCAACACTGTACCAAGCTGCACCATTAGTGATTCCTCCTTGTTTGCCAAAATTATATCCATCATATCCACATCCTTTCCGTTTTGGGTCAGCCATGTCAACATGACTAGTAGAGTAAACTTGAGCCAAATGCCTAAAGAAAAAAAAATTTCTTTAAATTCTATTTATTAAAGATGAATTAACTAAAAGAGTGGATAGATTGAAATCAATTATCATTTAAAATTATTTTTTTATATGTTTAGAGTATTTATCTTTTAATGTTTTAATGACATTGCATACATTTTTTCTTACACTTATTGTCATAATAAGAGTTATATAAGAGATATAACTCTAATATTGTTATACTTTTAATAAATGTTTAAGAAATAGAGCTATTTAACAGTAAAATTGTCTACTATTAAGAAAATTATAATGCATTNAAAAAAAAAAAAAAAAAAAAAAAAAAAAAAAAAAAAAAAAAAAAAAAAAAAAAAAAAAAAAAAAAAAAAACACGCTTTGCATATTTTTTTTTAAATTTTGAAAGTGTTATTCATCATGAATTAGTTTCTGATAGTTGCTCTGAAAGAATATTGAACTCTAGTAGAAAGATTGTGTATGAAGTTGTCTGAGTGTTACCCTATTTTGATGAATAGAAAAAGAGTTTTATTCCAACAAGATAATGCTCATCCACACACTTCCCTTCGAGCGAAAGAAAGGTTAAGAGAACTTCATGGGTTCAAACTCCTGCCTCCACCACCATATAGTCCAGACCTCACACCATTTGTTCAATCCATGGCTCATTCTTTTCAAGGGGAAAAAATTTGATAATTTTGTGGAAGATGAAATGGCATTCCAAGAGTCCTTCGACAGCCATCCCGAGGAATGGAATCAAGCAATTGGCTAGCAGATGGCTAATATTTATAATTAAGTATTATTTATAAATTATAAAATCATTCATTTTCACTGAGCTTTTTCTGAGGGTGTCATCTTTGGACCACAGTCGCCTTTTTATGAGTGTTCCTGCCTTGGCTTTTCTAAGTGCACTCACTAGATATATATTTTTTTTTAAATGCACTCGGCAATTAAAAAAATATGCAAAGTGTGAAGAATTAGATGTTATTTGAAAATCCTAACAGTCATCAATTTCGCTACCAGCGGTAATAAAAGAATTGGCTTCATGTAGAAAACAGTTGAATGAGTTTGTTAATGATTGAATTCAGTTGGAGGAAAGAAGGGTTGAGGGGAGTACCAAAATTTAATATTTTATTATCTTTGTTACTATTACAATTACAAAAAACTCATATTTAACTAAGTTGGAGTGAAATATAATTTAACAACATTTTTAATAAGTTTTATATTTAAAAGATATTTAAGAATGTAATTTCGAATGTTAAGCGGGACCTCTAATTTTCATTACATAGAAACCAAATTCAGTATTTAAACCTATCATTGCTATCTCTTAGAATTATCTAGTTTTGGTTGAAATTGGAAGAGGGGGGGGGGGAGGGGTTAGAAAAATACCAAAATTTATAATTGCAATATCTTTGTTGATATTTGAGCTTACTCTGAGTTTTATTGCAAGTTTACTTACCTAAAGGTTTGATCATCTGGACTTTGAGTGTACTCAGTCATGGCCCCTGATCGGCTTTCATCATAAGGATAATTTGCTACCAAATCACCTCCATGAAAATTAGCTGAGAGAACAAATGGTATACTCATTATCCACATTATTACTGCTTTTGTTTCAGGCTGAATCTGGAATAAAATAGTTTGATGTATACAGAAAATTGTATTTAATGTTGAAGAATATATACAAAATATAATCTTCACAGTGGTTCATTAACCATATTTTTAAGAATTATATTATTTTGTTATTTATCTATTTCATTCGTCATATTCAATTATGACTATATTAGATGTTTTTTTTTTTCATTTAATCTAATTTTTACCATTTAATTAATATAATTTTCACTTTTGCCTTGTATTCTGTCACTCTTCTTGCTTATTGTGATTTCCATATATGGTTTTATATAGTGATTTCCATATAGGTTTAATAAGGCAATATATTATGGAGAACTTTATGACTAAAGAATTTTTCAAATTGTGACTATGATCATTGTGAAAATAAGACTTTTTTCTTCAGTATTTATTTATTTTTCGAAATTGATCTAACAAACTTATAATGCTACTTAGTCTTTGTAATTTTTTAATAGAAATCAATTTCCTATCAGAATACTTATATTTGTGATTTTAAATAAATAATAAGAATAAGAAGGGTCTCCATTTTTAAGAACATTATATTTTGTTTTATTAATACCAAAAATGATTTCACATTGATAATTACATTTTTTTTTATCTTAAAGATATTTTATTTGATAACTCCGATATACCATTTTAAGAACGTGTGTGTGTGTTTAATTTTTATGGTAGTAATCATCTCTTTCCTTAATTAAACATTAAACGTCTACTTACTTAAGGAGCACAATGTCATAGCTCCGACATGAAAGACTTTTATTATACAGAAATCCACGTCGCTTTTAGAATTTTCTGAAGAAAGTAGATTGCATGTATTTTACAATTATTTAAAGTAATACTTACTGGTTGTGTGAGCCTATCAACCATAGACAAGAGGTGATTGTTATGTGCAATATGAGATTCTTCATTGCTAAACATTATTCTGTTTAGATTGGGAAAGTTCCTGTTTAAGTCAACACTGTTGTTGTTGGTCCTCCCTATGAGATAGTCTTTTCCTCCCTAGTAAAATATATATATTTTTTAGTAAATTAAATAGGCTTTTAAATTGTAAATTATATTCTACATTAATTATCTTCATCACTATTAGTTAATTTAATTTAAATTTATATTCTTCTAATAGTGTTATTAGGCTATTTTCAAGAGAGATGATGAAGTTTTGTTAACACAAGAAATAAAATATGTATTAAATTTATTAGTAAGCATTAATTACTATAAGTAAGTATTAAATTTGCCAACATGCCAATGTGATTAAATTCAAATTAATTCTCATCCTTCTTTGCAAAGAGCAGCACAACATCTGCTGATGTTTTATATATATAATAGGGTATATGACTGTGTCCTACAAAATTCTCGTTTTTAAAGCATTACTGAAAAAAAAAAATTTCATAGCCGTTGAGGCAACTCATGAATATGAAGGTGAAGGTCAAGGACACAAGCACACTGTGTGGCGTTGGTTTGAAAAATTTAGCAGTAGATATAAGATTGGAAGAGAAGAAGTGCTCCGAGTGACCATTAATAGATATTGATGAGGTTCTGTAAGAAGCTTTTGAGTCAAATTCATTCACAAGTACTTGTGAACCTGCCAGGAAATGTGGTGTGTTGAAAGATACTTCTAATTCTATGAGGAAGGTGAAAAAGAGCAGTAGACTGGTCCTTCATGAATTTACTCCTCAACAGTCAGCTAAGAGTTTAGATATTTGGGAAAAATTATTGAAATCCTTTTTATATGAGATATTAGAGGAAGATTGTCACCTGTGATAAAGAGTGAGCTTACAGATGAAATGGGAATATCCGTTAGTAATGGCTAGTAACTGCTTTTCCGGTCTCTTCAAGGGACAATTTAAAAAAAAAAAAAAAAAAAAAAAAAAAAAAAACACGCTTTGCATATTTTTTTTTAAATTTTGAAAGTGTTATTCATCATGAATTAGTTTCTGATAGTTGCTCTGAAAGAATATTGAACTCTAGTAGAAAGATTGTGTATGAAGTTGTCTGAGTGTTACCCTATTTTGATGAATAGAAAAAGAGTTTTATTCCAACAAGATAATGCTCATCCACACACTTCCCTTCGAGCGAAAGAAAGGTTAAGAGAACTTCATGGGTTCAAACTCCTGCCTCCACCACCATATAGTCCAGACCTCACACCATTTGTTCAATCCATGGCTCATTCTTTTCAAGGGGAAAAAATTTGATAATTTTGTGGAAGATGAAATGGCATTCCAAGAGTCCTTCGACAGCCATCCCGAGGAATGGAATCAAGCAATTGGCTAGCAGATGGCTAATATTTATAATTAAGTATTATTTATAAATTATAAAATCATTCATTTTCACTGAGCTTTTTCTGAGGGTGTCATCTTTGGACCACAGTCGCCTTTTTATGAGTGTTCCTGCCTTGGCTTTTCTAAGTGCACTCACTAGATATATATTTTTTTTTAAATGCACTCGGCAATTAAAAAAATATGCAAAGTGTGAAGAATTAGATGTTATTTGAAAATCCTAACAGTCATCAATTTCGCTACCAGCGGTAATAAAAGAATTGGCTTCATGTAGAAAACAGTTGAATGAGTTTGTTAATGATTGAATTCAGTTGGAGGAAAGAAGGGTTGAGGGGAGTACCAAAATTTAATATTTTATTATCTTTGTTACTATTACAATTACAAAAAACTCATATTTAACTAAGTTGGAGTGAAATATAATTTAACAACATTTTTAATAAGTTTTATATTTAAAAGATATTTAAGAATGTAATTTCGAATGTTAAGCGGGACCTCTAATTTTCATTACATAGAAACCAAATTCAGTATTTAAACCTATCATTGCTATCTCTTAGAATTATCTAGTTTTGGTTGAAATTGGAAGAGGGGGGGGGGGNGGATTCTAGAGCACGCACTGACATATATATATATACACACATACCTACACACACTAGTTATACTGATTAAAAATAAAATAATTTAACAGTACTTATTGTCTAAATCTTGATTAAAAATTAATTTCAAAGGCCATACTGTTTCAGTAGCAAGTTGCCATCCATCGGGATTCATTGAAGGCATAAGGTGAATACGAGTTGTTTGAATCAGCTTCATTATATGCTCATCACCTTCATTATTTTTTGTACACAAATGATCTGCTAATTTTAAAAGAAGTTCTCTTCCAAGAACTTCGTTTCCATGCATATTTGCAATATACTTGAATTCTGGAACCACTGCAACATCATGTTAATTGTATTTTAAAAAGTTAAATCATATAATTGTAATTATTTTAAAATAAAATTTAAAGTCATAAATGTTATTTAGCTTTTGTTTTTTTTATTTTAGTGAAATATCAATAGTTTGAAAATCTATTTCGTATTTCAAATTAAAATAATTGAAATTCTAAGTGATCTCTTGATAGTCAGCATAAGTAGATATATCCCCTTAGTATCCTCAATCCTCAAGCAAAATGAATTTCGTCAGTTTGTGAGAGTGAAATAATGAATGGTACTCTATTTACAAAATGTTCTAAAAGAGGAAAGAATAATTTTTATAATAAGCAAATAATTGTCAGTAAAAAGTTTATTACTGCTAACTGGTTATAAATGATGAAACTTTTTATGATAAAAGCAATTTAAACAGATTTAGGGTTGCCAATAATTCCAAGACAGGAGTGGATTAACTTTTTAAAGCTGTTCCTTACTTTTATTTACATCTAGCCACTGTGTTCTATTATTTCAAGTAATATGTGAGCAGCATATCATAGATCATTATTATATTGCTGATTTTTTTTAAATCTGAATTTTATTTTACAGTTCCTCACTAGAGTGCCCTATGATTACAGTGCTCCCTCATTAAGAGACAATTAGTGAAATTAGTTGTGCAGCATTGTCCTGAGCTAGTGAAAAAAGGAGAAGTGAAATGTTTCCGAACATCTCAAAAAAGCAGCATTTTGAAATAAGTTTATAAAGAGCAAGGTACTAAGAAGATAAGTGTCCTCATCACTCAAGATAGTGATTTAATTATTTTTTATTTATTAATATTTAAATTCAATTACATTAAAAAATGTCTTAAGCAGATCATATTTTTCATAATATATTCATAGATTTCAAACAAGTACAAGACACTGCTCAATGCTAGTTATTATACTGAGGGTTTTAGGAATACCAAAGAAGCTTGTACACTTGGACTCATTATCTCTGAAGGATTGCGGCTTGTAAAGTGAATTTAAAAGATCCTCTATCTCCAAAAGTGGCATTTGGGTAAGGGCACCTTCTTTTACTAGTATAATATAACTTGACCCTTTAAAAAGCTTTTAGGGCAATTGAAAATTGACTTGATAGAGGAGAGAACCAAGGAAATATTGCCTACAGAAAGATGGGTTTAACCCTCCCGACTCGGAATACAGCTTTGTAACGTGGGCGCACCTCGGAGAACCAAAGATAAACCTGATGAAACATTTTAGCAGAAGCTTAAGCCTATATTCTAATTCTCCGGTGAGGCCCCCATAAACAGAGCAACCATAGTCAAATTGGGGGAATATGAGTGAGGACACAATGAGACTATGAATTTTACGAGGCAGGAGATGACTAGAGTGGCGTAATTGTTGGAGAGTAGAAAAACCTCTATGGGAAATCTGTGAAATATGAGGTTTCCATGAAAGGGTTTGGTTTAGGATAAAGCCAAGACTGAGGAATGAAAGGAAACGGGTCACTGATTAATTGTTCGGGAAGGAATAGGAGGGAGTGATGTTAAGCAAGGATCTAGACCAAAAAACAATAGCCTGAGATTTTTTGATATTCAGAGAAAGCTTGTTTGTCAAAACCCTTCTTAGATTATTTGAATGGCGGTTTGTAATTCTTCTGGAGGGAAGGATAGGTAAATTTGGGTATCATCTGCGTAAATGTGATAGGAAATGTTGAGATCATTAATATAGGCAGAGAACAGGGTGGCAGAGATGTAGAGCCCTATGGGACCTCAGATGTAATAGAAAGAGGGTAAGATAAAGGTCCTTTGGGGATAGAAACAACTTGGAATCGGCCTGACAGGAATGAATGAAACCAAAGAAGGGAATTTTTGGAGAAGGAAAAGTTTAGAAATTAGACAGGAGTGATCAATCTTATCAAATGCTTTTATCAAATCAAGGATTGAGATTTTTCTTTGATCATTTGAAGCATGGATGCCAGAGTTTATTCTTAAGAGAGCAGTCTGGGTAGAGAAGCCACGGCAAAAACTGGATTGGAAAGAATCTAGGAGCTTTGCATTTTCCAAGAAAGAGGACATTTGTATCTGTACCAACTTTTATAAGGGTTTTGCAAGGATGGGGAGAATAGATACGGGACGAAAATCAATGATGGAATAGGGATTGGGAATTTTGTTAAAGGGTTTAACTATTGCTTGTTTTAAGGAATTAGGAAAGACCGAGTTCTGGAGGGAGAAGTTATTTATGTATAGGAGGATAGGAATGATACTGGGAAGGGTGGCTTTGAGGAGTTATAAAGGAATGCAATCACAGTCAACTGCATTTGTTTTAATTTTGATATATAAGGAAATAGGAAGAGGAGAACTCTGGGACTGTGAGGAGAAAGTAAAATCGGGAGACCCAGGGAAATGAGGAATATTGAGAGAGAGAGTTTGCACAAGGAAAGGCTTCTTAGGAAGTTCCACTTGGATTTAGGGTCGGGAGCAGAGGAAAATGCCTCATGGAAGTAAAGCAAGCGAGCCTTTCAAAGAGCGGCTTGAGCCCGGTTCCGGAGATGTCTGTAGGCCGCATAATCCTCAGGATGACCAGTATGTCAAGCCCGCCTCCGGGCAGTCCCCCACCTTCTCCTGAGATCTCGTACTTCATCCCTCAACCAGGGCACAGGGGGGAAGCAAAATTGAAAGGTTTTCAAAGGAGCATGGGTATTGAGGATGGAAACAAGATAATTTGATAAGATTTCTACCTTTTGATGGCTCGAAGAAGAGGAAAAAGTCAGGCTCCAGTCGAGGCAAACAAGGTCTGCTTCAAGATTCTCTAAGGTAAGATTGTCAAACTTACTGAAGGATACTGATCTTGGTTGAAAGGTGGGAGTATACATGTAACAGGATATGAGGATTAAATCTTGCTGAGATAGAAATGAGATAGAATGCTGTGAAAAAGATAAAAGATTATTTGTGAGTCAATTATATATAGGTCCACCCAAGTGTCAACAGTTTGTGTGTGATACCCATCACATAGATACCCGGGTTCAAAGGTTCCCTTTGAAAAGGTTAAGGGAATTAAAAAGGTTCTCAAGATACAACTTGTTGGGTGAAAGGGAAAGAAAGTTGGGATTGAAATCGCCAAAAGATAATTATATTAGGATAAAAGGGAACAAAATCATATTGGGTTTTCTCTAGCAATCTATCAAAAGGAGCATTAGGAGAACAATAAACCACAGCATAAAGGAGGGAATTAGGGCCAAGAGATATTTCAGTAAAAAGGAATTCTACATGATGAATGGGAGAAGAGGAGGAGGTAGCTAGAATGCTGCTTTAATTAGTCAGAATTGGCTAGTTGTATTGGTCTGGAGGTAATTTAATAAAAAATGGTATACATGAACTCCGAAATTAATATTTCTTGAGTTGTCCGGTTAGGCGAATAAGAAAACACAAATAAATTTAGATTGTAAAAATATAATTGTCAAATTATTTTTTTTTAAAATCAGTTACAGTTGAAAATGATTTAAATAATAATAATAAAATGTATTCATAAATTACCAAATCTAGGAAATTATAGGTTACCAGAGACATAAAATCTTATTGAAAAACATTAATGTTCCATCTGGCATGCTGTTTTAAACCAAATGGAACATTATACAGAAATTTTCAGCAACAATAAAAAAATATGTACTACTAATAAACATATTTTCACTATTAGGAGTGAGATTAAACCTGCAACTCTATTTTTGAGTGAAACTTAAGAGCTCCAGTGACTGGAGTTCTATTCCACCACACTTAATTATCCATTGAGCAAAAATGATTATTTTAAAAATGTGTTCTATAAGCCACTAAACTTGACAGATTAAGAGTAAAGTTTACTGATTTAACCGACCTCTCTAAAATTTTAATTTTTTATATTATCTCAGTTGAAACACCTACATATTTTTTTGGAAAGCTTCAATAAAACTCAAACACATTGGGTAAGTTCCATTGCACAAATTTTTTTGTTCTATTCATCTGTTGGTTCTAGGCTTATTGTTTCATGTTATTCAGTAAACATATGTTTCAAAATAAAGCATAAAAATAAAGTATAAATCTAATTCTTATATTTATTTCCTAGATTACTTATCAAAATTTAGTACTTTTTTTATGTATAATTAATTATTTTATGTATTAATATTTTATGTATAAAAGTATTTAAATGTTAAGCTATTTTTTTATGAATTATTTGATCAATTAATCATTTAGTTACAATTTCTATGTAAAAAAATTCAGTTGTTAAACTGCTTACTATAATAAAAAAAATTGAAAAAAAACTGTAACAAATTAGCTGTTAAACTGGACAAATGGTATAATACTCACACAGTTGGTGTTGTCCTGGCTTAGCTGAAAACTCAATCACTGTCAATGGATTTCCTAGGACTGATTTTATAGGAAGCCTGTAAACTTTAGTAATCTCTGGACATTTCTTATGGACTTCATTTAAAACTTCTATTAACTCACTATTGTTATGATGCTTCCATTCAAAATCTCCAACAACAAATGGTAAGAAAATTACTAGCAAGATCCCGTTCATTTTGTTTCTAAAATAAAGTACTTTTTGAATTTTCTACTAAATTACAAAGAAATTGGTTAAACTATTGTTGTTTATTCTAATACAATCAACATATCTGAAGAATCTATATTCTAAATGAAACATAAGTTGCTTCACTCTAATTTGAGATTTACATACCACAGGTGAAGGAATTAAAATATTTTCTGCAAGTGAGAACAGAAATATTAACTGGAAGAAGTCAGTACTTTGCCCTGTGAACTTATTAGTGTCATGCTCCCATATGCTATATCTGAATGGGTCAGAGTGGATCAATACTTCACTCCTGCTCTAAGAGTGACACTACTAGCTTAATATTGGATTACAAATCTTTTCATAAATCAACTATAAATGTCCTTATTTCAAATGCAATTAAGTAGTCAATTAAATATTTTTATGCTTTAATAGAATTATACTATACACAAGCATTTTTCAAATCATAATAGTGTTAATCAAAAATATCATCTCTTAGAGATAAATATTCAACTTCAGCATAATGTTTTGTCTGGCACTAGACAATTTATGATAAAAATTATATACCTTGTAACATTTAAAAGTCATTATAATTTAAATAAAGATGAAAATAAGAAACTTTTCATTGCATAAAAACTATTTTTTCCTTTTTTTTGTGAGCTCCATTTAATATATATATATATATATACTGTTAAAGTATATATTGATTGTAATATATGTAATTTTTTTTATATTTTTGAAGGAATAAAAATTATTTTAATAAAGAAAATTGTTGCATCCGATGAAAAATTTTCATTGAAAGATTTTCAATAAATCAGAAGTTTTATACCAAAACATAAAAGCCATAGTTTTAAAATTGATTTAAAAAATAGTAATTTCAAAAACTATAAGAATATAAGATACATGTAAATGTCTAATGTATATTTTTTCTTTTCACAATTATTAGAAGGAACTACTGGAGAATATAAAAATTTCTTTGATTCTAGAAAGAAGCTAAAAATGTCTTGCTTAGAATTTTTATAATAAAGACCTCAAATTTGGTATTTCAGCTTCTTTTTTCAATGCATTGTAAGATTTTGCTAATTTTTGAAGTTAGTTAAGGGTGAGTTTAGGGAAGTCCCTAAAACATTGCTTGTGTTATAAAAAAAAGTATTTAGAACATAATTATAAAATTTTAAACATATATTCTATAATTTGTTTTATGAAAAACATATATTTAGGAAAAAATGTAACTTTGGGTTTCGGGGTGACTCTCCCTTTAGAATTCATGATCAAAATTCTGTATTTGGGTTTTTTTTTTCAAACTATTAAATTGATTTGTTTATAGTTTATATCAAAAAAGGATTGATGAACGACACAAATTGAATAATCTTCATTAGTCAAGAAAGAAGTTTTGAAACTATGTGAAATTTTTACATTCTAATAAAAGGAGTGTATTGTGGAAGATATTTAAGAATGAAAAAGGAATTTTGAGCTCCTCTTTCTACCTCTCACTTACCCGTTGGCCTAGAACCTTAGCGGCATTAACTTTTCACTTCATTTTCATTTTTGGCTTCTAAGATAAAATTAGTCTTACATTGATATTATAATAATTTCTCATGTTTAATAATTTTCTATCATTAATGATAGATAAATCTGAATTTTTGTAAAGCCTTGATTTGTTTTCTCTATTAAGTTAAAAATAAATAAATTGAAAGTTGTCAAGTTTCTTTGTACTTTATGCTCTCTATTCGCTGCAAAAATGTTCAGATTTTTTCCAAACTTGTAAATATGTTTTGCACAATCATACTAAGTGTGGTATACTTTTTGGTTAGAATAGAGCAATACGAATCCTGTTGCTGAATTATTCTAGTTTGTAGAATGGTTTGATTATTTGTCTTTCTTTGGAAAGGTCTTTTTTTAAATAAGCAATTTTAAATTTTTTCATATATATTTGTCAATTAGCTGTGTCATTTATCTTTTCTATTTGTTGATTTATTAGTTATTAATGGCAGCAGATTTAATTATTATCTGTTATTAGTAGTTTGGTTATTTATTATAATAAATTAACTTCAAGTTATTTCTTTATTTAAATTATTATTAGCCGGTAGCCCATAATGAGTCAATAATT
>KZ806891.1:844881-872373 GCA_000696205.2 Oncopeltus fasciatus
AATGGAATACTTTAATAAAAGACACCCCCCCCCCCCCAAAAAAAAAAAATCAAATCTTATTATTATGGGTTTCGGCTCCACTTCTGATTCTTTGATATTAGTAAATTACAATCTAAATTTTTTACAAAAAAATGTAATTCTAAATGATACAAATGATAATTATTATGAAATATCAGACTTTTATTCTGAAAATTCAAGTATTTCTGTTGCTGCAGCTCACAAGGGATTTTAATTAAACTGTTAATTTTAACAGTTAACTTATACGTTGCTGGTAAACTCCCACTTTCATCTCTGATTTCATTTATTTATGAGACTCTTTTTGAGTTTTATATTTAAATGTCATATGTCAATTTTGTTAAATAAATAATTGTGGCTTCTGCATTGTTTAATTAAAATTGTAGGATCAGGTAAAACCTCATTCCTAATTGCTCCATATTATTATATATATAATATGTATAATTAGGAAAATATATATTTTATTTTATGTTATCATTAAATCTGTTAAATTTCATTACTCCACACTAAATATTATGGCTAAATTTATCATCAAATAAACTGTTATAATAATAGTAATTAATGAAAAGAATAAATAAAAAATCGAAAAATTTAAAATAGGCTTCATTTGCCTGGTGTGAAAATCGCTCCATATTGTCTAGCAGTTTTTTCCCAGCAAGTCATGATCTATAGAAATTTTCTAATTCAATTTATATGGTAAACTTTTAGACTATTTTTTTGATTTTGGTTCAGAGTTTGAAAACAGTGTGGGAGCTGATGCTGTAGTGGTGGCAATATTTTGGTAAATCTAAAAAAATTTAATGAAAAAATAAAATGTTTTAGAAGTTCTAAAGCAAAATTAAACCCTTTTAGTAAAATTTTGTAATTTAAGGTTGCATTGTAACAAATTCAGATGTATAAGCTAAAGCACATTATTTTCACTAAGAATATTTCAAAAAAATTATGATAGGGATTATGTTGTGAAATTGAAATTAATACCATTTTTTTTAAGGTGAGGATGCTGATGAAGAAGAAGATTTATCTGAAAATCCTTATGCCGTTACAACAAATGAAGATATGTATATTGATGATCCCAAAAAAGCCCTAAAGCATTGGTTTGAAAGAGAGGGGGAGGAAATGCAGTTAGAAACTGAGCAAGTTGAAAAGGGAATGATGGCCTGTAAAATTGTGTAAGTGTGTTAGAATTTGTTAGCATTCCATGTTCTTATTATATTTTATGTATTATATTCTATCTTATTTGAATTTATGTTCATTTGATTATAGGGATCTGAAATGTTTTATATTTTTTTTAAATCGATAACTTTATTTTTAATTTTTTTTGTTTTGATTTTGAGAAAGTTTTTAAGCAAACTAATAAGTATTACTTTTGGAAAAATAATTGTTTGTTTTTAAAATTTTTTTTATAATCTGTAGTTATTACAAATTTTAATTATCAAATCTTATGATTCTTTATTTATTTAATAATAATTTAATAGCAAGAAAGTAATATTTGTTAGAAGTGTTATTAAACAGAGGTATTAGTTTTGAGTTAGATTGAATATTTAATCAAAATTTTAGTGAGAGTCGTGTACTTGAATTCTACTTGCTATATCTTGCCCCTTGTCAGTTTCTCTCTATCGGCCAGTCTCTGTATTATGTCTTTCCATTTGGGAATAACTGTCCTGGGATGTTTAGTCAAAGAAAATTAAACTTTCTCAGGATGTCTATGATGTCGGGACTTTCCCGTAGGTTAATGAAGTGTAGTATATCACTGGCTGCCTAATGTGTCTCAGGGAAGTTGATTTGTGTCCTAAAGGACTGCAGCTTCTAGGTACCTGGTCACTTCTGGGGCATGGAAATTGGCAGTGGCAAAGAAGCTTATGAAGCAGTCAGGCATTAGCTAGATCTTAATTTTTGGCCACTCAAAAATATTCACTACACTTACTGCCCTCAAAATAAATCACCAAGCAATTTAGAGACAATATTAAATCTATAACTTTAATGTATGATATAAAAGATATTAATACCCCTTAATCCTTCCAATTGTGACAAAATGACAATAGAATAAGAACTGTTTTTTATAGGCCTTTGCTGTCTTTAATTGTAACCATGCTGATGATTCCATCATTCTTTGAGTGATGTTATGCTATTCTTCCCAACTTCTGTTGTTGTGTGGGATCTTATTTTCGATGCTTCAAACTAAACTATAGGCAGTTAAAGACACTAACCATACCTGTCTGGTATGGTTCTTCATATCACTGGTGGACTGCAGTACCTCATATTTTGGGACTCATATCGTGATTTATCACAGGGTAAAGAAAAAAAATATTCCCAAACTAGAATGTTCATTAGATTTAGCATCATCTAATTTACAAATTCCGTTCCAAGTGGAAGTTGTTCATAAAGTTGTAGTATTTACACCCTTTGGGCTTCGTGAGTTTATTAGGATGTATTTTGGCTTGAAGAATGTCCTGCAAACTTTCAATAATTCTTGGAGGAAGAACTCCTTTGAACTGTAATTGGTGATCTTTCAAGCCTAGGGGAACATGCATCCTGAAGTTTTTAGAGTCTAGTGGATACACTTTTAATCTTAATAAGCTTGAATTTTGGGAAGAAGAAAACAAAAGCATTATGTACACTATATTGCTAGAAGGTATTAAGTGACAAGAGAAAAAGTCACAAATATTAGCTGATTTCCTGAAACTGAAAGATATTAAAATGGAGAGTTTTTGACTGTAGAGATTATCAGTAGATGTTAAGTTCCTGAGTTTTTGTCTGAGAACTATAATTATGTAATCTATAGACCCTGTATTCATAAAGCAACAGACATTTAGAGACTATTGAACAAGGTATAATTTTAAAAATAAACATCATATTACAATCAAGGGGATAATATTTTACATTAAAAATTAGTTGTTTTCATTTTTTTGTTTTTAAATAAGGTTCAAAAATTCAATTTTCTATTATTTTTATAAAATTTTAATTTCTTTACAATATTAATTCTCAAAAGTGAAGTAAAACAAATAATAACTTAGTTTTATTCTAATAGTTAACTTGAATTCAGAAACTCTATGTTTATTTATTTTTATTTTATTTGGGCATAATATAAATAATCCAATTTATTTTTTTTCAGTTTACCACTTGATGATGAAAAGGGGCAAGAAATCATAGTTGAATCATCTGCTAGGAGTAAGAAAGAAGCTCAAACACAGTGCTGCCTTGAAGCATGTCGAATCATTGACAGGATGGGCTTGTTTAGACAAGCCAAACAAGGTGATTTTTTAAAGTTAATTATTTTGTATAGCCATTAATATGCTTTAATTATTTAAAATAAATTATTCTCTTGAGTCCTGTTGTTTCAACTTTTATTTATAGTGTGGCAATTAGGGACCAAATTAAGAGTTTGCAATGATAAATTCACCTTAACTTGGTACTGGTTGTCTTCCTCCATAGCCTTTGCCTCTTAACTTTAATTACAGTTATTTGCTCTGTAAAGTAAAATTACTCACCATTTATGAATGTTTTGCAAACAACAGGCATGAATGGTTCTTCAAGTGCCTTATACAGTTCTTCCCAATTAATAATGCCCAAAGCTGCTTTAAGGAAGAAGGGTTTTAATTTGATTTATTTCTAACTCAAAAATGTTCTGAGGCAGAATATTTGGTTTTATATTATATATTATAGTTTTTTTAATATGTATTTGTCTGTATTTGATTGAAATAAATGTAAATATTAGCTGCCTTAATATACATTTGAACGGAAAGAACTACAACTTATTAAATCTGTATAGGGTAGGAAACAAGAGTTTTTCAGTCCCAACAATTTATCTCTCTCTCTTTCTCTCTCTATCTCTCTCTTGGCCTCTTTTACCAGATTTTCAGTGGGTTTAGAAGCTATTCATGTGGATAGCATGATTTGACTTTAAAAAAAATTTCAATGGACCTTCGTTGATCTTATATTAGAAAAGCTAAAAATATGGTCTATTAAAATATGTGTGTTTATATTTATTTATCCGCATGTGCTCTACCACCTGCCACTTTAAAATAATGAAAGCAAATTCAGTATTTAAGCTGTTTTTGAATACTGTTGGAATTTTTGTTAACAACAAAAATCGGAGCAGTTGGGGGGGGGGGGGGTTAAAATGAGATCAACATTTAAAATGTTAATATCTTTGTTATTAAAAAAAAAAAATAAAGCTAACAGAGCAAAATAAGTGACTTATAACATTTATGTTCTGCAACATACTTTAAAAAAATACATAGTATGGAGAAAGGTATTTAAGAATGTAATTGTGAATGTTGATTGTGCCCTCTTATTTTCATTTCAATAAAACAAAATTCAGTATTATGAAATACAAAAATTCAGTATTTTTATACCAAACCTTTTTAATGTAATTTTGTCATTTAGTGTTATTTATATAAATATTTTATGAAACACTAGATTAAGGAACTCCTGTGTATCATAATTTTTTCTTTGATAAAATATTTTTTTACTCGCTCTTCTACTTATAATATTCCTTGACAGTTCTTTCTTTCCTCAACATACAAATATGTCAATCATACAGATTGTATAATTGGTTCTTCATTGTGAGGAATACTTAAAAAGTTGTTCAAATTTATATTGGCACTTTGAATAACAATATATAGTATATGATCTACTAAATTAACACATCCCAAATCTGATTTATCCAGATGCTATTATGAATATCCTTGAGCAAAAAAAAAGTACCACTGTACCCCAAAAAGATAATTTCAGTGACCAAGACTCTGAGGTACCAAAATGAATGAACCTTGTTCATTTTAATTAGACTCTATTTTCCTATTGTTGGAAGGTATACCACTTCTTTCCCTATTTTGTGTTAGTCACCAGTGCCAGTACATTTTAACTTAGGCACTGATAATGGTTTTGTTCCATCTAATCATATAAGGAATTTTTATTTCCTTTATTTGAATCTTCATTAATTAACTTCAACTATCAAACTTTTCAAGAATCCTTATCTACAGATATGTGGTTAAGGCTAATAAGCCAATGACCAGGTTTCTAAATTACTTTTTAACAAACAATCTCACTTCATATTCAAGGAGATTATAGCATATGTCACACACATCATATTCATACTTTAGTTGCAATATATGATGTGTCTTTCTTTTTTTTTCTTTGGAGAGAATCATGGCCAGTCTACTTATTTTTCTGGATGCCACCACATAAACGATCTCCTAGTTCAAAGAGCAGTTTTAGTGCTCTGGGCCTACATACCTTTCTATAGTGGCTTCCACATCACATGATATAAGATAGATATAATGGTATCTCTGACTATTCCTGATCACTCAGTTTGTCTTCCTTCAGCAAGGGTTTGTCTGCTTGATGTTATTTCTAGATTGCTAATCCCATAATGATATATTAGGCCTTATATATATCAAAGTATGTGTAATTTGGGCAAAAGTAAAATCTTATAGGAAAATTTTCATATTTACTTATTGTTATATATTTCCAATATCGGAGATGAAATTTAAAATAATTGGAATATAGTTTTCATATTAATTTCTATGAATTTTAACGCTTCCCCCACCTATCCTTTCCTTTGTGCCTTGATTCCAGTTCTATTTTTCTTTCCTTCATTTCATATTAGCTTCAACTATATTTTTATTTCCCTTCGTAGCCCTTTTGATTTTAAGAACAAATCAATATTTTTCTCTTGTTTTAATCTGTATTTAATGAAACATAGTAAATAAGGAAATCAATAGAAATCAAAAGAAAAAAAAAAGAAGTTGTTTGTTTTTGTGACAAATTTTTCAAATTTATATTGAGTACTCATCAAAAAATGGCAAATTTCAACATTTTACTTGTCAAAGGACGAACAATCTGGTTATTAAATATTTTAGAAATCCATTTATCAACCTTATGAACTTAGTACTACTTCTCTCTGAAACTTGTATTCTTAGAACATTTATATTATTAGTAGACCAGAAATGGTTTGTTAGCCCAGAACATAACTAATAGTACTTGATGAGGTTTAGTACAAATTTTATTAAAGTTTCAATGAACGTACCAGAAACCCTTAATTTCATTCCAACAGAACCCAACAAATTTTTACAGTATCTCTATAATGCCCCTATATCATTCACCATGACCACCCAAACAAGAAACCACAGGCCGCTTTGATAACTTCAGTAAATTCTCTTCAAAGTGATAATTTTTAATGTCTTTATGTCTAACTGCTTCTTTAAATTTTTCTTTATTTTGTTATCTTATACCAATCCTAAATACTTTCTTCTTCTATTAAATTTCCAGGATTTTTTTTAATTGACAATAAATTTGACTTATCATGGTTTTAAATTTACAAAAGGGGTTGTCTGAAGCCTTGCTCTGTTGTTTATTTTGTTAAAATTGATACATAAATATTCTTGAATTCTAAACTTTAAAGCTTTTGCAAAATTTACTTATGTTTCCTATTACATGTTTTAGAAGCTAAAAAAAGACAGACAAGAAATTGGGAAGAAAATGATTATTATGATAGTGATGAAGACAGCTTTCTTGATAGAACTGGAGATTTAGAGATTAAACGCCAAAAAAGAATGAGAAAAGTTGGGAAGTTTCAAGAAACAGTTGAAACTTATGAATCTTTGGTAAATTTATTTTCTATTTAATCATATTTGAGAGGGAATGGAATTTATTTTCTTTTATTATATTTATTAATTACTGTTTGTTAAGTATTAAACTTTAATTGTGATTTTATTAGGTTGCAAGAAAAATTAACAAATAAAATGAGAGAAATTGTCCAGTAACACCACTCTCAAATTAAATAGAATCTATGTTCTCAGGAGAAGAAATAATAACAAATAATTGTTTACTTAAACAATATGTATTCATTTTATAATAAATGCCCTTTTCTTTATTTAAAACTTTTTCCACTGCCAGAGTTCAAATAATTACAAGTTTAATACACAGTGCTGTGACTATTTTTCCACTAAGCCTCTAACCTTATTGTGGGGGTAATGATAACCCATTTTATATTTGTATAGTATTTATTTTCTTATAAAGGAAGTACAATTTTAGATGAGACTGTCTCGATTTGTTGTAATGGAATTGAGGACAATATTTCCTATCTGTATAATGAATGACAGTCATTAATTCTTGATCATAAATTGACTTATTAGTTCAAGGGGTAATCATTCTTACCCCTCCCTATTTTTTCATCCTGCTTCTAATAGAAACTTTTTATTAGATTGCTATTAAATATATATTTTCTTATTAATATTAGTAAGCAATATCATCATTGTGCATTAAACTCAGCTAATAAATCAACCAGGTGTTAAAACTAATATGTTTTTTTCAGATGGAGAAGCATTCAGTTTCTCTTAAAGAGCTTAAGCAGGCTGAGGAGAAGCTTGAAAAATTGTTGACTGCTGACCAATCAAATGCTGCCAATCAAGATGAAGAGGGTGATGCACTTGATGTTTTTATGAGTAATTTGAAACATGACAAGCCCAGAAAATTAGACATTAAAATAGCAAAGGTATAAAATGTTTAATTTCTATTATTAATTGTAATAATAATTATTGTAAAAAGGTTATATTAAATGAATCAGCAGCATTATAAAATAGCCAACTTCAAATAATTTAAATAATTATATTTTTATATGATCATTTTTTTTTCTGTTTCATTTGTGGACATATTTGGAGCATTTTAAAACCTAATTTCCTACCTCTGCATAAAATTGGTTTAAAATAAAGTAAAATGATACCTTTAGTCATAAATTCAAGAAAAAATTGAATCCTAATTATATTTTAATGTCTAAGGCTCACAAGGCACATTTCTCAAATGAAGTGAGGAATAAGTCTTGTTCCATATTGAGACAAATCCTATTGGGATGAGGCAAGAACTTAAATTACTGTTACAAGATTATTAAACTCACTTTTTTTTTTTTTTTTCTTTTTTCTTTAAATATCCATGGATGTCAAATCCTTCCTTTTGGTTAACCTTCACCATAATTTCCCAGCTGGGGCTAAAGTTCACAAGTGGGAGTCAATTTTCTCTCCTTATAGATCTACCTCTTTCTGGGTTCAGTTATGTTACCCCAAATGTATTAATTATGTTGAGATAAAGGAAGTACATGTTAAATTATAAATGCTAATTATTTTATTTATAAATTATTATTAAGATTAAAATGATAAGAAAAACAATTTTGATAAAAAGTATTTNTTAAATAATTAACATTTAATTATTATTACAATGTTACTGTAATAATCTTGTTGTTTGTTGTTAAAATTTAATATATATAATGTTAATTTTAACATCACTTAACATATCACAGTTATGCTAAGTTTATTTGATTATAAAGTAAGATAACATTGCTTTAAACAGCTCCGAAGATGGCTTACAATATAAGCCAAAACGTCGGCAGAAATAAAAAATACATTTTTTGAATTGTAATTCTCTACTAATAATTTCCATGGTCAAAAACTCTCCATTAGTAACTAACTAACTTTCATTATCAGTTTTCAGAAAGACCTAATTCTAAACACTCTAAACTAGAAATTATAATTGAATGATTAATTTGAAGTAATACCATTTATTATTACTCTTTCCTTTTCAATCGTTGACTATTTGGAGAAAAAATAAGATAATTTATTGGCTTGAAGTAAATAAAAATGTGTTTTAATTAAATAATTATTCTTTTTGAAGGAAGAAGTGGCCAAGCTTAAGAAAGAAGAAAGCCATATTAGAAAGTTGATTAATATTGTAAAGCCAACTAGTTTACCTGAACTGATACCACCTAAGGTTCCAAAGAAGGATTATGTTGAATCTAGGAGTGAAACCAAGGACAAAAAAAATTGTGAAACTAATCCTAATGTTCAGAAAGATGTTTATAATGAGAGTACTGCATTCAAAGAGAGTGAATCTCCAAATAAGAGGAAAGGTAGATATTGTTTTATTTTTTGAAATTTTTTAATAATATGAATAATAAAAATAAGGTATATTCTCTTTGTTTGATTACTTTAAAAAAAACTTAAGAAATATTTTAGATGCTTTATTTTATCTTCTAACTTCAAAATTTCACTGATATTTCCTAATTTTTTAATAAAAATTCTGTTCTTTTATGAAAGATTAAGGAAATGTAATAGATAAAATGCTACTTTTAGTGGAGATTTACATTCTTTAGTAAGTGGAAATTTACATTTTTCTTAAAATTGAAAATTGAATATTAGTCAAAATATATCTTAGGGTAATGAACACCCCTCTTTAACATTGCCTGTTGATACAACATACCACTGATGTAATGTTAATTATCAATTAAAAAAATATTAACCAACTTTAAAAAAAACTATAAATCTGTCTATTTGTAAAACTCCTATAAATGTTTTTGATCCATTACTTTACCCCTCTCCCTCCTGATAACAGAATTCCACCTGTCTATGTACTACTATACATTCCATATGCAACTCATCCTAGATAGTAAATCTTTTTTTTTTTTTTTTTTTTTTGCTGTGTTAGCCTCCCTTGAACCCCTTAAGGGCCATTGGAGGGAGGGGCTATCTACAGGTTCCCACCCCATTCTAAACACCCATGGCTCAGGACAAGCTTTTATTTATAAATAAAAGATTGCCCTGGTGGGATTTGAATCTACAGCGTCAGGATTATTAAATGTTAAATTAAGTTGCCTTTCCTAAAATGTATTTATTCAAACTTGAGCACTTTCAACCTCAGAAGGTCATCTTCAGAAGTACTCAAAATGAGAAAAATACCTCCACTGATTAGGGGTATATTATGTAAGATTTTAAGTTTGAATAAATATATTCTGGGAAAGACAACTTGGTCTTTATTTAACACTTAATTCCACGAAACGGCTATAAATATAGGAATATTTAATACTTTATTCACTCTACAAAACAAATATTTTTTTTTCTCCTCAAATAAGTTTATTTACATTATTTTCTTTATTAGTTGTAGGACCTGTTCTACCACCTAGTACTTTATTAACAAATGTGGACTTAAACAAAGGAGATTATGTTCTTAATGAAAATATTACTGAAGGATCTACAGGAAAAAGTAAAGGGAAAAAGAAACCAAAGCTGCAACAGAAGGTAAATACAGTTAACTAATATTTTACTTTACTTTCTAGTAATTTACAACCTTTTTGATTTAGCCAGCATGGGATATGATGAGTTCTTGCTCAAGTATTCAGTGACACCAACTGCATGAAAAAAAAAAAATTAATAAAGGATTTCTATTGTGTCATAGAAAACATACTTAGAAAAAAGTTGTAGTAAGGAACACAGATATTTAACTAATCATGCTAAGAAGTTTGTTAAAATTAAAAATTATTTTCAATTTCAATGTAAGAATAAAGTAGTTAGCTATTATAGCAGAACGTGAAAACTTCAATGAAAAAGAAATGAAGATGAACAAAGGAAATTTATATTTATTTAATGCTCTATTACCGATAGTAGTATAGTAATATCATTAGAAAATAATATTTACTTGGATGAATGTTTTGGAGTTTGGTCTAGGTAGGAAAACTTGGTTTGTTCACTATGATAATGCTCTAGTGTGGCCCTCCAAAGTTGACTTCGAGTATTTTGTTGTACGAAATCCAAGAGCTTTAGTTATATCTTTTATAGTTTAATCTGTAGATAATATAATTTAATTTCCATTTATGGAATATCCACTACTTAAATAACATGTCATTTATATGGTTGGAGGTTTGTTTGCCGTCAAGTATTATGCTGGAGAAATTAGTCAGGGTTTCGGCCAATAAAGGTATCCATGCTTAAACCCTGACTAATTTCTCCAGCATATATCATTTAGTATCAACATATGTACTCAGTCCAATAAGCCATTGTACTAAACTAAGTTCAATGGACTAAAAATTTTATATCAGTTTTTTTACAAAAACATAGTGCAGATTTTATGAAATGCAGTTTTAAAATACTTTTAATTAATTTAATTTATGTGCTCTAATCAAAAATTACTTAAAAAATATTCTAGAAAAGTAATACATTTATATCCTTAAGAAAAATATTTATATAGTTATAATTTTAATTAATTATGCATTATCTTATTGATGTGAAGACATCAGTACATGCACTAAGTATAGGATGGCATGGCCTAGATCATTCACTTGTCCAGATTTATGCGAAGGGTATGTGATTGCTGAAGGTAAAGATGTCTTCTGTATCTAAAACTTTATCCCTCTGATATAACCCATATTGCTAGATTCATCTTTAAACAAGTATTAAGCAAGCAAATTAAACTTTAATTAAAAATATTTTCTATTTTTAAATTGTTTTATTTGAGTGTTTTTAAAATTGAATTATACAAGGCATTGGGATAATTAAAAATAATTACAATTGAAATATGTAAATTAAAAGAGATAAAGAAGGAAAGCATTGGAGTCAAAGCCTAGTTAAGTAATAGATTTATTTGTTTAATTAACTATAAATCTCTCTCTCTCACACACACACACACACACACAATATGTGTATTGTTAGCATATCAAACTAAATAATAAATTAGAAATGAACAATTATTCAATGATTCCTTACACTTAAATAAAAGGAATTAAGATAGTACTTTCTCATTTCTTTTTTTAAAATTATATATTTACAACTCAATTCATTTTTTATTGTTAAAGGTAAGCATGAAAATGGATGAAGATTTCACTAACCTTGTCTGGCAGCCCCCTAAAGGTCAAACAGGCGATGGAAGAACTAGTTTAAATGATAAATTTGGCTACTAAAAATTATGATTTCATACTATATACTGTTTAATGTATAAATTAATAATTTATCTTTGTAAATATGTGTAAACTGTGCTTTTAAAATATTGATTGTAAATACATTCTTATGAATTATTTTCATATTAGTATTTATTATTTTTTGTTTTCTTTTTGTAATTTTTTCCCCATTTAAATATTAAATAAATAATGGAACTATATAATACCATGAATAAAATAATATAATGTTAATGACTATTAACTTTTAGTAAATTTAATTACTTTAATTATTATATACTTAATTGAAGTAGCAAAATAAGAATACTTCAAAGGAAAAATAGCTCTAACAAATTCGATAAATGATCTAATAATCTAATTTAATATTGCCCTGTGATCATATGGTAAGATAAATTTAGGGAAAAAAGTTAGGCTCAAATTAAACCTTATAATCCTGTTTTTTTTTTTGTTTTTTTTTAATAATGGCTAAAATTACTAATTTTAGTTAAAGTAATTGCTATTATTACTATTACTACTATCTACTAACTAATTTAGTAGATAGTAATAATTCCTTAATGGCTTAAATATGATCACTATTTACTGCCTTGTCACACTGAAAAAAGAAATGGAGGTACAAGTCATTTACATTGTTTTCATAATTTTGGTTTGGGGAATGCTCAAATTTTGACCAGTGCTCGTCAGTGATAAAAATAAATGATAAACACTTGATCTCAGATGGAGTGAATGCACATCTGATAGAAAATATTTCCTGTAAAGATATCTATCGATTTGTATTCCCCAAACTAATGATTCATCAATGGCAGACCCTTAAGCTTACTGTTAATTAACTTGAAAGTACCCATATTTCCTTATGTTCTCTTAATTTTTTATAATCTTCAGCAATTAAAAATTTTTTTAAGAACTTGAAACCACTATATGGGATGGCAATTTTAGTTCTCTGTAAGTCATGCAAGAAGTTTACTGCCAGAATCAAGGAGTGTAAGTACAAAAAGAATATATTCTCTAGATCCTCTGATCAAAGGGTGTACCATGCCCATCAGGAGAGTATGTACTCAAGGAGCTTGACTTTCATGTGAACAACAAGTACTTTTTATTCCCAAATGTATGAACGGATTAAGTGATATTTTTGTAAAATTATTACTAAATAGACACTTAGATTTTTTAAGTGTCAAGACAAAAATTTTTAACCCTTAATAGAGATTTTCAATGAAAGTTTCTAACAAGAATTTTTAAATCAACATTTTCCATAATATCGACGAAAAAAGTAGCAGAAAATATCTCACTTTGGCTTAATTTGGGTCAGAGTTATTACAAAAGCTTCAATTGTTATATCCATGAAAAGCACAGTCCATCAGGGAATGAAATCATCAAATAATTTCTAAACCTTTTCTAACTATTCTTCTAGCAATTAGTAGAGAAGCATAATTTTAAACAAAGTTGAATAAAATATCCTAATTAATGACATGGTGGGGAGTAAAAGCCAAGGTTAAAGTAAATACCAAGGTCTAAATATAATATTTAACTGTGACAACAATGGTGTGTCAAATGGAGAATAAAAATCAATGAAGAAAAATGCGGTCAAGTTAATTTCCAACTGCGGAAGAAAGACTTCCCTGAAATAGTGAAATTTAACAATATTCCTTTGCCACATTCAAATTCGTTGTTACCTTGGGTTCCATCTTGACTCATGACTTACATGGTGAGAACATACTAAAATTAAAAGACAAGAACTCAATCGGCGATATGGACTTCTATACAGAATCATGAATAAGAAGCCCAATCTTACGATAGAGAACAAACTGACGCTCTACAAAACCTTATTACGACCAATCTGGACTTACGGAGTAGAAATCTACTCCGGGGTGCCGCCAAGCCTTCCAACATCCAAAGAATCCAGTCCTTTCAATCCAAACCCTGAGAATAATTGCAAATGCTCCCTATTATGTATCCAATTCATCCCTTCACCACGATCTTAACATCCCTTTTATACAAGACTTCATTTCTTTCCGCTTCACCCTTTTCCACAGTAAACTGCCATACCATCCTAATCCACTAGCACAGACCATGTCTTCCAACTCCATTCCACAATCCTACAACCCTCCCTGTCGACTCAAACGAAGATGGCCCCATGACCTCCTGGGAACATAATCTGTAAATAATTTGAGAGTGGTGTCATTGGTCACCTTCTCTCCTCATGTGATTGACATTGAAAGTCATTTTTTTTTAAATTCATTGTGG
Organism: Oncopeltus fasciatus; assembly: GCA_000696205.2. Lineage (NCBI taxonomy): Eukaryota > Metazoa > Arthropoda > Insecta > Hemiptera > Lygaeidae > Oncopeltus > Oncopeltus fasciatus. The sequence continues at coordinate 858,848 of KZ806891.1, forward strand.
TGATCAAATTACAAAATGTTTTAATTTAACAGAATGTAATAAATAAATAAAAGTTTAAAAAAAAACATAAAAAAACGGTGACAAATGGCTCAGAACTTACCTTTGTAATGAAAAAGATAAGAATTAGGTGATTCTTTAGTTGTCTGCAGTAGAATACAGAGGAAGTTCAAATTAAAATGTTAATGGGGAGCCAGGGTAGCTCATGGGATCCATTCCGGTTTCGTGATCCTGGGGCTAAGGTTTGGATGTTTTGAATGGGATGGCAACCTGTAGATAGCACCTCACTCCATTACTCTAGGGAGTTGAAAGGGTGCTTAACAATTATTAAAAAAATCTAACAAAATGTTAACAATGCTTAAAATAAAAAATTTAAAGTTTTATGAACATTAAATTAAAGAGGAACACCGTCCATGTTCATTTAGTGATCCTCTTGTACAAAGAGCAAAGTTTCACAATGTTAATAAATTAGTGAAAACAGAAATTTTTTCTTGGTAAAAATGAGGCAATAATATTAGATCTCGTGGAGAAGGGGTTTAAATGAAGATAGTCAGTGAACCTACACACTTAGCTTCAACCAGTATATGCTTTAAGTCTGTGGAGGTTGAACCTATCATTTCGAGGTAAGCATTATGAATTCCATAATGTATTCCAACGCAAACTATACATTTAATTATTAGTTTTTGTCTTATTTCATACTTAAGGACATGACATTCTTTAGTGTTTTCTCTGGTTTTGTTTTGAATTGCTTATAAAAGAACTCGTTAGTCCAAAAACAAAAGGAAACTTGGCTTTTTATTTAACACTCAATTATAAATAGGCTATAAATATAAGTTGGCTAACATTTCAATTTAAAATATTTTTTTAAATTTTGGTGAGTGTTCTGTTAGTTTTTGCCTCTCTTGCAACCACTTAGGGTCGTCATTGGAGGGAGGTGCTATCTACAGGTTGCCACCTCATTTTAAACACCCATGGCTAAGGACATGCTTCTTTTTATAAATAAAAGATTGACCTGGGCGGGATTTGAACCCGCGGCGTCAGGTCTGTGAAAACCGTATGGATCCCCTGAGCTAGCCTGGCGCCCCTGTTCTGTTAGTTGCACAGGACAATTTTTTTGTGTGTGTGTATGTGTATGTGTGGCTCTTGGAAAAGCAGAATGTGGTGTTCGGAACGGCTAATCTACTCACTGTCAATGGCACTTCTTCTGAGCAGTTCATGACCTTTGCTGTAGACCTTACAGCAGTGGCAACCGAATTCGCTTTCTAGCTAACTTTTAGCTAGAAAAGACATTCATTCTTCAAATGAAATAACTTTAAGTAGACAATACAATTTTTAATACCTCATACGGAAATAAATGAAGTATCTAAGGGATTTAAAAAAAATAGCGACGTGGTATTAACGTGATTGTCTGATTTACTTATTAAATTAAATCAGACTATCGCGTTATTACCACGTCGCTATTTTTTTTAAATCCCTTCGATACTTCATTTATCTACGTATGAGGTATTAAAAATTGTATTGTCCACTTAAAGTTATTTAATTATTAAATACATTTTCCTGTACACGGTCCTGCATTGTCAAAATAAAAAAACCTAATTATATTTTGAGCACATTTCCGTGAATCACTGTACGAGTTCGTTTGTAGAGCTGGGATATGGGGAATTGAAAGAAATAATTTGCAATTATGCAAATCAAATTGCAAGTAAAATGCAATTTTCTAACACTTGTGGGAAGGGATCTTGGGATCATTAATCGATCTCCATTATTCCGTTCTATCTCTAAAGAATATCACAAGTCATAGTGTGATGTATTTTTAGTTTTGTTCCTTTATTAATACAGTAGATTCAATTTTATCTCTTCACTCAACACACTATTATTATTTATCTTTTACTTATTACTTTTCTTGAGTATAAATTATATAAATTTTTTAATTTTCGCTCTTATCATTGCATTTTATCATTTAATTATGCGAAGGCGGTAACTTTTGTTTTCTTATTTTTATTATATCTATCATATCTGCCCAGGAAGCTTTTTTTTAAATAATTTATTTCAATATCATGTTCTCCTTTCAACAATTTTTTCTTAGCATTACTGTCAACCACCTCCCCCCTCTTCTCTTTCTTTTTATACATTTATTTAAATTAGCTTAGCTTAATTTGGACGGAGGTTTTGTCCAGAAAACTCTTTTCACTTATGAACGATCACCCTGTCCCTATAGACTGGAGGGATTGTCAGCCACCGACTCCATTTTTGGCTAAGACAGGTTTAGAAGGACTTAAGACCTTTATCGGAACTTATTACAGCAGTCGGAGAACCAAGATTAAGACTTGCAATGTTTGATCTCTTCAGGAAAAAAATTTTTTTTTCAAATCTTTAGATACCTTTACACTTTTTTTTTTTATTTATCTAAACTTAGTATTTGGCTTTTAGAATTAAAAGAAAAGTGTGATAGAAAAAACAATTATTAGACGAGGGTATTTTCCTACAAATACGTTGTAAAATACTGTTCCATCCAAGTGGCTAAAATGTTTTGTTTAGTGCAACGGAATATTCAGTTCGAAGAGCTAAATTTAATTTTAATTAAAATTAATGGTTCTAAAAATTCAGGTCTTAAATTAAACCATTAAACGATCAATCGCCCCACGACGGACCCAGCGACCCCAAGCAAAAGTGAGAGAAAGTGAGTGAGGGAGGGATAAAGAGAGAGTGGGGGAGGGAGAGGGGAGAGAGAGAGAGGGAGTGAGAGAGAGGAGAGAGAGGGATATGGAGTGAGAGAGAGTGAGTGAGAGTGAGAAAGCGGAAGGAGAGAGAGAGGGAGAGAGAGAGAGAGAGAGGGAGAGAGAGAGGGAGAGAGAGAGAGAGAGAGTGTGTGTGTGTGTGTGTTAGTGTTAGTGTGGGGATAGCTTATTGAAGAATGCCTGGGAAAGAATTCATGCACCCAGTATGATCAAAGATCACTGACTATGGCTCATTGTGAGGAACATACAAACTTGTGATCCATAAAACTGCCAATTACAATAAGTTGGTTAATAAACAACAACATTAAATCTTCGTTATTAATAGATTCATGGAACAAATGCGGAGTGCAAAGCAATTAATTAACCATTTGATTAACAATATACTAACATTTATGTTTTGATAATAAGTTCAATGAAAGTGATATCTCTTTAAGATTGTGATTCAGTAAATTTAGTGTCCTCTCACTAAATTTTGAGATAGGCCTCTCAAAATGTTGATAGGCCTCTCTTTGCCGGATAGGCCTAGAAACTACATCTTTCTCCCATTAGCTTTTCCGGTAAGCGAATTCAAATTAGCCATTAACTGAAATTTATATGAATTGTTCTACTGCCTAATTCATAAAGCCCATTCGTGACTGGCATTTTCAATTTTAAAACTTTAAAGTTCTTCTTCCACTTTTGTAAAATGTTTCAACTATTGGCTCGTCATTTATTTAAATATAAAAATAAAATTTACAACTATTATAAATATAAAGGTACAATCTTCATATAAATATGCAAACTGATTTAGCTGCTTCATAAGAATAAGTTGAAGCTTGGTTCACAACAATGCGGAGAGGAATTTCATAAATTTTTATTTGAAATCAATGTTTGCCTCCCTGAGTTTGCGCATTGTACATATGTGCGTTTTAATTCAGATTAATTTTTTTTTCTTACATGTCACATTACTTACGTACATAGTGTGCAAATAAAAACTATCCGCCAATACTTTTATTTTATAAGAATATAAACTACCAACAAAAAACCGTTAAAATTTTTTCATAATTAGTATTTTTATTGAATAAAAGAAACAAGAAAAGTTTTATAAAACAGTTACAAATTAGTATAAACTTGCGTTTTATTTTATAATAGATTTTGTAATATAATAACAAATGCATTAAAATATAACAGATAAGCGCTATAAAAGTTCTGTTTATTAGGATTACTACTTTCATATTATATTTCAAAGCAGAATACAGTGCAAATTAAAGTGCACTTAAATATTTAGAAAATTTATCGAGGGACAATAAATTTAGGTTATTGTGTACTTTTCATTTGGAATGAATGAACACTAATTTAACCTCCTCCAAGCAGGTTACGTATTCCATAACTCGATTAAATTAAGTTGAGGCTAGGGAGGGGACCTCCGCCATTGATTGACAAATACAGACCTGCCACTTGAAGATAATCGCATTTGCACTGGAACAACGAACTAAGCAGCGACAGCCTTTCCGTTTAGCAGTACCAGTAGTGTTTGGTGCTTCACTAATAAGCATTCTGTGTTTTACGAAAAAAAAATTGCTCTTCTCTGAGTGGTAGCCACTTAACTGTTGTGGATTTTTTCTAGAACATTGAGGATATCGGCAACATGTATTTTCTCCTTTAGTTTTCTCCCTTGCAAATGTGACTTATCTTGAACTATATATTTTGTGGGTTTGACTGCATTATGCTTAAGTGTTCTACTGCTAAATTAAGATTATAATATGAGGGACAGTAAAGTAACGTAAGTATTTATTTTATATTTGTCTTTTTTGTTGTTTACAAACTAATATAACATGAACTTATAATTTTACTTAAACTTAATTTATGTTGTTATAATTATTTAGTTTAAATATTGGGAGACATATAAATGCATTAGATTTAACAAACGATCTATAAATCTAAATTAATGATCAATTGAATTCATCTGTTGCTTCCTCATCAGTATAAAAAATCCCCATTTTTTGTAAATCTATGTTTTTGAAAGAAAAGTTACTGTTGCAAGTTTAATTGTAACTAAACAAGGTTTGGACTTAGAGATAAATAATTTGCTTGCATTTATACAGCTTGTTAAAATGTATTTACTTATTAATTTATTGATACCTCATACCTTGACACATTTCCATTAATTATCATTAATTAGATTAATCTAGCAAATGCAATTTAATTTAAAATTTAAAAAACTTTGTTTTGTGTTTAGGCATAAGCCAGGTTAGACCTACCCCTTTACTTGACATTACTTACCATGATTTTCTACTGCATCTGATGATTTATTTGTTTTAATATGTTGTGTATTTTTTGCATTTTGCCCTTAATTGATATTTTTTGCAAATTTTTTCAAGAAGTCAAACTACTCATATGTCTCATAATTAAGGCAAAATACCTCAATATCTAGGGTTTTTCTTACTGTTTATTAGGATTACTACTTTCATTATGAATTCCTGTTGTGTTATGGTTATTTTGTTCTTTTTATCCTAATTGTTATATTATTTATAATTCATTTATCCACCCTACCTTTAACTTGTATTAAATATATATTTTTGATATACAGCAGTCCTTCAATTTCTCACTTTTATCAATCTTGGTTTTTATATTTAATTTCTGAATCTCACTGATCTTAACAGATCAGTTTAACAACCCATCTTCAGAAGTTTATAGTTAATGCTGCAAGAGCATCCATGGACTGATGTATATTATTAGTTAAAGTATGTATGTTCATGCAATTTATTTTTGAAATCTTTGAACTAATATAATAATAATAGTAACTTGAATTAATATACTAATAATAGTAAACTTATTTTTACCAGTAATGTAGGTTAATGGGTGGAGGAGCAGTTCATCAAGATAATATAATAATTTATTACTGAAGCTCTAATAAAAGATTGTGAATATTATCAAAATCTTCATGATATAAATGATTGAATGAAGTATATGGTATATACATATATATACATACATACATACATACATACACACACGCGCACAGAGAGAGAGATAGAGAGAGTGAGGTGGTGAGGGGGGGGGGAGAGAGAGAAAGAGAGAGTGGGTGAGCGGGAGGAAGGGGAAGAGATAGAGGGGGGAGGGAGTGAGAAAGTACGAGGAAGAGAAACAAACACTGAGTTTGACATCCATTCTTGCAGGATACATATTTCAAAATCATTGTTGCCATTAATGAGGGAGTTAGATTTATTTATGATAAATGCTGAGCTTATCTGATCCCATTTCATTATCTCTAAGGGTTCATAAATTGCTTGAACATTTCATGGAAAAGTAGGAATAAGAAGCCGTAATTCATGAATGTTTGGTTCATATTTTTTTATTATTTGAACCACAATACTACTATTTTTTAATCTTTTACTTCAATTTATTAGGCACTTCTGCTGTTAAAAGAAGTCTGATATGCCTTTTCAATCTTATTATAGATGGGCTGAGATGCAGGAAAACAGTTTGACTATGGTGTCCTATTCAGAGAACATAGTTAGTAGCCAAGGTGGTAATAATGTGGTCACAGATCAAGCCGTGTTTGAAGCTGATAAAAGAGCAGTCTACAAGTAAGGATCCATTCATGAATGCTTCTCTTAGTATTAAAAGTGATTTCAGTTAATTTCCTTTACTACAACTTGTTTATATTCTTATATATGTTAAATAGCAGAGGTATTTGTTTAAAATTAAAAAAATTTTTTTTAGAGTTCTTTATTACTTATTTTTCTATTTTAGGCATCCCCTGTTTCCACTTCTGGCTTTACTTTTTGAAAGATGTGAGCAAGCTACTCAGTTGGCAGAAACACCCAATTCAGAAAGTTTCAATATGGATATTCAAGCATTTGTTCAACACCAAGAAAGAGATCGAAAGCCATTTCTAGTCAATGATGCTGAAATTGATGGTTTGGTAAGTTTTTTAATATTCCTTAGAAGAAAAAATTTGATTCTTCAGCAAATTAAAGAAAATTGATGTAATTGATTGATATAATTTCTTACATTTATACACTTTATGTTTAAGAATATATTTAGGAAGTATAATATTAATAAGTTTGTGTGCAAACTTTTTCAATCTGTCGTTTTCTCTGTGTTAGATCAATTTAGTCATTTACTTTATTCCTAATTTTAATGAAATACTGGAAGGATACTTTTATAGCATACTTTATATTGTAGCTCCTGTGTGTTGATTTATCCTATAAATCTTATTTTAATGCAATTGGAGAATGAATATTTTCTTCTCTTTAAGAATTTTGGAATGTTGAGATTATTAAAGATACTTGTCTTCAAAGCTTCCTGTTACCTCAGACAATCTTGTTTCTCTTGTAAAATAAGCTTAATTCTTATGACTGCAAAATTTATTGACTATCTGTATGATCTATTTGCAAAAAAAAAGTGGTATATCATGTTAATGTTTAAACCTGCTTATATTTTGATGAACTAATGTAAATTTTTTTTTTTTTTTTTCTTTTCGACTGATCTAATTGTTTGAGATAATGTTTATTATAGTATCATATGGTATGTATTTATTTATTGAAATTTTGGATTTAATAAAATAAAGATTGTTGTTTATAAAAACTAATGTACTTGACTTTTATTTTTATTTTCTATTGTTTATTTTAGAAGGTGAAATATGATAATCACATTTTATTATTTTCTTTATATATTTTTTTCCAAATTTGTTCACAAGGAGAGTTATTTTACAAACTTTTTGGACTGGAAACAGGCCTTGACTATTAGACACCATTTGCTTCACATATCAAATAAGTGGGGAAAATTCTTATGTAGAGTGAGAAAATTTTTTTACATTTCTTTTAACATTGAGGTATAAAATAGTCAAATCCAAATTTTGCTTTATTAATTCAGCTTAGAATTTCTTATTTTGATCATCCCCCTGCTAAAAAATGTGAAGTTTAGTATACTTTCTCTCCCATTGATAATGATGTTTTTCTCTTATTTAATATTGTCTAATTGTGAGCTGCTATAAACTTGATAAAAGTTGATAAAATATTGGTTTGTTTTTATTTAGGATATAAAGTGCACTGAAATTTTCTTTGATCTCTTTTCATTCTAAGAATAAATGCAAATGAAGAATAATTATATTTTATTTTTGCCTATTCTCAACACCCATGGCACTAATTTCTTGATAAAATTCTACCCAGGGCAGGACTTGAAACCTTAGTCCCAAGGTTAAAAGTCTCTAATTATACCTTGCAGATATATTTTTACTTAAATTCCTTTTAATTAGTCAGAATAAATTGTTCATTTTTTTTCTTTTTTTTCTTTTTTTTTTTTCTTCTATTTTGAAAGTAATAAAGTACCATGGAAGAGTTGATAGCCATTTTATCTTAATTATTTAATATTACTCTTACATCTAATTAGTTTAAATCCTTTTTTCCAGATGATTAAAGCTATTCAGGTTTTAAGGATTCATTTATTGGAGCTGGAAAAAGTACAAGAGCTGTGCAAAGACTTTTGTAATCGTTATATAACAGCCCTGAAAGGCAAAATGCAGAGTGAAAATCTGTTGAGATCTGATTATGCTGCTGGTTACCTTGAAAACAACAATAATAATAGCAGTCATTCCAGTGATAGTAATAGTCCTACAGTTTTTACTCCCCATTCTCCTCATAATATTCAGGTAAGGGGAATGTTAGTATATATATATAGCTATAGAGCTATATAGCTGGTGTAATTTTTACTTTTTAATATATTTCTTTGGAAGGATTAAGTAGTATTATTTATTTCCTATGCACCCAATTTTTAGGAATGGTACAGTTACACAAGTGACTTTTAAAAGAATAAAAAATCAATAACCATATTTAAAACATCACATATGGTTATTACCAAAGAATATTTTGAAAATAGCTTTTCAAACATGCTGCTAATTTTAATAAACAAACACTAAGTATTTAAGAATTCTTAATTCTTAAGAGAATATTAAGGTTCTTCCTCATCTATTTTTAAAACTTAAAAACCACTCTTGTAATTTGAGCTTCTTTATGCTTGCTGCTTGATCACTAAAATTAGTTAAGAGGAATGAAGAGGAAGTTGTGGCAAATCTGATCATAATAAAAGAATAAACAATTAATATTATTGTTGAACATAAAACTTTTCTTAGTTTTTCATTTATGTTCTTTAACATCTATAAAAATGTATATTAAGAATATTTTTATCAAATTTAAAGGATTATATTTAAGAATGCATTTTGGAGTATTAAGTTCTTAGATCCTATTAACGTTTCTCTTCATTGTCCTTATTGGCTTTTAAGTTCAGATTAAATGAGTGCTTTTATCAATAACAAATCATCAAAAAAATAAACAAACAATATTCTCTGTTCCCAAAATGTTTTTGTTCACTCTGTTTTGGACTGATAAACAGTCCATATTCATCTTCTGTGACTTAAGAGTTTAATTTTGATTTTTAAGTGAATGAGAAAATGTTTTTCATGATCAATTAAACATATCCATCCAGCCACTCAAATATACTTAAGTTAGTGGTAATTGAAAGTGTTACACACCTCGTCAGTGTTTTATTTAAAGAAATCTTATCTTTTTCCTTTTGTATGTTTTAAAAATATATTAATTAATGTTTAAAGTATTGGAGATAAATTGTAAAATCCCAGTATTTTTATTTCACTTTTTAGAATCCTATCATGAATAAAAAAAAATTTCCATATGCCATTTGTACAACAGCTTTTCTTAAAAACTGCAGAATTCTTGATGCTCAGTGCAAATAAAACATTGCTTTTGATTGATCTTTGGAAAACATATAAACCCTATAAAATCAGGATTAATTAAATAGGAAAAATATCTCTTAATAAGGATATATCTCTAATCTTTGTGCCATACTTAATTAAAACATTTCAAAGCTAAGCATCTGATTTCTGTACAAAAGTGATGTAGGTGAAGTTCCTTCTTAGAATTTATTATATTATTATAATTATATAATACTATAAGTCTTATCCCAAAATGTTGTTCTTACGATTACAGTAATCCACTTATATTTTGAACTGTATTTGCACTGTATTTTATAGTATTCGTTTTTATTTCCTAATATATGAAAGACACATTGAACCTAGGAAGTATAAATTTATATTTAGTCTTTCTTGTTTAAACTTATCTTTTACTCCTAAGCAGTGTTGGTTTCTCTTATTTAAGTTCATTTTAGCAATTGGTATATTTTTTGTTATTTTTTTATTGATTACTCTATTTTCCAAAATTTAATTACTAGTAAGTAAGTAGTGGATTTTATTATTTTAAACACAGAATTAAACTTTTAATTATTCTGTTTTCTACAATCTCTTTTCAAGTTCTTTAGAACTAAATCAAAAGTAAAACACAGCCTTCAGTTCTCTTCATCATTAGACCCCTGGTTCCTTTCAGCGTCAAAGTACTGCATCAACCCACCATGATCTCTAACAGTATCTGCCCCTTCAGAATTTTCAGATCCTGAATACACTTTCTCTTAGGTTTCCTGCTTTAGAAATATATTTTGTAGGTTTACTTTGGTTCCCTCAATGTAGATCCACAGATCTGGCTTTCATAAACCCTTTTATATCTCTTTCTTGGCTCATTCAGAGAACCTAACCTAACTATTTAAATTGACTCTTCTTCTGAACTTCTTTCTGGGAGATACTGAGTAGCTTCTCTCAAATGTTCTTGTTCCACTTTCCATCTCTTCTTGCCTTGAGAGTTATGACAGAAAAATTGTATTTTTGCAGCCATTAAACAACTCCAGTTTTTTATCTGGGAGTACCCAACTCTCAGTACTGTACAAGAAAACTAATAGCAAACTCCTTTCCCATAGAATTATAACCTGTTACAGAAGTCTCCGAGATAAGAATTATATCATCTGCATAGATTGTAGCTTGTATAGTCCACATACAATCCAGTGACTAACTTATACACATATAATTTTTTTTGTTTTTGCTTGGAATGCAAATTTTATGCACATAAAATATTTTTAACACTTTTCTATCACAATCAGTCTTCACAGCTAAGTTGTTTTTGCATATATAAGAAGAACAAAATTTTAAATACTAAAATAAGCAATTTTACTTTTGACAAAATTAAGGGAAACATAAAGGGAATATTTAAAATTAATAACATTTTAGTATTTCATAGGTTATCCACATAGGAAAATTAATCAAAGCAGTGTTGATAACAGCTCTAAGTTATTAACTGAAGTAAATTGCTAACAGTTTTGGTAAAGCTTTCCACAGACATTTTCTATAATTCAGTACTTGAATCAACCGGTCTCTTTGTCCGAAAATCTTTTACCTCTTGGCATTTCAAAAGTACTTAAAACTAAAAAACAGCACACTCTTTACTCAATAATTTAATTGCGAATACTGAATAATCCTTGAGAGGTATATGATTAAGGTAAACAAGGTTCGTTTTTATAATTCTATCATGGTTAATTCAAAACATTTGTTAATGCCAATGTATTCTTGTAAAGGATTATTAAATCAAGCCATTTTAAGAGTTCATTTTCTTAAAGCATCAGTAATTAATAAATCACAAAATGTCTCTTGAATGTTGAAACGACAGTTTTATAAATTTGTCTATAATTTTGTCACTGGGTTTTATGTATTTCTGTACACAATTTTTGATCTCCCAGTTCTTCTTTTTTTTCTTTTTTTCTCTTTGTAGTTTATCTATGAAAACTTCAAGAAGTGATAGATTGATGTTGCTTCTTTTTCGATTCCTTCATCATGGGAAAGCTCTTGGTTTCAGTGTCTTTCATTCTCACTACATGATTTGGTTCTTACTTTTATTGCTTTATTGAGACCTGAGAAAACATTCTTGAAGTGTGAGACATTCAATATTTTATCTCAGATACTGATTTGATATACTTTAGGTAATCATGCTTTATTTTTGTTCATGCTTAAGGCAAAAAAAAAAAAAGTGATGATGGCTTTGAGTTCTGAAGCAAAATGCTGTTTACTTCTCCTCCAGGTCTTCTACTAAAAGTCTTAAGTTTCTTAATAATTAATTAATAATTATAATAACATTTATCCTTGATGATAATTCTTATTACCACTTTCTAGTTACTTTTTGCTTTTTCCCAGGCTATCCTTTTGAAGGGATTGGAATACAGTTTTTGACCTACCAAATACTTTCTATCAAGATGATTTCCACTTCTTTAGATCTACTACCTTTTAGCACTCCTGAATTCATGAGGGATAGCTCCAGTCTAGTTCTATTTTTCACTAATACCCCAGATATCTACATTCTTCTCCATTTCTTTACCATTTTAATTTCTCCAGGAGAGCTGTGATATTCCTCATTGCTAAGCTTAAGTCGTTGGTCATATATATGTCGTATGATCTGCTGAAACTGTTGATTCTGTAATTATCTAAAGCATGTAGTATGAATGCTATAAATCTGTATTATCCACTTGTGAGTGCTTGGCTTATGTTCCTTCCAGTAAGGCTCCAGAACCCTATCCTGAAAGGACTATCTAGTTTGGAGATTGCCTAAAATTACTTTTTTATTTTAAATTGAAAAGTCTACTATTTTTATACACTATTTAATTTAATTTTTTTTGCAATTAAATCCTTTAACAATATAATATAAGTGAGTAATAAGTGATTACTGGTAAGTAATAATAATTAATTTTTGTTATAATGCCCTAATTAACAGCACTATGTTGAACTGTATTTGCACTGTATTTTATAGTATTCGTTTTTATTTCCTAATATATGAAAGACACATTGAACCTAGGAAGTATAAATTTATATTTAGTCTTTCTTGTTTAAACTTATCTTTTACTCCTAAGCAGTGTTGGTTTCTCTTATTTAAGTTCATTTTAGCAATTGGTATATTTTTTGTTATTTTTTTATTGATTACTCTATTTTCCAAAATTTAATTACTAGTAAGTAAGTAGTGGATTTTATTATTTTAAACACAGAATTAAACTTTTAATTATTCTGTTTTCTACAATCTCTTTTCAAGTTCTTTAGAACTAAATCAAAAGTAAAACACAGCCTTCAGTTCTCTTCATCATTAGACCCCTGGTTCCTTTCAGCGTCAAAGTACTGCATCAACCCACCATGATCTCTAACAGTATCTGCCCCTTCAGAATTTTCAGATCCTGAATACACTTTCTCTTAGGTTTCCTGCTTTAGAAATATATTTTGTAGGTTTACTTTGGTTCCCTCAATGTNACATCACCATGATCATTTTATTTATTTATTTATTGTTACTTTTATTTTTATTTTATTGTGTAAGCAGTGGAAAAGAGTATGATTCTATGTGATTAGTTGTGATAGGTGTCACCGGTGGGGTGGAGTGGACTGATGGCAGAGGCCTCCCCCTGCCCGCCTTCCCCTGGCGTTATCCACGGGAGTACTCCTCTGTCACAAATTGGGGCCAACCCATGCCCTCCGCCTTCAGCTGAGTCTCTTCTTCAAGGTCTGCTTTTATAGAATTTTATAGGACCTTAGTGTATCAGACAAGGTCTAAATCTTTTGCTTATTTAAAAAACCAAGTTTTTAAATAAAATTTTATTAAAATAAAATATTAATTACTTTTAAGAGATTAAATATTTGCAATGTTGTTCTTAGTACCACCTTATTACATGAGATGTGTATATTTGTATCAAAGTATCTGTATTATTGTGCAGTGAAATAAAATAGTTATTAAAGGAAATTCTGTAAATCAGAATCACATCATGAGGTTTGGGGATTAAATTGAAGTAGAAAATTTGATTAGATATTTTTCTTGAACCCTTAAGGCTGAAATTTTGATTTTGAAGCAGTATAATTATTTTTGTAAAATTAAAATTATTATT